>JAVJGI010000040.1:87422144-87527541 GCA_035590275.1 Ibycter americanus | reverse complement strand
CGGCCCCGGGACAGACCCCAGTGGGACAAGTGTTTCCCTGCAGCCTGTGGGAAGGGCCCAGCTGGAGCAGGGAAGGGTGAGGAGGAAGGCACAGCAGAGAGGAGCTGCTATGGACTGACTGCAGCCCCCCATTCCCCATCCCTCTGTTTCCACTTGCTTGGGGGGTAGAGAGTTGGGGATGAAGGGGTGAAGTTGAGCCTGGAAAAGGGTAATTGGTAAGTGATGTCCCTGGTTTTCCCTCATGAATGAGCTTTCTGCATTCCTGTAGAGGAGGGGCAGTGAGAGCAGCTGGGTGGGTGTCTGGTAGCCAGCCAATATCAACCCACCACAAACATTAAAATTACAACCTAAAGAAAACTTTGCAGATAGATTAACAGCTGCCATTTTGGGGTACCTTACTTCCATTCCTTCTGGTTCATCTAGTGGTTTGAAATTCTATGAAAGGAAATAAAGAAAACATTTTGTTTTGGGATAAGATGAAACCCATTTTCTCACATTTCTCCTTACCTGGCTGTGCAGGTATTATGCAGACTTAATCACCATCACTGCCTGCCATTGCAGTAGAACTCTGAAATAAAATGTAAAAAAGTCTTTACCTCAGATAAAAATAAATCTTTAGGACTGCCTTGTCATCTCTCAGTGATTGAAAGTTCTAGACTTACATGATAGGCTACTGATCTAATATTTCTAGACTAGATAAATACAAATTTATCCGAATAGGAATTCAATTTTTAGTCTTCCAGCATCAACTGAGGTAAAGTAGGAGTGAATGCTTTTTATTTCACTGTCATCCCTTAACAGATCAGATCAGCAAATTGTGCTGTGGAAATTAAGAAAATATCAGTCCAAAATTATTTTGCACAACTTTGCCTGAAAAGATCATCTCCATTCCCCAAAGAATTTTTCAGCAGAGAAAATGTACGTGAAAGTCAGCCTATAGCTCTGCCCCAGAACAGTTGATGTCTTAGTCTAATGTGCCAGCGGAGGAATTTTTCAGAAAGATGACAGACTTTACACAAAGCAGCTGAAGAGCATGTCTAGTTTGGTAATAGTCACCTCCAGCAAAAATGGTGAACGTAAAAAATGGGTAGATGTAGGAAAACAATACAGCAAAAGTCCTTAAATAATTTTCAATAGTTCAATAAAACTCATCTCCCAGATTCATATTTCTCATCTCATTAAAGAGCAAAAAGATTCACTAAAACTTCTTGTGGTATTTTTCAATAAAGGAAATCTTACAAAAGAAGCATAACACAAAAAATAGCTGGTAGATATCTGGTGAATGCATAAAATGGAGGTAGGAGAAATATAATACATACTTTGCAAAGATAGTTCTTGAAATGCAGGGGACAAATTATTGGATTGAAAGAAGTTAAGAAAGTACAGGTTTAGAAATCCAAAAATATAAAACATTATTAAAACTAAAAAAGGATGCAGTGTAAAGTTTAAAAGGTTTTTGTGCTTTTGTTCTGTTCTCTTTGACCAGAGTTTAACATTTCCTTGGTCCTGAAAAGCTGTGCAAAAACCTTGTCTTGTTTTCAAAGCTTACTTCCTCTATGATTAAGCAATCTATTGACCCAAATATATAAGACTGAACATAGGACAATTGGTTATAGCAAGTGTAATTTATCCATTGACTGGTTTTATCTACCAGTGTTCACTGTGAACTGTTGATTGAATTTCATTTATGCCAAGTGAAAGGGTTTTCTGCAGCAGAAAGTTAATTCTTACAGACATGAAAATACACTAGCAAAGGTTATTGTGGTTGGGTTTTTTTGGTTTGGTTTCTTTTTCTGCTTTTTCTTTTTCTTTTTTCTTCTTTTCTGTTTCTCTTTCTTTTTCGTTTTCTTTCTTCTTCTTAAATATTCTTATATAGTTGGTAGAAAGACAGAATTTGATGGTTTCCACAGTAACATTTTGGGACAGCAGGCCAAGCAGGAAGGCTTTGTTCACCCACCTATGCTTTTAACACAATTCTACCTTCCACATCACTGCCACTGAATATATACAGACACAGAGAAGTGAAATCAAGTTGCAGGTAAGTAGATTTGGAAAAAAACACAAATCAAACCAAAGCAGTAAAACCAAACCCCAACTAATTCTAAGAGAGCTAGATGCAGATTGTAAATATCCTGTCAAGGCAAAGAATGTCAAGTAAGATGAATTACTTTCTGAATGATACATATTCACCCATCATTTAATAATAACTGAGAAATTTGGAAGTATTTAATTTTCTTTTCCTGATTATGGGTAACACATAGACTCAACCTTTATATCTCCAGAGAAAGAACTGATGCAAAAAGAATGTTGATTCTAACCATCATTTAAGTGCTTTGTTTTGATTTATATCTTTATGTTGACACTGACAGAATCTATCTAGAGCTTCTATGCTTGTATGGGGTTTTGGAAAGTCACACTTTCTAATGAGGGCAATTAGCAGGAGCTATCTTTGAGGGAGATTTCTCTCCCTACCCTGGCTGCCAGATGTCAAACAGAACCTTTAATCCTGATATCAAACTTGCCTCTGAGATTCTGAAATTTATGTTTGATTGCAGGTATACAAAGTGGGGGGTTTGGACTGATTAACTCTGCAGAAACAAAAGCATATCCAGTTTACCAGTTTTATTTGTAATGCTTTGAATGTTAAACAAGACTGAAAATAAAAACAGTGAATTTATACTGGCAAAGCAGAGGTTAAATTGTTCACTAAACTGAAAGCAAAGTGGCAAAATAAAGTCACAGAACAAAATATGCAGACAAAGCGTATACCTGCCATCACCCCCTTCTCACTGTCACAGATCTCAGGTATTTCATGGAGAAATAGCTCCAAAGTGCTGCGTTTTAGAAGATGTATTTGAGGAATCTCTTGAAGGTTGAAGTTTCCTGTAGGAAACGTTGAAGGCAACTTACAGCAACTTACTTCCTCAACTTGAGTGTTACTCCAAAATAATGGAAAAGCTAACAACCTAACACCAAAAGCTAGAGCTGCTTGCCTGAACGACCTCCCCAAGTCTCCTTTGTTCCCACATCCAGTCTCCCTCTCTTTGGAAAACTTGCAACCCAGGTATTTTATGTAATAAAAATTTAGCTTTGGCAAGCACAGGTGTAAGGATTCACATTTTCTTGGCAAGTATATATGTAAGTGCAAATGTAAATATACATCGACCCACCTTCCGTATCCCTTGCTCCTCTCCTTTTGCATATTTCCAATCCCACTGTATTGGTTTATGTTGCCACAACACTAAAGAGCAATTCACTGTACAATCATTAATTAAACATATAATCCTTGGATCACCTTAAGTATTTCAGAGTCTCCACACAGTATGACACTAATAGAGATGACAAATTTGTTATCAGTTTTTCCCTTACCACTTGTTAATGTTAAGAGGTTTTTTTATCACAGCTTCCTTCTTGGTTTTGTAATGAATAGACTATCACAGTATTTATAAACATATCCTGAAAGAAACAGTGTGGAATCTTAAGCTCCATGGCTGGTTTTGTTTAAGACCAAGCATCATCATAAGATGTGGATTATTGTACTAACAGGAAGGAAGATGAATCATTTTAAAGCATTTTTTTAATAAATGCAACAGGAGCTGCTACTCTTTAGCATGCAAACATCTTAAATGTTCTCTGATGTAACAACACAATGAAATCACAAATAATGATACACAGTATAGCTGCATCATGAATTAGTTGAACTTCCAAAATCTTATCTGTTTTGGTTTTCATTTTGGCTTTGAGTTAGATTATACTTCTGGTTTTACCTTTAACAATTTATTCTGATTCATTCAAAGTCTTTTTCAAATTCTGGGAAGATAATACTGAGATGAGGTAAGAAAAGCTGGAACAGAAGGTAATATGGTATAAAAGGAATTTGGAAGATGGGGGAAAAACACATTCTTTTTTTCCAAGACATCATGTTTCTTTGATGTATTTGCAAGCTTGCAGCATAAAGGAAGTTATCAGAAACAAAAAGATACAAAACTGCACCTGTATGCTTTGGAAAGTACTCTGCTATTCATATGGTCTTTCTTAATAACAGATTTTAAAGCTGTATAGTTTTTTGCAAGAAGAATTTTCCTTTGAAAATGAGAACGCCATGTTTTAAAATGTAATGTGACATTCTACTATCAGTTGCACATTGCTCATCCAAACATTGGATTTTATTCTTTTTGGTTTGACAACAGTAAGATTTTGTTCTATTCTTTAATTGTGTAGACCTATAGTGTTAATGTCAATATGATACCATTCCACCTTCTGAACTGTGGATTTCTATTGTTATACTAGACTCCTCTGAGGGATGCAATAAAGAGAACTTACGACATTTACTTTCTTCTTTCATAGTTTTTGGGCAAAGAAAAGGTATGAGATGTCCAAAATGACAGAATTTATTCATCCATTTGTCATTATTGTTAGTTTTCTAACTCATGCAAATACTCAATGCACCAAATCTAAATTTGCACAGACTGTACTGATTCAAAGAACATATTTTTGAAAAGCTGCACTCCCACTTACAGTGTATCTTAACATATTACTGTAGAACATGAAGAATGCTCAATCACCTCTATAAACTCATACTCCAGGGATTCACACTGGCTGTAGACTGAACACTTCTCTCAGCAGTTTTCTAAATCTAGTTTCACTTGGATCAACAAAACCAAAAGCATAGTGTGGCTCAGAATCATGTATTTTTATCTCAGAGGTGATTCTCCTTATCAAAACAAAGTGCCTAAAAGTTAAGACAGATTTAAAATGTTTTTATGAGGAAATCAATCCTGTCAGTCTGTTAGAGGTGATTTATTATCACCTACCACAGACTGAGGCCCAAAGCAGAAGGCAAAATTAAAAGAACTATTTTTGGATCCCAATGATGTGCAAAACCAATGTGGATGTCAAGCTGTTTAGTATTGTTGAGGCTGTGTCTGTTCTGAGCATGCTTCTGAAACACTGTTAAGCTGAAAAAGTACTCAGCTATAACATCCAAGTTTATATAAAATTGTATCGGAATAAACTTTGTGAGGTTGTAGTTTGAATATTATGTACTTGAATCATTTCTCAATCTCACTTTACTAAAATTTTTTATAGGGTGTAGAAACTTCCTCGGACAGTTCATTATTCATAATTTAGTTATTTTCCCTGTCTTTTTGAGGATCTTTCTTAGACTTGATTTTTTCAGTACCATCACATTCCTGGTCTAATTGTGCATATAGTCTGAAGAGAGGAATAAAGGTCTACTTTAATTAAATTGAAAAGACTATAAAAATGCAGTTTCCTTTTCCTTAGTAGTAAATTCATTGAGAACCTAATTAATGTGAAAATAATGTTTTCAGGATAAAATACAGAATGTCTTGTGAACCAAAACCATTATTTAGTTAAAATGCAGATTAGAAGGGCGTGATTTTAAGATATCACAATTTTTATTTCTGGAGACCAAAGGTAGAGATTAGATTGTACTAAACTACATAAAAATGTTACAGTGTTCAGTGCTTTCTCCTGTGTTCAGAGTCTTTTTAAATCTGTGCTTATCCTTAAAGACAGTAATAATGAGAAAGTGATAATCATAAAACTTACTGTTTAAAAATTACAACTTCTTATTCAGTGCACTACTTCTGGGATTATATCTGCTCATTTTAATGACAACAAAATAAAGCTTTTACTGCTTTTTACTCTTTTTAACACTGAAAAGTTGGAACAGAAAAGAGAAATTTAATTTCATTCTATCATGGTTATCATAAAAATTTTAACCTTAATTTTAGTTATAGGATTTGCTTTACTAATTATCGTGCTCACATCATGAATGAGGAGAAACATAATCCTTTTGAAGCTGAATAAAATGTATTGATAAAACTTAAATCAAACAGGGAATATCTTTTTTTGTTAAAATACAGTTCAGGAAATACCAAGTGTCTTCAGATTCTTCCACATCTACTCCACACATATCACACAGGAACATCTTTCACAACACTGTGTTCCATAAGAATATAGTGTTAATTCTTTTATAGTTTGAAGATGGAGTGACAAAAAATCCAGTGCTGAATAGTATAGAAGCCTACTGAATAATGTTAATAACATACATTAAAGAAACATCAACATGGTATTTTCTGCACTTGAATCTAACAGTGTATGAACAACGTAAAGTACCCATTTCCTCTCCAGTGAAATGTGTCATCATTTATGAGATAAGAAAAGGAAAAAACAATGAGTAACAGTATCCGTAGACAGAATATGGAAAATAAGGAATACTTCATGAAATTGCCTTTTTAAGAGGGACTTTATATAGATAGCAAATAGTTTTTCAAATTTACTGGCACACATACAAAATTAGTGATCTTCATGGAAAGAATATTATGCTGGTCAATAGATCACATATTTAGTCTTGTGCTGCACCCCAAAGAAATCAGCTAAGGGTCTCTTACCCCTATAAGCATCATTGTGTTAGATTTTCATTTGATGCTTCTGGAATGCAGCAGTGTGTTTTTTAAAGTGCTGCATCAGTTCTGCAATTAGTTTTCTCTTTGGAAGTGCTGCTGTAAACAACCAGAGGATTTGCTGTCTGCCTTAGCCAATCCTATTTGTGAAACAACTTTAGTTAGTTGGAACTTGATACTGGTTACAATGCATGAAATAGGATTCTTTTTCTACATTGCTTTCATTGTCTCTGCCTATATGGGTAAAGAAAATACATTACACTAAGAAAATAACCAGTTACATATCACTGAATTTTCTCTAAGGGAAATATAATCCTGAAAAGCCTTCATTTCTTATGACCTGGCAAGAGATCAAAAGCATTTCTTATCTGTATCTATCTACCTACTTATCTATCCATCTATCTATGTGTGTATTTATCACAATGGTATCTGAGTAGTCAAAAGCATTTAAAACTGTTTCCAATCAACTCAATATGTTTGTGTCTTGTCTCATAGTAGTGGGCTGAATTAATCAGTCTTATGTAGTTAGCAAGAATGTTTTTTGTGTGATACATCTACAAGTTCTTTCTGAGTTACAGGCAGCAATGAATCAGAGAGTGGGGGTTCCCATTTCTCACTTACTCAGGGAGTTGCTAATAGGCCAGGCAAGTAGAAGTGATAACAACCCTATTTCCAAAGGGACATTTTCACGAAGAAGCATCAGGAGAACAACTGAATTTGGTATAAAACCAGGAGGACGCCAAGAAAGAAATGGGATACAAAAATTACCCACCATCTCCACAAGACATTATTCGGAAAGTGGAATGAATGAAGCTGAAGGCCCTGAGCAGGCTGGTCAGGAAAAACTCTGAAGTGAGTCAACTAAGGAGAAAATTAGTTTCTTAATGTAAGCAGTACAAGTGTCGTTTTCCTATTTTCCTCATCCATACCTTTTCTAATAAACATTTATACATAGAACAGATTACATATTATATAGATATATCACATGCGTACATATACTTATACAGGTGCATATATATATCTGCATGTATACTCATTACCTTACATCAGCAGAGGAACGTAAAACCAGGGTACTGAGACATTTTAACAAATCCCCTGATTCTTTGCATGGTATGCCATCATAGAAACTACATGAACTGAAAGAGAGCTGTTACTGCTGGGCCAAAGGGATGAAATGTCTTCCACCGTCAGGATAACCCAGAAAGCTCTCTCACATGCTTTAGGCCAGTGCAGAGCACATCCATATACCCCAAAGTTCCCAAAGGTGTGTATGATTTTTTTCCTTACAGGTATATAAGACTTTTTATTTTCTTCAAAAGACATACGCTCTTGGAAAGTAAATTTATTTATCTGGGAAGGAGGCAGCAAGCTGTTCTTTGTGACTTGGTAGACTTTTAAAATGGAAATGGTTTTACCTTTCTGAGTGAAAGCGTGGCGACACATTATACTCAGACTAAAAGGAAGACTGGGCAAAACCACTCCTCCTGACCTTATTTTTTCCTTCATGCAGATCACCCAGTGCTATCATGGCCCAATTATGCTTCAGTTGTGAGATCTGACAGAATTACAGCACTTGGTGACAAGATTGCACTCGGTATTTTTTCTCTAATTAGCATGTATCAAAGTATCCACAGTCCTTTTGATTTTATACTTTCACTGATGATAAGTCCATATTTATCCTTTACATACCTTACTGAGGATCTGTACCTTGTCAGGATGTCAAATCACTAACCATAGCCACAAGATAAGCAGTTTCTACTGCAATGCTCATTGACTCCTTTTCGTTCTGTCCTTGTTTAGAATGAAGGTGATGAGACTGAACACACTAATATGTCTTTGCCTACCTTCAGTTGTTGAACAATATAGCTTTATATTTTGTTGAAAGATTGCAGGCCATCACTTTCACTTTCTTCAGATATGACTGGATAGCAGTCTTTTATTTTTGTATTATATCAAGATTTAAATGAAAAAGATGCAAATCCTCAATTTGTCACTACATTTAAAACTCCACTAACATTATAGAAGTATCTTCTTATAATCTACCTTATTTAAACCAGATAGGGGAAAAAAAAATATCTACCGCTCTCTCTTACCTTCTTGATTTTGCATATACTTGTACATATTGAACAGCACTTCAGACAGAAATGACAAGGACCACATGTTTTTATGATCGAATACAGTACATTCAACATTTAAAAAGAATAGGGTCAAAAGGAAAATTTACTTAGTTTTTTTCAGGTCTTTCTCCTTTAAGTAAATCTTCTGTATGTGCCTCCACCAAAATAACTGCAACTGAGACAAGCCAAAATTACTTATTTGCTTTAAAATAAAATGTTTTGTTTCTTTTTTTGATTATTTAACTTTTTTTGTTATTCATAAAATATATTTCAGGAAAGCCTGAAAGATTAATTTTGAAAATGAAAAGACAGCACATTTCAAGGTACATTTTGAAGTACATTTTGCAGTGTGTGACTGACATCCAAAAACTCAATTTTAATCAGTAAAGGGGAAAAAATGTGACAGATTTCACAGTGGGTTTGACTACTCACTGCTACACCAAGATTAAGAAGGTAGATAAGGCTTTTTAAAAGTAGCTAGCAGAATCAGCCAGCACTCATAAATTGAAATTAACAAGAGAAACAAGTATATGAACATACAGGATGTCCAACAATTTCCTGCAGTGTGTTTGGAGCAGCTTTGCCTACAAGATATTCACAAAGCAACAGTCTTTGAAATCTGATTCAGTCACTTTCTCTTTATTGATTAGAGAGATGTGAGCTCTTCATTGAGTTTAAGCATAAGCAGGCATATAAGAAATGGAAAATTAGTTGAGGTTACTAATGTCATACAAAAAAAATATACCATGAACACGTAAGGGGAAAATCAGAACAGGTGAGCACAACAGTTTACTGTTGCTGCTTATTTCTGAGACTATAGGGAGGATGAGTAAATTCAAAAATACTACAGAAGGATAAAATAATGCCCTTCCTTTAAAATGGGTAAGGGAGTTGCAAAGAGAGGAAGAAAGAATCTGTGAAATTATAGTCCAGAAAACCAAATTTCAATTCCTAGAAAAGTAAAAGCATGATCTATTTCTGTAAATAGTTGCTAGATGACAAGGAGACAAGTCAAAATCAATATGGATATCAAAAATAAGTCAGACCAATCTATGTTCTTTTTACTGTACCATAATAAGAAGGGTTTTGTAGACAGGGAAGATGTCAAGTGTCTTGACTTTAATAAGTTTTTTGACACTGTGTCAGAGACATTCTCATAAACAACCATTGGTTGTTATAATAGCAAGCTAGACAAACATCAGTCAGTAGCGGCACAGGTACAGCTCATTTCAGTTTGCACATAGGTTGGTCTTCTAAAACCATTTCCATTTCTGTGATTTTAAGTAAAATTGGCTTCCCACAATATTTGGTATTTGTTACTGCTCCACGAGATTCTTGCATCATTAATTCAGTAATTGTGTGTATTTGACGATCTTGACTTCAGCTTCAAAAATCCTGACATTTAAAGTCCAACAGATGAAAAAAAAAGTGTTTTAAAATCCCTTTTAGTTGCTTAGCCAGGCAGACACACATGCCATAGCAATCAGAAGGGTCAGGTGTTTTTTTTTCCTCTTTAAACTGAAACTTAAAAAAAAAGATTCTTTGAAATGCAGCTTTAAAAAACCCCACATATTAAAAGGGATACAAGAAAATTAGTTTGAGCTGGAAATATTCTCAGATACTAGTGAAACATCAAAGAAATATACTATATCAATAACATTCAAGTTTCATACTCAAAAAAGGGGACAGGACTTCAAAAATTCAGCCATATGTTTAAAACAGAAATCTAACGTTGTGAGGGAAAGGAAAATGAGAAATCAGAGAGCTCGCTGGTCAGTTAACATTCATGTCAAAAATTTCTCACAAAGTTATTTTTCATATGAAATGTTAGTTAATTGAAGGGATTTGTGGAAATTGTTTATCTCATTTTTGGAGGGGATGATAAATTCATCAGTTTTCAGAACATGGGAAAAGAAGACTTAGAAACTATTAAAACTACTCATTTTGACCTTTACTTAGAGTAAGAATTTGAGCTTGGGGAGATTAAATTCCTCTTCTTCAAAATATATGTTGAATCTGAGGAGAGGATTGTAGTTTAAAAGCATATATGACCCTTAGAAAAAATTTACTTTTCAACCTGATTTACTTTTCCAATCTCAAGAAGTCTTGCTGTATTGAAAACCAGTTTTTTCCTTACATCTGCTGCATGCAATAGCTGTCATTGCCATAGATAATCGGAAGAGACTTCTGCATGTCCTGCCTACATGTGCTGATACAAAGTCATCCCATCCTTCAAATAGCATTTGAAGTACAGGCCTTTACAGCCTTTCAGGAATGCTAAGCACTCTTGTCAGATTGACACGCATTGTTTAATTACTACAGAAAGACAATAAATATATATACCTGCTTTCTTGTTATTAAGATATAATTATAACTGAATATCTGCAAGGACTCTCACTTGGGATAAAAGTATAGGCGACTACTCTGTTTTAAATTTATTGGGATTGTCAAACTGAATGTTATTACAGCTGGAATACAGGATTGCACAGAGTAACAGGAGAAAAATATATGCACAATGGTTTTATCATACTAAAATGAAAAAGACGTTCCCAAAGTACATTTTGAAATAAACTTTTAGAAGACAGTTCTGCTTTGTTAGTGTTGCCAGACTCAAACTCATGTTTTAATTGAGATTGATCTTAAATGTGGAACTATTCAAAAAGAAAAATGTGGCCTTGATCTGAACCCACTTCACCAGGTGTGAAAATGTTTTAGGGCAAATGTATCAAAAATGACTCGGGGAAACCTGATCTCGCTCCACCATGGAGGGTGAACCATGAAGAAACTCTGGCAACTAACAGCTTAGATGGGGTGTGTAGCTGCTTCTTCCCAAATACCAAGAGAATAGACTCTGTGACTACTTTCTTGCATTCTGTTGAAGCATAAAATTAAGTAGGCTACCTTGAGCTTATTTTTAAGTCAAAACAATAGATGAGAAGAGCCCACAGAACCAGATGAAGTATTCAGGTGTTAAGAAGATCAAAAGCATCCCTTGAAGCCATGACAAGGGGAGCAGAAAGAATTAACTTCTTCCATTCTCGTTGTCCAACCAGTGACTGAAAGTAACCTGGTTGCACACAGAATGAATACCACCCCATAGGTGGGACTTGACCTCAGGCAGAGACTGGTGGCAAGTCTCACATGTGAAGTGGTAGCTGGGGTGAGGGCTTGATTATGTGGGGGTTCCCCACACTGTACTCAAAACTACTATCTGCACACTGGCAGGGTAGCAGGGTGGTTTTGGGAGATGACTGTTCTGGGAGATGTGTGAAGCGCACCAGCAGCCAGTGCCTTCTGGATGGGAGGCACTGCTTGTCAGCAGAGACATACGCTTGTGGTGATTGACTTCCATCTCAACTGAGGTGTGACCAGCACTGGCATGTCAGCAGTGTCGTGAGTTGCCTTTGCAACTAACAGGAAATATGTCCCTGTTGTCCTCTAATTTGAGTATAGGAAGAGTAGTGGTTCAAGATGCTTGCTGAGCCAAGACTCAAGACTCAGATCTTGGCCAACATGCAAGGTGAACATAACTTTCTTTTAATTTCTACATTGGCCTAAGCCATAGATCATCATGTCATCTTCCAGGAAAAAAAAAAAAAAAAAATCTGCTTGATTTGTGTCTTAAATGTTTATTTTTCTTTGTATTTTATTTTTCTAACTTTAATTATGAAACATGTGAATACTAAACCTGGATGTACCTTTGCATTTACTAGTCCAATGCACATATTTGCTTTTTCATTCTGCATTTATACTTCTCCCTCACTACCCAATTTTGTCACTGCACAGATATTTAAAAGTGTCCATTCTTTTCTCTTGCAAAGTTGGACTGTTTTGAGCTGAAGCTTCCACATAAATAGTAGCTTGTAGCAGAACTTGAACTAATGAGCACTGAACTTGCATGTCACTTCTGGAATATGAAGAAACACAAAGAAGCTAAAAATGCTTTCACTGGAAGCTAAAAATGACTGTTCTTCCATGTCTGTTCCTAAGTAGCTAGTAAATGACTGAGCAGAAAAAGCTGGTGTACTGAATGTGAGACAAAAACATCTTACAACTTCTGAAAAGCTGTCACTTTATCATTTTTAGCAGAGCAAGAATTATTTCAGCTATATTCCAAAAAAAAAAGATTTTTTGGGAAAAAAACCCAACCACCAAACCCAAAACATCAAGAGTAAAACAAAAAGCCTGGGAGCTACCTAGCTTTCAAGTTGCTTGACTTGGAAACTGAGGTGCAGTTCCTGCATATAAGGTAAATTTTAAGAAATAAAAAGAAACAGGTTTTTTTTTCATAATTTAGGATATTCACAGTTTTCATACCTGAACAAGTCAAACTAAAGAAATAAGTCTGATAATCTAGCAGATCTGGATGGATAATTGTTTTTTAGAGAGAAAGAATATAAACATTACAGAGCATAAATCAGAAAGTTAATTCAGTTGTTTTCTATTGAATTCTATTTGTTTCTTCTGCAACATTTTTTCTAGTGGCTGCTTTTTAAGTACAGTAATAACAGAAGGTTTACAAATACATGGAGGTATGATGACTCACCCTAACATTCGCAATGGAAATAACTGACACAGTCATTTAAAAAGGCTTCCTGTAGATTAAATGACAGAAAAAAAGAAGTCCTTTGTTAAGAGAAAGGGTGAGAAACAAATACAAAATAATTTTGCAATCCATTAGCTGACAGGTGTTTGAAAAGTGGTTTCATAAGAAATAGGACTCTGTGCAGTAGTAAAGCAGTTTTTTTCTTAAAATCCCATGTCAAAGATTTGGCAGGCACTAAATATATTCAACATTATTTGATAGTGAAGCAAATGTGATTGAACTTGGCAAATACCATCAGCATTGAGATTTCCTTTTGTGATGGACTAGTAGGTCAATGAAAGCATAAAACTGAATGGAAGACAATGAATTTTAATCCAGGTATTTTGCAGATGTGTTACTGGAAACCCTGTGGAGGACTACATAGATGCTGGAAACCCTGTAGATGTATATACAGAAGCTTTCTGAAATTATATTCATACAGAGTTCTGGCACTAAAACAACAAAGTACGTCAAACTACACTCTACACTCTAGGTTTTACCAAACAACTGCATCTGTTTGTACATTCAAAATCAATACATCTGGAGGCAATATATATATATTTTTTTCTAGATAAACTTTGCTGCACAGTTTCTAACTGTTCTAATATGATCTAAATTTCCTGTATCTCTCTTTGTATGTTAGTTATTTCTGACTGCTGTGAAGCCTCAGAAATACTGCCGTTTGTGCTTCCTTACATATATTAAACTGAGATATCCAGACCAGGAAACAGGGTGGATCCCAAATTATATGTGATTGAGTTACCAATTACAAGCTATTTAATTTTGTAATGTAATTACAGAAAGAGAATTTTCTGGAAGTTCTCTGTAGGCTAGGGAAGTGTTTATCAATCACTGAAAAACATCAATCAATTTCTAGAAAAAGTAACTCTTATAGTAGACAGTTTTCAAATGAGCTATGCTTAGATTCTGCATAGTTGACCCATAAAGTCACTGTTCAAGTCCAGGCATCCATGGTACTTACTGTAAATCAGGTCCCAGTCTATTGTCGCCTTACTCAGCATATGCTTATTCATATAGGCCTGCAGGCGCATCTATTTCTATCGGATATATTTTAGGATTCTTTCTCATCTGCAAGTATCAATGAAATAAGAACTTGTCCACCACCCTGTATGTCCTTTTGAAAAGGCACTGAAAGACTGTCAGCACTCAAGTGACCAAGCTTGCTAACTGCTAATTAGATCATTGCCCAAATCAGTTTAAGTGCAGCTTTTAGTAAGCTAAATGAGTGCCTCTAACTCCAGACAAAGGTTTGGCTCTTTGTACAAAGAATAAAGAATAAAACTTGTTAAAAAAAGTAGAGACGCACAAAATCAGCAAATATAACTGTTCACATTACATCTATTAGTTTGTGCAGAATACCCATTATGTATACCCAAATACTCTCTCTGAAGTGACTTGGTATGTTTCCTTATAAAATTTGTCTTGTTTCCATTGCCTTGGTGAGGGGAAACTCAAACACTGTTGTGGTTTTTTCTTCTTTGTATCCCTGCTAAAGCAAAGTTGGACAAAAACCTCACTGGAGCCACATGGATGCTCATCAGACCTTCATAGGTCTTCTAGAACTCTTTCTTAAATCATTTGAGTTCAGTTCTGATTTCATACAGTACTTAAGCGAACAGTTAACCAACAACAAAATCATCACCATACTTCTTAAAGCATGTGAGGGAAAACAAAGTTAGCCTGTCAGGAAAATAATCCCTTAGATTATTTAATAGAAAGCTCAAATCTTTGTAAGGCAGTTGTATAAAGTATTTACAAGGAATTTTTTAAATTAAAGATGGAGATGAAAAAAAATCTGCATTCCCTATATAATCAATATGTAAAGCTTTTTTTTTCCCCCAGCATCTCCAGGACCACTCAACACTTTGTGGGCTTGTGCTTAGAATGAGAAGTGCTTGAATTTACTGAGCAGTTAAGCAGAGTTTCACACATTATTTATATTCAAAGCTCACCTTTCTTCTTCTGAAACAAGGAGCAGCAGCATCAGAAGAGGGTCAATTGTCACATAAACATTCCTTTTACGGTATTACCTAACAGCAGAAGTGGACCATGACTTAAGTGCACTTGAGACTCTGATCTCTCTGAAATACTGCCATCTCCTAAGGTAAACAAAGGTTGATTCATTTTGTCTGGTAGTGATAACACAGATTATTTTTTTTTATTTCTAATTCAGTGATTACCAAAAGAAATTACAACAGCATTGTTAGCTATTAAAAGAAATCTTGCCTACAGATAAATAATCTGGCATGATAGAAAAGGATTGCCACTCCCTAAAGTTGAACATTATTACAATTATAACTTTATTTACACTTGTAATAAAATATTAACTTTAACAACTTTTCCCAAGGATGTTTTAATGTCTGACTAGACATCTTTACTGCTTTCTCCACAGAGCTAAAATAAGCGTGGTTTTTAAATCTCATGTATAACACCTGATTTCAAGCAACACGGCAATAAAAACAACTTAACAATCACATTAGGGCTTCAACCTTTCAAAACTCCAAGCAAACAGATATATCACATCCACAACTTCCTGATTTCTTTTTAGAAACAGACAAAGCACCTAGTTGAGACTGAAAAGACCTACTGAGAAATATTAACTGTATGGGGAACCTATGCAGTCATTTTGCTATTTTGGCTTCTTTCTCTACAAAACTATGAAAATGCTACTATGTCCTTTGCATGTTGCTTTAAGATCTTCTTAGAAAATTAGCTCTACATCAAATAGGCATTACTAACAGATAAGGAATGCCATTGGACTGATCCTGTTGCTGCTTTTTCTGGTTGCAATGAAAACAAGCAAGAATAAAGTTTTCCAATTATTAGAAAAATGAGAAAACAGCATTAATTTATTACTAGACTTCCCATTGATTCAAAGAAAATACTTCGCATTTATGTAATTCAGGTTGTAGCTTCCTAAAAGTGAAAACAAGGAATGTTCAGGCACAAGTTGTCTCTCTTTTGTGCTTAGCTACACAGAAGGTAATTTTGCCTTATCACCACACCTCAATGAAATGAAGACTGACGCAGTAGTAAACTCTAATGAGATATTTTAGGAACAACAGGAAGGAAAATCCTAAAAACAATGAAAAAGAAGTAACTGGAAGTTTATGAAAGTGAATTATAGTTGTGCAGTGGTTCATGGTTGATATTACAAATCACCAGATTGAACAGAACAAAATGGAAGAATGTTAAAATATGCATATTTTCATAATATCTCATTTCACTCAACCGGTCAAGTGCCAGAATCAGAACCTGTATTGACTGTAAACTGGTCAAGATTTTGCAAAGTTCGGTAACACAGGAGAAAAGTTTTTACCACAGGGTATATATTTGCTGTAACATAGCAAAAATTTCAAACAAGTGCCATAAATTTGTTCATTAACATACAGAGTTTTAATTTGCAGATAATTTATGTGTAACCGTAAAATGATCTAACAGTCCAAGTTAGTAGAAATATAAATCTTAAAAAGACAGAAAAGTAGTTCACTGCTCAAAGAGCTGTGTAAGAACAATACAGATGCATTTCTCTGTTAATTGACATCTGGACAATCATTACTGTCAAATTTACACTACCTTCAAATTAATGTAGAGGGATATAAATTCAAAATTGTAGCATTTTGCGCCTTCTTGTATAAGGCAATGATTACAATCCATGAAACTGCATTTTCATGAGTTATAAGCTCCAACTCTTTGTTGTAGGTCCTCGCAACATATATATATATTAATATGTTCCCCACTGTGAAACAGTTACACCAAGCAAGAAAACAATCTGAAGCACAAATTGCATTTGCAGTGTTATTCAGACAGCCTGGTCATAACAGAAGCTACAGGAGGCTAGAGTCCCTGGGGAATCTCTTCCCTCATATGTGGGAAGCTGAAATGGTAATATATATTCTCTGTATAGTGTAATCTTAACCGGAAACCCATTGAGGAAACAAGAGTTTGTTCTTCTACTGAGGTTCTTAACAAAACAAATAGCGCAGGTATTTTCTTCCTATTTAAACAATAAATCTGATCAAGTCTCCCACAGCTCTCCTAAAAAAACCCCAAACCTAACCAAAACAGACACCAAAAAACCCCAACACAATAACTAAAAAAAAACCAAGCAAAAAAACCAAACACCAAACCCTATGCAGTAATAATTTGAAAGGATGTGGCTTGATTCTTCAATGACTTGCTTCTTATTTACTCTTTCAAACTCATTTCAGATAGACAGTTAAGCACGTAACCTAGTGTTTTTTCTTCATCCCTGCTCTAGATCTGTACATCATTTAGAAACCAAATTAGGAATTGAAAGACTGAGCTATTTACTCCAGTGAGAATAGTTTTTTGGAAGGTGTGAAGCCCTATTGAAAGTCCTCCTAAGAATTGTTCACCCACTATTAACTTTTATGTAACTGCTTCAATGATTATATATATTAAATCAGTGAATTATTAGATTTCACACTTTGCTTTATCCCCCATTGACATGCATATAAACCAGTGTTAATAATGTATTTCTTGAATTATATATATATATCTTTGGTATATCAATTTTAAACACATTTATCTTTCATGTAATGATAGGCACGTAATTTCTTTACTGGTGCAAGTCACTGTTTATTCAGCTGAAATCTGGGAAAGCATGAATGATTTGAATAACTTCCAAAATAACAATATCTTTACAATGTAGTTACATGGTTCATTTTTGGTCTTCACTTTGTTCTCTTTAAAGAAACCAGGTGAATGAATGACAGAAAGACATTTCATCCATAATTTTGAATCAGTTTGGAGAATTTGTATAGGACTAAGAAACCAGTGTGGTAATGATTTCAGTCTGTATTTGTGATTAATCTCCATAGAGCAAAAACACTGACTATAAATATGTGAGAAAGATGGCATGGAAAATAATTTTCTTTAATTGGTATCATCAATGATGCATTTGCAAACCTAATTATTCAAGCTCCTTTCTAAGGAAGAAGTTGAACTTGACCCCAGAAAGCAAAAATTGCTGAATTATCATTCATATTAGACTTTTATATATTCACATTAACCACTACTTAAACAAAGTGCAAATTTATTTCAAAATCTTACTTATGTATAATTTTGATGAATGGATTTTAAATTATCTTAAAATATTGAGGAGTCCTTAGTCCATCATCAAATTTTCTTTCCTGACAGTAAAACTTTTGTGTTACTGATAATGGGGACCCATTCTGTAGCTACACCTGAGGCACCCTGTCCCCCCATTTGGCCAGAGTACTCTTCAGTGTATCCTTCAGTTTTAAATTCTGGTCTGAATTTTCAATTATACTAGCACATGGAATAGGATATTAGCACTATTATTCTTCAAAAATCCAAGCCACAGACTGATGAGACAAATGAACAGCACCCAGCAGCCTCTGAAATATCCATAGAAAAGATGCAAGTTCTATTGTATTTATTGTTTTATATATTTCTACAAATGGTATTTTTGATGCTGGTGAAGAATGTATCCATAAAGGTGACATCATATGGTTGGAATTATGTATCGTGTCCTGGGAAACAAATCAAAGCAAAACAGAGAATGCTCATAAAAATGTAGCCTCATGTATGTTATAAAGTATGTTATTAGATGCCGTATGTTCCAAGACTTGTATAATAATATTTTGTCCTAAATCAATTTACTCAATGACAAATTATAAAATGGAACAAATCTTAAACTCCTAAAAATTAAACTCCTAAAGATTAAATGTTTCATTGAGATTTTTAATTTAGCGTAAGTAATGCAGAACAATTTGTCAATACATTTCTAGTAAAAAGCAAAAAGCTTTATATTGAACCTTACAGTAGAGAGAAAAGGCTTTACATGCATTATGTAGGAAAAGGAAACTAACTGGTACAGAACAAATGCTACCAGAATTAGATCCACATGGCATAACCAAACCTCCATTAGTTCAGCTAGGATGAATTAGACATCATCCAGAAAATACCTTAATGTTTCTTTCAAGGATAGAAGTAGGAAAAATAATTGTTATTTAAAATTATTGGTTCCTTCTGGCTTCTTAAAGGAAAAAAAGAAGAAAAAAAAAGAGTATTTTGAACAGATATGTATGGAACATGGTTCTTTGCAGTTCAATATGCATTCTTACAATTAAAATTCAAATTAAAAACAATTCAAGAAATTAGGTGAATTTCAGCAGAGTTAGCAGTATTTGTATCAATTAAAAATCTCAGTGACTATTCAACAACTGGTTTATGAACACCTAAGACCAAATAATTAGTAGAAATCTATACATCTCAATGCACATTGCATAAATAGGGAAAAATCCTGTCTGAGTTCCTGAGTTCCCTATGAGAGCTTTTCCATCAACTAAATAGTTTCTTGGAGATGTCATTCTTAATGTGTCCTCTAAGATGTTATTCTCCCTGTGTTGGACATTGCCAACACTTGCAATTTTATCAGAAGTCCCTCAGTAACGTATTTTTTCTGTTTAATACCAGCATCTGGACTCAAGGGATACATGGGAAAATTAAGTTATAGGGGGGGGGGAGGGTAGGGAGTGAGACAGGAAAGTTTTTTTTTTTACCTCAGAGTTGTGCAGAGGAATATCAAAAATAGCAGCAGCATAGAAATATCAGCACCAGAAAATACAGGTCAGTCAAAAAAAGGAACACAGACGCTTTATGTAAAAAGTAACAATAAAACTGGCAACTTCTCAGGTTTGTGTGAATAAATGGTTAATTTTTGTTACCAGTCTTGCGAGACGATGTGATGATGGATTTCCTGAGAGTGATAAGAAAAGACTTTCAGTGTATCGCTTGAGACATCTACGAGTTTGGAAGGGGAATCTTGTTTTATTCAGGAGAAATGATAAAATGCAATTTCTCTGTACGCATGACTGGATAAGACTCAGGCAGCCTCTTGTTGAGCTGGAATGTACGTACGGCTGCATTTGGGTACATGGGGAATTCTCTTCCTGCTCTGCAGCAGCAAAGATCCCTGTGGCAAAAAGGCACTGTGTCCCCTCCATGCCTCTGCTCAACAGGAGACCTGTGAGTGTCCAGAAGTGCCAACGGCCACTGGTGTACCTGCCATAATGGCCACAGAGCTGCCAGTCAGAGAGCAGCAGCAGAGGGTCGCTAAGCCCCATCTGCACAGGGAAGGGGACAGCAGCCGGGCTGCGAGAGGGGTCAGGTCACTCCAGGAAAAGACGTAGCGAACGGGTGCAGCCTCCAGTGGGACAGTGGCCTGGGACAGAACCTCAGCCACTGCCCTGAGGAAAGGGCTCCTACGGCAGCCAGCTGGCCTGGCCTGCCTGCTGGCTCCATTATTTCTTCTGATTTTCTCAAGGGTCATGCACAGCTAGTTTGACTTGAAAATAGCTGTGATTGACTTCTGTTAGAATCTCAGTTTGCTACATATTTATGGAACTTTGGTGGTCAATAAAATTTGACACAGGGGTTTCTATCAAAATTGTCATACAAATGAAGAATCTTCATAGAAATATTGAATCCTTAGATGCTACAGGCCAATTTCTGCCTTTATCCTCATTCACATAATTTCAAAAAATATCAGCTACGTTAGTGAGTGTTGAATTTTGCTCTGGGTTGACCAAATTGCATGCTTAGCGACGATAGTTTCTTAACCATTCTCCCAAATAATTTCTAGAAAGGAGTCAGACAATGTCCTTCCATCCTTTCATAAGCACTTAGAGACATAAAATCCATATGTCTTTCACTCTTTCTACTGTCATACATCACAAGCTTTTACACTTCTTTTTACAGTTCCTTTTATACCCAGAACAGCCATTTCACTGTGTATAAAAGCTTGTGGTGTATGTAATAGTAGGATAAACAATTACAGACTATAGATGACATGTTGTACAAAAGGAGGGAAGAAACACAGCCTGAATGACTGTACAGAATAAAGGGATTACAAGAGGGGCACAGAGGAGACAAACCAGGGAGGCAGAAGCAAATGTTAGATTTCGTTTAGCAGTCTATTTTCTAAATAGAGTGAACTGACAGAGTAAATTGACAACTTGATCTACCCTATTACTTAAGCCCCGCCTAATGATAGAGAGGATAGTTTACTAGGAACTGGTTTAAATTAGACGTGTAAACCCAACATCTTAAAAGTATTCATACACCTAATTCCCTGTGAAATAAATTTGTTAGGTTTAAGTCTCCTTAAGCCTGAGTTCATCACCTGTGAAACAGGGAGAAAATATGAGGCATAGAAAATTTCAGTGATCAACACTGCATCACTATGATAGGCAAACAGAAAATTTATCCTAATGAATAGTGAGTGTAGAGGGAGGTCTCTGTAGTCCCTGAAGAGGGCAAACGGTACCAAGGTCAAATGGAATTGGCAGGGCTAACCAAAGGCCAGCCAAGTGAGCAACCAGTATCTCTGTCACACTATACGCTCTCTAGTTCCATGAGTTTCAGGATCTGCTTTTTGGCAAGATAGAATCCAGAGAAGCTCATGACAGGAAATCCTGTTAAATAAAGGAGAGGCTTGATTTGCTTCAAAATTGTTTACCTCTTGTTCACCCTTCATGTCCCAGGCTTGGCTACTATCCAGTGAAGTGGGATCTAGATTAATATTGTCCTTTCTTACTTAAAGGTGTTTTATTTCCCTGGTGACAAGGAGAAAAACAAACTCTATCCCTCTGCTTTGTGAGCATAGAAAGCAGGATAATTTTTATATCAATATTATACTATGTATGTAGCCTGGTTTTCCAAGAGAATAAAACTTCTCTCTGTCAGTTTCTCCCTGAAATCCTTGGAACTTGTTGGTCAGTTTTCATGATGTCTAACAGAGGTGTCAGCAATGTGAAGATCAGGTAAGCATCATAAAAATAGGAAACTGTATAGAGACTTTATTAATGCCTTCACTGAATGGAAGATGGATGAGCTCAAGTCTTTTTAAATATTAGAGATCAACATAGGCAAAAGCTATCATAAATGACCAAAACAAAGGAAAATTTCTATAGAAGTTCACCACAATATACACAACAGTGAATCTAGCCACAGGACACGAATATTTAAGGAACCAGGCTTCATATCTTCTGCTCAGGGTAGAATTCTTTTCTTGGTTGTATCTCCCTGGTATTTGGTAGTCCTCAGCATGAGCTAGGCACGGTGCAAGACACTATACAAACACACAATAAAAAATGTGTTCCCTTGCCAGAAAACTCACTATCTTGAGTAATTACCTGGCTTTGTATGAAGGAAAGAGGAAGGGGAGTTTTTCCCTTTGTAAAACATACTCTTAGAGAGTTGCACTGATTTTTATTAACAAGTAAAAGACTCAGAAAAATATTGACAGGTAACTGAACATGGCATTTTTCAGGACTGTTTCATTAAAGCTGTGCCAATAAAAATCACAAATTTTTCACTGGAGATTATTAAATCCCAAACTATATTGCCAATTCTGCTCTAATGGAAGTGTGTCATTTGCAACTATAAGTTGCAGTAAAATTACAATAAGTTTAGAAAAGCAGTGCTTCAAATGAAGCCCATTGATACTGAAACTGTTTTTCATTGCATGGAAATGCTTAAGTGAAACACAGTAGAACCTTACTTTCTATTGGGTAAGCCTGTCATTCCCTGCTTAGAAAATATTCTTGCTGAAATAATCAGATCAAGAGTTTGACTTAAAACTCAGGCCTGAAACATAGTCCAGAAGTGCTATCATTTAAAGGATGTAAACAAAGAAAATTTTCTGCTTAATTCCATGAATTCTGCATCAGGACTGAGCCAGAATCAGGTAGGTTACCAGTGTGTACTGCTGAGGAACAAAAACCAATGGTGTCTTAAAAGACAGTTATATTTACATTAAAAATTTTAGTAGCATAATTTTTACAAATTGATATGTTTAGGAGATTTTAGTAGATTTTGTCTTTTCAATATAATCTTTCTCATTTGATGTTCAGAAAAATAAGATTTTTAGCCAGTTACAAGTAAATATACTAAGTAGACACTGAAAAAAATGAAATCCCATCCCATGAAAAACAATGAGGTCTTAAATTTTAGTTTCATGTTGAATTGCAATGAAAGCCAAATTTAGGATTTTTTGTGTTACACAAATTATTTTGAACACATTCCTTTTCAAGCGAATGAAAATATTTTACTTTTTGCCCTTATAATTCTGAGTGTTATTGCGCAGATGTTACTCCAGAAATTTTACAGAAACACTTAGATGAAACTGATTCTTGCAAAATTATTAGTCAAACTTGCAGTTTCCAAGGGACTGTTTTAAAAAAACACATATTTCAAGCCTCACTAGTTCTATATAAAAAATGTCAAAAACTCTTTCCGTACTCTGCTTTCCATAAAGACCATTAAAATATATGTGATATACAGCTAGATTTACTTCTCATATATGTAGGATCAATTGTCTGTTACATTAAGTCAAGTCACAGATTTCTATACGGCTGCATCACTCAGTACCAGGCAGTTCCTTCCTTCATAGCCATTGCAAACATATGCATGCATATCCCTGTAGGTACAAGTCTGCTTTATAGGAGGTATATTTCTAATCCATAGATTCTGATGGAGGTGGCACGTACACAATATCAATTTGATCGTAAGTTTTAGTTTGAGGGATTTTAAGGCCTGCGTCTTACATTAAAACCGGCAGAAAGGTACTTCTTATGGAGCAGTGGGCTTGCATGAGCTAGCAGATACAGATAAGCAAATAGCAACAAGACATTAGTTCTGAGCCTTTCTGTTCCTCATATGGTCTGAGATTATTCACTCCGATCACTCTGCTTTTTTATATGATGCAGTTTCCTGCAGGGATTTTGAGATGCAGGTCAAAGTGAGAAAAATCTTTGAAGTGTTCAATTTATATGGATGAACCATAGCCAAACAAAATGATTCTTTGATGAGCTGTGTGTAGAATTCATCCTGAAGTTCCTGCAAATCATTCAAGAGAGGAAGGACAGATAAACTGTTCAGTTCCCTTCTTGATAAAAAAATGCAGGGGAAAGGGAGAGAAATCACATTTTAATATAACATACTATATCCATATTCTCTATACAAGCAGTGTATCAACAACAAAAGCTATAATGGATGTCATAGAATCTACCTGTCTATGAAAAGAATAATTCCTTTTTATGATAAAACCACCTGAGATCAGAGTGGAAGTAAAAACAAATAATTCAAGGTAAAAAGGTACATATAAAATGCACTCAAGATTTTTCACCTTTGGCATCATTGTTACACTAATATAAGTAAAAACACCTAGAAACTGGCTTGTGCTGATCACACATGCTGAGAATATCCTTGTTTGCAGTTTTGCTTCTCAAACAAAGATTTTTTCGGTCTTAATGACACAGTAGCACCTGGCCATTTACCTTATGAGCAATCCTGAGCAGCACTGAGGACTTTGCCAAGGTACTGAAAACACATATTGGCCAGGTGTGCTAAGATGACTTATAACAGATTTTTTCAACTGCTATTCCAATAATGCAGATTCATGAAAGAAAAGAAGAAGAAAAGTATAGATACTGTCCTGGTTTTGGCTGGAGTAGAGTTAATTTTATCCTTACTAGCTGATACAATGCTGCATTTTGGATTTAGTATGAGAATAATGCTGATAACAGACTGAAGTTTTTAGTTATAATTAAGTAGTGTTTATACTAAGTCAAGGACTTTTCAGTTTCTCAGGCCCTGCCAGCGAGAAGACTGGAGAGGCTCAAGAAACTGGGAGGGGACACAGCCAGGACAGCTGACCTGAACCAGTCAAAGGGATATTCCATACCAAGCGACATCACACTCAGTATATAAACTGGGGGTAAGAAGAAAGTAGATGGACCTTTTGGAGTGATGGCATTTCTCTTCCCAAGTAACCATTTAACGTGACGAGCCCTGCTTTCCTGGAGATGGCTGAACACCTACATGCCAATGGGAAGCAGTGACTGAATTCCTTGGTTTGATTTTCTTGCATGTGTGGCTTTTGCTTTATCTGTTAGACTGACTTTGTTTCAAGTCACTTGTTTTCTCACTTTTAACCTTCTGATTCTCTCCCTTATCCTGACACAGGGGGGAGCAAGCGAGTGGCTGTGTGGTGCTTAGTTGCCTGCCTGGGTTAAACAATACACAGGATGATAAGCGCTCCTGGTTCTACTGTGGTTATGGAAACCAAAGAGGTGCTTGAACCAATATGTTTTATTAATTTAATCATGAAAATATCAGGAAATGTTATATTTTAATTTATATATTAAAATTGTTTCTATATTCACATTTTTTCAAAACAAGGACTGAGTTAAAAGAGAAAAGTTAATAAGAGATGGAGAAATGACAGTTCAAAGAGCAACAATGGATTGTAGAGGTCATCATTCAGAGATGCCATTCAGACCAGATATTCTGTATTCATGGCTTCCATATACTTGGTGACATCCAGTGACTCCTTCACACCAGATGGTGACTGATTATGATTAGATGCCATTCTTGCAAAAATCACCTTTAGAAACTGTTATTTTGCAGACTGATTCTAACGTGTCAGTGAACTGCTGTGTCCCAGAGCTATATTTTATAAACAAGACACACTGCTCTCTGGAGATGGAAATGATTATGTGAAGTTGAAGTTACTGCAGGGAAGGGGGAAAGAACCACTCTCTAGTGGAACAGCGAAATAAAATTTATTTATTTATAATTGACTAAGCCTTTGGTGAATACACCTAGAATATCGAGTTCTAGATAGGGTTTAGTTGTTTGTTTGTTTTTTTGGTTGTGGTTTTTTTTTTTCTTTCTCCTTTTCTCTTTTTAATTAAAACTCTGGCACTGATGCTGAAGGGCTTCTAAGTTCTGCTGTTTCATTCCAATGGGATTCACAGAGTTAACGGCAGGTTTTTCCTGAAGTCAGACAGTGGGTTGTTCTGCCCACTCTGAGGTAGATTTAAGAGTTCGTTGTCATCAGATATGCAAGGAATGAGAAATGTACAAATTTAGACATCAGAACCTGACTATCAATTAAATTTACCTTCGAAAATAGAGTTCATTAATGCATATTCATGTATTTAGATTTTAAATGTTCAAGGTGAATGGATGGAATACAGATTATTCATGATACAATTTTCATGTGGTGTTATTTTCCAAAATCCAATTTCTATTTGATAGTTGGTTAGTTTTTATATTCAATAAATTGACCTTACCTTTAGATTAAAAACATAGCTGTAAATATATCAAAGACATCATGAATATTGGTATTGATCAATACTGCTAGCAATCAACAATGAGAATCTTGGGCTAAGTAACCATTCCCTTAGAAATTATTGAGAAAGAGTGAGCGGGTGAGGGAGAGTGGAACAGACTGTTGGGGTGTTTAAAAGACTGTTTGAAATGTCCTTGCTGGGATTAGCCGTGATTTCATCCTTTGACTTCTACGAAAAAGAAAAAAAATATGGATGCATTGGCAAATGTAATAAAAATTTTAGGGAGCCTGGACCTGGGTAAAAGTCTGATGTCCCTGGAGTCAACAGCATCTACTTAATTTCAAGTAATGGTAATAATTTTAGATTATGTAAATATTTTTAACTACCTACAACAAAAGGATGTCCATGATAACAGTCAAAGATGGACAGCAGTCAAATACAGTTCACCAATGGGTTCAGGTTCTCAGAACTATTCTTATTTTCAGTAAAAAAGGATGGTTATGGTAATTCCATATTTTATGAATTCAGCTGCATTCTTGGAGGCAACATTTATTGTGTTTGATGGTCATGGCATAAATCTACAGTAACAATTCACTGAATTATTGACCCAGAACTGGTATTCTCTGTTATTTTTTTAATATGAACAATAAAGAGTATTATCAACAACCTTAAGAAGAACAGCTTTGGTCTAGTATTCTTTTAACAAAAGTGAGGATATTTGCTAACATTGTAAAGCCTGACTAGAGACTGGGGCTTTTCAGTTTGTCTGAAATGTCTTCTGTCAGAAAATTTTAACCCATTAATGCATCGAAATAAGAAGTCAATTTAATCCTTTGTCTGAATTATTTTTTAAAAAGAAGCTTAAACAGCTCAATAAAGTAAAAAAGTGGTTTTGACTTCTACATATTAAAATATTATAAAATATAAAATATATAATATATATAATAAAAATCTTCTAAATAAAAAGGTATTTTAATGAATATTTTTTTTAACTTATATTTCAAGTAAAATCACCATGAAGTTCAATATTTTGATTTATATGCCCATTAATGTTAGAGTATTTGAAATTTCAGAAAAATAAGTTCCCAGGATGGATTTATTTTTTTTTAACATACTTCTACCTGTAAATTCAAAATTCTGATACATTCAATTCTGAAAGTTCAAATTCTAAACACTTTTGGTTATCATTGGTCAGATTGTTAGCATCTATAAAGAGTCACCAATGTAAGTTGTGCCAAAGCTATGTTTCACATCCCCATACTCACTGTAAAATTTTGCTTCTCAGATGCATACACACTTCTGAACACAACAGAAGAAGTGAAAGAAAGTATATTGTTGCCCTAGGATTCAAATCTAGTTGTATGGAAAACACACCTATTAAAACAGAGCTACCTCCATTACTCCATTTATTTTCCACTCCATTATGCAATGCTAGCAAGTGAGACGACTAAAGACAGCAATGTGGAAAAAATTATGAACTAAAAAGTATTTCCCTTCCCTTTTTAAAAGGAAGCCAGCAGCCCCCATAAAACCTGAGACAGTGGAAGACTGAGCTTCCCTTGTCTTCAGAGCTCGCTTGTACTCCAGGTTTTTCCAGCTTGTGAGAACATCCAAAACTGAACATTACCTATGTTTTGTAATTTCATAGCAGTAGCAGAATGTGTAGTCCTCTTTTTCTCATTTCATTGCTAACCTGATTTCTGCTAACCCATTGTCTCTCCACATACAGATCACAGTCTATAAGGAGGTCATGGAAAGCCATTAATGATGCAGTTGAGAAGCATTAGTCATTGAAACTTTTAGTATAATGTAAGGGGAAGAACACATCTAGCTCTCACACCCTTGATATGCATTTCCTCTTTAAAGTCAACCTCTGTCAAGCTCTTGAACTACACAAATGCATGTATATAGGTTGTATAAAGGCTTATGTTTCACAGATACACACTTTTAGCCCCACTTTAATTGAAAGTGTAGTACCACTGACAAATTATTTCCAACCTAAATTAGGGATTACCAGTTGATTAGTTCAGAACACTAAACTAACCTATTTGGTTTCCTGCATGTGTTAAAAAAAAAAAAAAAAAGAGGCCACAATAAAATTTTTTAATGTTAAAATTACTGCTTATTCAAATATTTAATGATACTGCATCTTTAACTATTCAGACAAGCTTACTTACAAACTACTTTTTGGTAGTTTATACATAAAGTAGACCATTAGCAATTACAGAAGCCATTAAGCAGTCACATTCCGAAAGGGGGAGGGATGAGAGATGTATTTTCCTCTTCAATGAATGTTACTCAGAAATCTTCTTTACATTTAATAATAGCAATAATCTGAGGACAGGACCTTTCTTTTTTGACTGTGATCTTCTGTGTTAACTGTGACTTATTTGAAATGTACAAGTCCTCAATTTTAATTCTTCATATGGCATTAGTTGCACTATTTAAAAAACAAAATTGTTTTCCTTGATTACATTATTATAAAGAAAAATTCAAAATTGCCAACAAAGTTTTAAAGCCAGAACATTTTGAATACATTTGGGATAATGCCAACAGACACCCCAACTACCCTTCACAGAGGCAACTGGGACTAAGTAATCACTGACTACAATATCTTGCACTCTCAGTGCTCTTTAGCCTTTAGTCATCATAATTAGTCTCAAAAAACCCCCACAACCATAAACAAACCACCATATATTTCCACATCTATTGAACATCTGGTTAAGTATTTTTCACTAAGCAAATACATATTTATTAGATGGAACTTATGTTGCTGATGCCCTAAGAAACCAGGAGACTATCATTCATTGTCACATGGCCAAAACACTTCCTTGAAGAAAAGCTCTATAAAACAGCTGTCTCAGCTCAACGTGTCTTAATCAAGTATTGGTGGTATGATCTTGTTAGTTAATAATTTGTCAACATGTGAGAAATTCCTGTAACTAAAAACCAAACAAACAAAAGAATTCAACAGTAGCTAAAACTTATGTTAATTACACATGCCAGCAACAAGGTCACCTTCAAATCTTTCCTCACACAGTAGTAAGTTTACAAATCACAGAATGGTTGAGGTTGTAAATGACCCCTGGAGGTCATCTGGTCCAACTCCCCTGCTCAGGCAGGGCCACCTACAGCCAGTTGCCCAGGACCATGTCCAGATGGCTTTTGAGATCCAGAGAGAAATCAGAACATTTCCAGTGTCAGAGGTAGCAGAAGAACCCATGAAACATGGGTGTTACCAAGGATGTGAAGAAATCACAGAACAGTGTGATGTTTTTGTGGCATATTTTGCATTCTCACACAAAGATTAAATAATTAAAGTGCCATAGAAGTAGATAAGGAGGAGAAAATCTGAGTCTGATACAGTTAAATCTCTGCAAATTTAAGATTACAAGAAAGATATTACAAAAGATATTAGAATTGGTTTTACCTGTTAGGTTAACAAAAGAAGATGCAGGCCATAAAAATATTTCAAGATCAATCTAATGACCTGAAATCGCACACACCAATTTTAGTACTAGCTGTAGTCCAAAGACGACCTTCATGTAAAGTTTTACAAGATCTCCACATAAAACATCAGATATTACTGGTTGCACATAAAAAGAATATTCTTGCCTTCAATTGCTATGGGTATAGATATCAACCTGAAATATGTGGTGTAACACAGAGAGATTAATGAATAGTTTGGAGTTGTAATTCACAACACTTATTAGGTAAATCACTCTTAGAAGACTGGCCATTTTCTGCTCCTCACAGAGCTTGTTTCCCTACGTCATCAGCTATGGGGTGCTCATCCCCTCCTCGCTGCAATCACTTTATTGTGGCAAAAACAGTTCTGAGACCAATTATGTAATATTCAAAATAAGATTTGACTCAAAGTCGTATAAAAATTATATACAGCTAAAATAAGCTATACCTGTGCATGTTTAATTCAAAATGTTGGAATTTGAAATTGCTAATTAATGACATTAGTGAATGTCAATACAGCATTATTTTAATGACTCCAAGATAATCCCAGAGCAATCAATTTAGATCAGAATAAGTTTATTGTAAAGTCCCAAAGGTGGGGGAAAATCTTCCTTAGCACTACAAAGTAACGATTTCTCAAATGAATAATGCCTGCTCAGAATTTAACTAGATAATTACTTCATTTGCATTTTCTAAGGTGATAAGAGGAATAGAAAAGACAGCTCAGTGGGAAATGATGTAAGTGTTAAAAGGTGACATGTAAATGACAGTGTTCCTCAAAGTTCTGGCTTATGAACAGAGTCCATTTTAAAAGGAACACTTTTTTTAACTTAAGCATCCTGGTGGGAAAGACACAAAGCAGAATAAATATGTAATAGAAAAATACATTACATCATACAAATCTCTGACATGCAGTTCAGAATGACTGGAGGCTGGAGCAACCAGATATATTTCTGTTCTTGTTTGCATATAATGAATTTGAGGAGTGATTAGAAGCCAGAACACAAAATGGTTGAGGTCTATTACATATCTGTTATTGCAGTCTTGCATGAACAGAAATTGTGCAAGTCATGGTCGTGCCTGCAGATTTAATGATTTGAAGCAAGAAAAATCATTTCAGCCCTTTGTAGTGGCCCTGGAATGACACTGTTTTATCTAAGGTGAAGAGTCCCTCTGTTTTTTCAGCTCCAGATTATTGCATTTAGTTCTTGCAAAGACGATTAAGCACCTGCCAGTCTTTAAGTGTATAACAAATAACTAGACTTTTGACACACATAGCTGTGGGCAGTTTCACCTCTAATGCTTTCCAGCTGGTGGGGAATATCCACAAGCACATATGATATGCTTCTGCTGGTGGTATATATTTTGTGCTGGTATGTTGTGGAGCTGGGCTTAGTGCTAGCATGTGCTTTGTCCTTGCTTAGTGTGTGAGGGAGAAACAATTCAGATTTCTTGGGGATTACAGAATTCTGGTGAATGTGGACCTCACTATTTTTATGGTAAGAGCCATCTCTGATTGCAATATTTACAAATGGGGTCCCATATGTGTTTAAATATGCAAACAACACAAAGTACAGATAAGAACTTTGTAGGTTTTAGCTCCTTGTCCAAAAGTTATTCAGTGATCTAGCATATTTCGTGTTCTAAAATTGGGGCAGATTTTTACACTTCAGGATACATGTTGATATCTTAACATTGCAAAGTATTTCTCCTTTACAACTGAATTAATTTGTCATTCATATTGAGTTTAGCAGCTTTGGTAGCAGCTAAGGTTCTGACTCCTTTCTAAAAAATGGGACCAAGCATAGCCAAATGAAGTGTTCTTGAAACTGATGGGGAAAAAAACCCAAAAAACCTCTTGAGGCTCTAAGTAGACAAAGAATTGCTCCAGAAGGTCCATCTGCCTCTCTCTCTCTTCCCACCCCCAGCCTTCCCCTGATGTCTCTCATTTTGATCAGTTAAGTAATACCATATTGCAGAAGATGTTTCTTTTGCTTTTATTCTTCTTGTTCTTCTCTTTCCCAAGCTTATACAATACTTTAGAAAAAGTGCACTATTTCTGCTGTTTATACATTGCATTTCTTTTAATCAAAGATCCCACTCTTTCATATCCATTAGTCAAATCATAAGCATAGTTTATCATTGTCATTATCGTTGTCTCAGAACAAGAGTCCAATTCTGGAATGTTAAAAATCCATTGATGCACTCATTAAAGCAAAGTATTTCCTTTTTTGGGTTTTTTTTTGGGGTGGGTTTTTTCTCCTTTTTCAGAGAAAGGGTAGGATCAGGGAAATTACATATATATTTAGGAAAATATGATTATTATTTCTTTGAAGGAATTTCTGAAAACAACAGTGATAGGGTTAGATTTCTAAATCCTTCAAAATCATGATGAAAATCTATTTTCTTTCAGATATGTCTCTAAGAAGGTACCAGAGCTTTTGTGTTTCATTCACCGTGTAAGGAATTCTGAAGACTTACCATTTATTTCCATTTAGATGCTAAATAGGTACATCATGGAGTATATGAGCTGAAGTGACATTTGTCATCTGTTTTATTCCAAGTTAAATCTGTAAGTAGGGAAAGGAAGAACATTATTCTGAACATGATGAGAAGAGATTCCTAACTGTTATCTACATGACATGTCTACTAGTCTTTATGAGACAAGATTAGAAGATCTGAAGGAATAACAACCTGGAAGGCTATTAAGGTCATTTGTGCCTAATTTCTGAGTGGTTTTCACATTATTACAGCTGCATTCAAACTAAATGTTCTGTGTAGATAGTCAAGAAGGCACAAGAAACCATTTTTTTAGGTGGGGCAGGTAATAATGCTTGATATTTTTCTACCAAAGTGGAAGAAAACTCAAGAAACTACTCAGAAAGCTTTTTTTTTTCTTTTTTAAAAAGAAAACTCATCTAAGACTAATTACAATCAATGATGAATTTCAAAGTTATGAAAAAAATCAAGCAGCAAGAAATAATAATGTGGAAGATTAAAAGATGAGTAGCTCAGCTGAAAGCCAGCCTGGTGGAAAGAGAGACTAATGTTGGTCAATACTGATCAGAGAAGGAAGCCAAAGGCATGGCAAGTCATATCAGAAAGTGACATCATCTGCACTTAAAAAGAATATTGCACAATATTCTTTCCTGGAAAATTCTGTTCTGTAATAATGGTCCAAACGTAGTACAACAGTATAATCAGATGTATGGATTTGCAACATTTTTAAAAATGTTACCATAATGGAATGTTATAGCATAAAGAAGGTATACAAGCAATCTGGATTACAGCACACATCTATCCATTTCCTCAAAAGTAATTGTGTAGTTATGATGACTTGCTTCTTTTTTCTTCAAACACTGGATGAAATTTGAGATATATTCATATATTGTGTTGATAATAGTTGTGTATAATTTGTGACTTTCTCAGGTGTTGAGGTGTTGACAATTGGAAAATCAAAAGCTGGATTGGTTTCTGTTTCCTAAAGCCCTTTCCTGAGGGAGCACAATGTTGATGGTTTCTTCTTCCTCAGTCTAGATTTCATTTGGGCTTATTTGTGTAAATTTAATAGCAAGTTGTACATCCTACTTTTTCTTCATTGGTATGTACTTCCACCTTAGATCCCAGTTTACTATCTAAGGTATGCATTACATATATTGGATACTTGGATTTGTTCTCTTTGTTACCCCCAAAGCTGTTTTTCCCAGCTCACAAGGATGTATGTTTTTGTAGCCAGTTATTGACCACTTCTAAGTTATTTGTAGTTCTAGGTTTTCTAGCGTCAGCCTGGATCTAAACTTTCAAGGTTTCTGCTGTCATCCTGTGCTTTTACTCCTCCGCATTGTATTTTATTCTATAGTAATATATAGTTCGTTCTACAGAAAATAGCTACTTACTGTATATTTTTATCTACAGAAATTAGTAACAGTAGCCATTACACCATGATACTATTTTGTCTTTTGCTAAGCTGTGTACAAAGTAGGTAATTAATAGGCTCCTGTTCATTATATAATTGCTGGTTTTTTAAAAAAATAAAGCCCTTTCAGACAGGCCACAACAAGTTCAGAGAAAGCCTGATAGTCCTGTGTTGTTAGCTTAAGTCCATAGCTGATTACTTGCAATGGCAACTCCATATTTTCTGGCTCAGTCTGGTAGTTAAGTCCCCATTTCTCTTAAATGGTACATACTGGCTGCTACCTGAGGCAGTTTGCAGCTCTACATACCTTGTGACAGTGGCAATGTCAATACTTTTTTTTCAGGCTGCCATTTATAAAAGCAGATACCATTATAGGTGGGAGAGAAATCAGAGTACATAGTTCCCTGCTTCGGGAGCAAGTACCAGCAACGCAAAGAGCAAAACACATGAGATAAATAAACCAACATTTGTACTTCCAGCACCATACCTCTGATCAGAAGTGCTCAGCCACAAACAACCTCTCATAAAGGCTCTCTTTATTTACATAAGCAAGACAACATTTGATCTAGTAACTGCTTGTACACAGTCCCAAACCAGGATTCTACCCAAACTTTAATAGTGCATTTGTTCAGTTGTAAGTTACATGTATTGTTCTACTTTCTAGCATATTTTATTTAGTCCTTAATTACAAAGGATCCAGCACTTCCCTGGAAATTTCAAAGGACTTTGCAATATGTGTGCTGTAAGCCTAGCTTTGGTATTTTCTCCATTATTCTCTAATGAGAAATCACACTGGAAGACTCATAGAAACACTGGATATGTCATGGAAAAATTTAGGTTGGGAGGGACCTCTGGAAGTCACCTAGTGCAACCCCTCTGCTCAAAGTAGGCCTAAACTTGGAAGTTAGATCAGGCAGCTTAGGCCCTTGTCCAGTCAAGTTTTGAAAATCTTTGAGAATGGATATACCAATATCTCTGGGAAATTTGCTCTAGTGCTTAACCTCCTTTGGTGAGATTTTCTTTTTCCTTATATCCAGTCAGAATTATACCTATTGCAACTTGTGACTGATTATTGTTTGTCCTTTCATTAAGCACGTCTGAGAATAGTCAGGCCTCATTTTCTTTGTATCCATGCCCACCCCATTCGAATAGTTGAAGAAAGTAATTAACGCCCATTCTACTCTCAGCATTCTCCTCACTAGTCTTAAAAACTCCTGTTCCTTCAGTCTCTCCTTGTATGTCATATGCTTCAGACAGCAAACCATTTTAGTACCCATTTGCTGCACTCTCTCCAGTTTGACAGCATGTCTTGCACTAGGAAGGAGCATGGGGACTGAAAACCTGGCATAGTATTACAGATGTGGCCTTACCAACGCAAAATAGAGGTGAATAATCACTTCCCTTTACCTGCCAACCACACATTTACAAATGTATCAATATACAATTGCTTTGGCCCTCCAAATTCAGTCCCTCTATGGCTGGGTGACACTGGTATGTTCCCCTTCAGCAGTCCATTCCTCTTCCCACCTCCAATTCCTTACATTTTTGTGTTTGAGCTAAGTCAGGAATTTCCTATACAGGTACTGTGGCACAAAGCCATGCCTGCCCATTGTCTTGCACAAGGGGATGGATAACTTCTGTGCTTTGAGAAGGTTGTCCTTGGAAACTGACCTGCTCTCCTGGGCTCTTCTGTCCCCAGGGCAGCCACTCAGAGGATCCTGCCTTTCCATTCCCTGCATACCATGAAGTCTTCTGCTGAAGTTCAGGATATTTACTACATGCCTTCCTCTTTTCCTTTAACATTTTAAACACCATCTTGTGGTCACTGCAGTCAAACCTGCTTTTGACTTCCATAAACCCAACCAATTCTTCCTTATTTATGAGTAGCAGATGCAGTAGGGCACCTCCTTTAGTATGCCCATGCAGCATCTGCAATGAAACACCTCACAAAATTTCCAGGCTTGCTTGTAACTTGTAATGTTGCCCTTCTAGGAAACATTAGGGAGGTTTAAAGTGCTCCATCCTGCTAGCATGAAACTCTTTCAAAGTTCTGGATTTTTTTGCAGTTACCCTCTTGTTGGAACTCTGAGAAAATCTTGTATCTTTTACAAATGCAAAAGAGAGTATTTAACAAACTTTTTCAACCAATGCAATCTATAAACTTAATTACTAAAGAAGAAAAATTAAGTAAAGCATGATATATTCATTCTGTGACCCATCAGACAGGGGAGATGGTCAACCTGCCCTACTGATGAATTGTTTTTCAATACTCTGTCTCCCACTTGGTTGAATAATCACCTTGAAAAGTCAGTTGTACAGGAGATGGTTTCTGTTTCTTGATGTGGCAATTTAAATTATTATATAAGCATTGGATATTATAAGCTGAATCTTTTGTCATCAGGTGGAGGTACAATAGGCTGTGTTAGGGCCAATGTTTGGTGTTATTCTTCAGATTAAGGCTTATTGGGTATAGGCTGCTGTCTCCCCTAGCTAAATTTATTCCCTGTGCATTAATCAGCTTCCATTAATGTCACAGCAGCTGCTGTTTCAACTGTTTGGCTAGGAGCTGGGGGGGAGAGCTTCCAACAGCGGACAACTTTGACCTTTCCTAACAGGTTGCATTGAGCTCTGTATCACTCAATGAAGAAAAAGAGTACTTTGAATAAAAATACTGATAAAAAAGCAGAGGAAAAATAGACTGGTCTGAGAATTAAACTGATAAAACCTAGATTTCATTATGTTAATCATCTATTTGATTCAGGGTAACACAAAGTCATGCTGTTAAGACACTTTACTCATCTAGTGAAAATATAACTACATAGAGGTGGACAGTAATAACTTATTTTCTGAAAACCAGAAAGTGAACAACTGGAGAGCCAATTCTACCACTTCTGCCCTTTTCAGTATAAGTCTGAGTAAATATGTCTTTCAGCTTGCTCTAAATGTCAATGGAGCTTGAAATCCTGGGCAAACCATGAGGTAGCCTGCAAAGCGAGATTTGCAACAGACTCATGGGGAAACCTGTTAGCTTTTATTTTTCTTCTTTATCAAAAGATAGTAGAAGAACTGTTGTATTTGGACAATGTCATCTCTGGCTCTGTGGCATCAAAAACTGTTTGTCTCAGTGTATATCATCAAGATAATTCATTTATGTATGCATTAGAATAAAATCCGATAGTAACGAAAGACTGCCCAGCTGTTTGTGAGGATGCCTGTGTGGACTTTTTGCCAGTGGACTGTACAAAGAATAGGTAAAAGATAAGTTAATAAAAGGGTAATGGTCTGGACCTCATAAACTTTGATCATTCATTAATTTTCTCTGCAATTTTGGGCATATTATTCTAATCTGTACTTTACTTCAGCCTTGCAAATGCAGTATCAGAGTAAGACAGATGTTTCCTTAGCACTTACATATCTTTTGTGCAAATATTGTGAATCTACAATTCTGTACTGATTGTGTGATGTTCAGATAATCCTGTCAGACCATAAAACTGAGCTTACATGCTGAGCAGTTATGAAAAAAAAAAGTGTGGATTTTGTTGGGGTTTTTTTGTGTGTGTGTGAAATGGTCAGCTCTGGTTCAAAATCAAAAAACATCTAAATGTACTTCATTAGGTTTTCCTATAGGAGTTTTCCTCAAAATAATTACAGAGAAAGGCCTGTGTATTTCAGACCATAAAATTGGTTTGATTGGAAAGTATGTGTCATAAATGAGAGCGAAGATGATGCTGGCAAAATTGGCCACAGCTGACCGACAAATAATTACCTGAGAAAGAGCACAATATGACTGACCCTCATCATGCATTTTAATTATGGGCTTTAATTGCATTTTGAATCCTATAAAAATCAGTGGCCTACAACTCTTTAGCTGTTTTATTTCTTAGCTGTACAACTGTGCCAACATTTGCCTAGTGCCTGTAAAAGAGCAGAGGACACACTGTCTTTTAGCAGGGGATGAAAAAAATTCAGAAAGTTGTATTAACATATCCTCTTGAATTTTGTTCTATTAAAAAACTCAGCTTGGCAATAAAGTTCCTTAGATTTACCACCTAAGAGAAACACCAGAATGAAGATGAGCTAAAAAAGAGAAAAAATATTTGAAATATAAAAGAACATATAAAAATACATATTTAGCTCTCCTTGCAGTATTTATTTTTCTGTGATGGAAAAAACCCCTAAAACACAAAAAACCCAAAGACCACAACCCTTAACAGCAGTAAAGAAAAAGCAATTGAAGAGAAGCTTTCTTGTTTTATAGACCATTGAGTACCACAAGTGCAACGGCCCCTAAAATTATTTCTAGTTATTAAAGAGACCTTTGATTTCTGAAAGCTCTAGGGACTTGATTCTGTGCTGTCAAAGATACAGGTTAAACTGTGATAATTCAAAGATTTTCCAGGGTCCTACAGATTCACTATGGGTCTGATTTCTTATTCATGATGTGAATGAAATGCAGTAACATTTTTTGGGGTTTCATAAAAAATGCATATGTGTGCTTATATTTGTGTTTATGAAAACATATTTATATGTTTTAGAATAACTCTTGCAAAAGCTGATAGAAACTGTTTGGAGGGGTTGTCAACTAAATTCAACAATTTAGAATTCAGTTTATAAATTTTTCCATTGAAAGTTCCCACTCATTAGAAGTTTTGTTGCTCCCCTTCTGCAGCTTGGTCTTAACACAGATCTTCAGTTCTGACCCTCAACATTCTTTTTTTCCTCTGAAGTTACCAACTGTGCTTCTTATCTGTATGTGTCGAATATTCAGCCTGCATTACTGGAGTAGATGTTACTTATAAATAGTGTTGTTAACTGTGCCAGTGAGGTTAAACTATCTTCAAGAGGTCCTTGAAATTGGAGGAAAGGAATAAATAACTGAACTCCATATGTATATAGAATCGTAGAATTGTTTCAGTTGGAAAAGATCTTTAAGATCAAGTCCAACCATTAACCTGGCACTGGCACGGCCATCACTAAACCATGTCCCTAAGCACCACATCTACACATCTTTTAAATACCTCCAGCAATGGTGACTCAACCACTCCCCTGGGCAGCCTATTTCAGTGCTTGACAATCCTGTCAGTGAAGAATTTTTTCCTAATATCTAATCTAAACCTCCTCTTGTACCACTTGAAACCATTGCCTCTTGTCCTATTGCTTGTTAGCTGGGAGAAGAGACCAACACCCACCTCATTACAACCTCCTGTCAGGTAGCTGTAGAGAACAATAAGATCTCCCCTGAGCATCCTTTTCTCCATACTAAACAAGCCCAATTCCCTCAGCCACTCCTCATAAACCTCGTGCTCTAGACCCTTCACCAGATTCATTGCCCTCCTCTGGACACACTCCAGCACCTCACTGTCTTCCTTGTAGTGAGGGGCCCAAAATTGAACACAGTATTTGAGGTACGGCCTCCCCAGTCCCAAATACAGGGGAACAATCACTTCCCTAGTCCTACGGACCACGGACCACACTATTTCTGATACAAGCCAGGATGCTGTTGGCCTTCTTGGCCACCTGGACACACTTCTGGATCATATTCAGCCAGCTGTTGACCAGCACCCTCATGTCCTTTTCACTGGGCAGCTTTCCAACCACTTTAGCTGTTTTTGTCTGTAATCCAAATCAGAGTTGATTATCCAAACATATTAAAAACCTTTGAGGCTGATAGATCACACTGAAAATATAAAATATTTGTCTATTTAAAAAAAAAAAAGACAAAAGGGAAGATAAAAGTCTTTTTCATGACCCATCTTTGAATTTATTTTTATATATTTGAGGTGCACTTGAAATTCCTGTTGAAGGAGCAGAGGGAAAGAGGACTTTCTGTGCTTTATCACAGTGTGCAAGAAAAAGATCTACTTTCCAGAAGCTCTTTACAAGGTAGTTTGGTCTGCATGAAGTTCATTCAGATCCAAGATTGAGGAACTAAAGGATGTCATGAAGTCAGATAGAAGATGCACTGTGGTGTAAAGCTGCAGATCACTCCAGGCTGCTCTGTGGCCAGCAGATCTTTTGATGGAAATTCCTTGTTCCTATCTGCTGAGCCCAAGCTATAGATAAATGATTTTAGATTGCTAGCCATATTATTTCTCTTTTGTGGCCTGATATTTTTACTTATCATGCCTCCATTTTATCCTCAGGTCATCAGTGAATAAGCCAAGAAAATACCTACCACTTGCCCATATTTTCAAATTTGCAAATCCTAAAAGCATAACCCAGTCCTCTTCACTCCTCCCCATGCTTGCATTCACAATGTGAAACTTCTCATAAACTGTTGCATTGACTAATGGTATGGCTAATGTAGATCTGGATATTTTATGCATATAAATATTTTCCCTTACGTAGCATAACTGCAAACTATATCTTGACAGAATAACAGACTTTTTAGTTGATGTTTACTGTACACCCAGCCCTGTTACTACTACAAAGAAATCCCAACCCAGTAGTCAAATATCCACTCTATCTACAAACTAGCTAACCACTGTCTTTAGAAGACAAATGGACTTTCAATGGAAGGTGTTAATGTTTTTTTAATTGAATACATCAAACTTAAAAAGAATCCAGTAATCCTTTTGGGATATTTCTCTCATTCTTCTATGTAAATTGAGGGTTTTGGCCAATATTAATCTCCCATAGTTTATCATGGCACAGATAGCATACATGTAAAAATTATTCTCAGTGCAAAATGGAAAGCACAATGAAAAACACAAATAAAGGAGGAATAGAAAGGGAAACCTAAGTACCCACCCAGAATTCCTACAAAGTACCACAAAATAATTTCCCAAATGGGATTTATTTTTAGCCAAAGTACAAGGTCCTGCACATGGGTCAGGGCAATCCCAAGCACAAATATGGGCTGGACAGAGAATGGATTGAGAGCCGCCCTGAGGAGAAAGATATGGGGGTGTTGGTGTATGAGAAGCTCAACATGACCTGGCAGTGTGTGCTTGCATCTGAGAAAGTTAACAGAATCCTGGACTGCATAAAAACAAGCGTGGCCCGCAGGTCAAGGGTGGTGATTCTGCCCTTCTACTCTGCTCTTGCCAGACCTCACCTGCAGTACTGCATTCAGTTCTAGGGTCCCCAACATAAGAAGAGGATGGACCTATTGGAGAGAATCCAGAGGATGGCTACAAAGATGATCAGAAGACTGGAGTCCTCTCCTATGAAGACAGGCTGAGAGACTTGGAAGCGGTCAGCCTGGAGAAGACCAGGTTCCAGGGAGACCTTCTAGCAGCCTTCCAGTACCTCAAGGCAGCCTACAAGAAAGCTAGAGAGGGACTTTTTACAAGGGCATGTGGTGATAGGAGAAGGGGCTATGGCTTTAAACTGAAAGAGGGTAGATTTAGATATACATATTAGGAAGAAGTTCTTTACTCTGAGGGTCGTGAGGCACTGGAGCAGGTTGCCCAGGGAAGTTGTGGATGCCTCATCCCTGGAAATGTTCAAGGCCAGGTTGGATGGGACTTTGAGCAACCTGGTCTAGTGGAAGGTGTCCCTGCCCATGGCAGGAGGTATGGAACTAGATGATCTTTACGGTCCCTTCCAAGCCAAACCATTCTGTGATTCTATCATTCTATGACAGTAATTTTCAATTTTGGAACAATCACCTTCACTACCAAGCTTTTACTGGAAGAAAAATAAAGAAGTCATTTTACTCTGAAACATGAAAAGCAACTAGGGAATGGTACAAAGTACCCACTCATACCCTTCTGACTTTTAGTCTCTTGAGCCATATTCTATTACCTGAAAACCTGGCACAGTAACATCAACTGTGAGATCCCCTTTTGCATAATAGAGAACGGTCACATAAGTTTCCCTTATAATATAAGGCATGGTCCTTTGTTGTTTGGCCTTTGTTCAGTTTCTGGAAAGTAAATGTTCATACCCATATCCTGTAGATGTAAGTCCAGATTTCCCATATGAATTATCTACATCTCATAACTTAAGTAAAATTTCTTATAACAAATGGGTGTTTTGCTTTATGTATGCTGTGAGTCAAAACTCTATGGACAGATTGTTGGTTGCAAAAATTTGTTACTGGGATTTACAGTAGTGCAAGCTGGTCCAGACAATGAGCTATATTTAGAGCATTAATCCAGTAACAGAACAGCATTTTGTATTTTAATAGCTTAAATTCCAGTACTTTTCTAGCAAATAGAACCCAACACTCAAATATTTTGTGATCTCCATTGCATGTAAAGGTGAAAACAAGTCTATAACCACAGACAAAAGCCTTATGTTTATTCATAACTAAACCACTTCTAAACTCCTTATTAAATGCAGCCATTACTTATTAGGTTGTGATCCCTGGCTCCTTGATGCAGAATACATTTTACCTTCCACCCCTTTGTTTTAATTAATCTTAGGAAGAAGATCACAATTTTGTTTAATGTACCTAAAGGTAAGTAACTAAGAGCACATCTGAAGCTTGTCAGCACTGAGAAACTTACACAGTTTTGTCAGCTGCTGACCACTAGTATGTCACAAGAAAACCAGCTCCCCCTGTAAACCACAGCCTTCTATCCCAATAGTGTCTAAGACCTTCTGTAAGCAAAGCAGAATTAAACTCAGCCATGGATGTCTTCACACAAAATCTTATTGGGTGTGCCTACAGGGCACACAGGAACAGCCTCGAAGACCAGCTTGCATTTATATTTGCTGCCTGTCGATTTAATTTAATCTACTCTCCTCTTTGTGAATGCCTTTTTGTGTAATGTGCACCTTGCAGCATGAACAAGCTGATGCTAAGCAAAGGGGTTCTGGTATCTGCCGTCAGATCTAGGTTACCCTATCTGGCCTTGCAAAGGGGGCAACTAGGACAGCTGCGTATCCTCCCCACCTGGACCATGATAGATCATCTGCTAACAGAGTGGATGGGATCTGTAGGTGGCCTGAACCAAGCTGAATGGTGGCAGCCTGCAGAGGAGACACAGAGCCAAAAGACATGCTGGATCATGAGCACACTCCCAGGTTTGCCTTGTCAGAGACCAGAATAGTGATTGACCTCAGTGGTGTCTCACCTACAAGGAGCAAGACCATAGCCGCTAACACAGAGTATATAAAATGAATGCAGAAACAACACATTGGAGCTGTATAGCTAGGAAGGTTTTTTGGTTAGGGACTTTAACACTGATTCATTACTCTAAGGAAGAAATGTGTCCGTTACTAATATTATCTGGCTTGACTGGAGTGGGAATGAACTAATTCCCTGTACCTAAACACACAGTGGAAGAGTAAGTAGAAAGTTTGAAAAATCTGGGACGTATGTAAATCAAGGAAGTTTCTGACTTTAACTTCAGAGAGAAAAAGATTTTTCTGCAATAATCAAGATGACTGATTGCCTCTAAGCAAAAGTCTTGTTCACCTCCATCCACCCCTGAAAAGAAGGAAAAAAAAAAATATCCACATGCTGAGTACATGCTAGTATGGGACTGAACTTACCAGCTGGGCCAAAACTCTCATCCCAAGAGCACACATAGAAAAATACAACAATGTTGTAGTTGGAGTCCAACTCAGTTAGCCTCACACAGGGCACCAATTGTTGCAGCACAGGCAGGTCAGTGGGCTGTAACAAGGCTTTTACCATCGGTCAGCTTCTACTGTCTGTGCTGTGTCTTTCCTCCAGAAGCCAGATCACACTGCTGCTCCTCCTCCATCCTCAGTGCTATTTAACTACTTAGGGGGAACAAGCTACAGCTGCACATCATCCATGTCAATCAATTCACTGCCGTTGAGGCAATGCCACAGCTGCATATTATTGATGCTAATCAACCCACTGCCTTCATTCCTCTACACAACAATCCTGAAGGGGAACACTTATGGGAAACACCATTAGTGAAAAAAATACTTCATCATCTTGTGGTGTGTAAATTGATAGTGCTGGGCTTGACAGATAGGTATGAAGTTAACTTTGTTCATTACAACACAAGATGATGGTTCAAATCTTATCTTATACATTCAACCATAAGAATATAATGGTCTTTGCAAATAAATACAATAGTTTTTATTGAAATTAAAGCAGAAGTGAAAAAGCATTTTTCTTACTAATGGCAAATGGGAAGGTTTCCATCATCACAGGGTTTTAGATGAGTGAATAGACTTTACTTAGAGATGGAAGCTTGGCAGTGCAAATAGTAAGCAGAATATAATTTTCCTATTAAAAAAATGCAACCCACAAATTCTTTTATTCTTAAATTTTATCTTTGTGACTGCCTGTACTCAATTTTATATGTATGTTAAACCCTGAACTTTTACTTATGCACATTTTCTGATTAGTAATTAAGTAGCTTCTATTGTCTAAAAATGAAGAAGAGTATTAGGGTGCCACAGGTTGACCAATTTAGTTCCATACACAGAGGAACTATTAACGACATAAAGGAGAGAATGAACATGAACATTAGAACAGTATTCACTTTTGAAAGTGTCTTTTTTCTAATCAGTTTGACAGATGCCTCACAAGTCTTTTTGTAGCACAGTCTTCTTTCTGTATGACAAAGTGCTCAGAGTTATGTTTTTCATACTTCCAGCTCAGGTTTTCAGTTTGGTCCATTTTTGAGTGTGTAGTACACTGAAGCAACCAAAACTAGGTAGGAAGGGGACTTTTTTGTTTGCTTGTTTGTTTTTAAAATGATTGCCAAAATATTTAGAACCATGTGAAAGGGTTTCCCAAATCGTGCAGCCACAGGATGATTCCGACTCAAAAGCAGGTCATAGCTACTCATAAGGGTTTATGCAGTAAAATGCTGACATGGTCAACTATCATTTCTACTATTTCCTTTATTAATTTAGTATTTACAGGTTCTAAAAAATAAATTGACCTCTATAAGGAATAAATTATCATTTGGAAGTTTTTTGTGTTTTGACGGGCATTTTTTAGATTTTTTTTTTCTTTTTACATTTAGAGGTCCTTGTTTATTAAACTGAAACACACCCAATGATATGTCATTGTTTTGGTTTATTCCCATCATTTTTGACAACTAGGAAAATATACAGAAAAACAATTTTTGTGTAGATTTGTGGAATGCGTCCAGATGACAGAGATTAATTTAAAAAACTGATTATTATTTTATTTATTCAGGAGGCTTAATGTCATTAGAAAGACATTGTCTGATATTAAAAAATGCAGTTAAAAATGTTCTAAAATAAGAAAATGTAGATCTTTTTACTCTTAGAATATTTCATCTGCCTTCTACACATGGAATATTGCATTCCTAACAGTGTATTCACTGGTGCATTAAGTAGTTTGCTATTTGCAAGTTAATTTCCAGTTCCTCTGTTCCAAGGAGTGGCACAGATATACCAGATAAAACCTAAATGTTTCATTTTTCTTGTTTTGTAATTTTATCTGTGGCTTTTTCCCCACTGCAATTCTTGTTCAACTCTTCCCACAAATACCAAATCACAAGACGTATTTTTTGTTTGTTTAACCATTGCTTATTCTAGCTAAAGGTGTTCCTTCATATTGTGCACCAGCTAGAGCTGATTTTATTTTTTTATGCATATCTGTATGCTGTCCTGCTAGCTATTTCTTCGGCTTCATTATCCCACTAAAAGATCAAGAGCAAAATTTTTTATGCAAGCAATGCAATGCAGAAACATGCTTAGCACACCACAAGATCATGTCTACCTACTAAAACAGAAATAGACTTGTAAATGCTGGATCCAAATCTACTACTTTAGCCTGTTCAGACACCACCTTTCAGAGAACAAAAAAACAGTTTTCCTCTTAATTCACAGAATTCCAAAAATTCACTTCTGCTTTCCTATTGTTCAAGAGCCATGAACTGACATTTTAGCAGAACAATCTATCATAAACCCAAAATATCTGTCCTGAGTGCTAACATACAGTGTAGAGCTCATTCAAGTGTATTGAAGTTAAGATTGTGTATTTCCATATGCATGGTTTACATTTGTCCACACTAAACTTCATCTGCAGTTCTATCACCCAGGCTGTGCAACTGGCCTTCACCTTTACCACTCTGTAGTAGCCAACAGTCCCAACAAGCTTTGCCATCTGACTGTTTCTTTGATATTGAGCAAGGAGCCTCCAGGGCATACTCCGTTAGTCTCCACTTAAAAAAAAAAAAAAAAAAAAAAAAAAATCATTTATTTCAGTGCTTTGTTTCTTATCTTTTCATAAGTTATTTATCCATGTGAAGACTTGGTCTCTTATCTCATGACAGCTTAGTTTCTTTAAGAGCTTTTGCTGAGGGATTGTGTTGATTTCCTTTGGAAATCAAAGGATGTCATATCAACCTTTGTGCACAGGCTCATTGCTTCCTTCAAAGAACTCCCAAAGACTTGTGAGTTCTGACTCTAAAGAAGCCATTAGTTCTATACTTTATACTAATTCTTACCAATCTTCCCAGAAGAAACAAAGGTGAGCATCACTGGTCACTGTTACGCAGGTGGAAGCTGCCAGGGTCTGCCCTGGAATGTTCAAAAATTGGTGGCATATTTGCTATCTTCAGGAGGTTGGACACCACAATCGGTAACTTGCCTGTCACCAATTTGAGTTCCTTTAGGTCTGCCAGGTGAATATATGCTGGTCCTCATTTACTAATATTTAAAAGACAGGTAGTGAAGAGTCAATTACCTGTGCATATTTCCTAGGCCAATTCACAGACAGACTGATAGGAGATGCAACTGGTGAAGATTTAGAGGATGATAATACGCCATTCAGCATGGTTTCTGGAAACATTTGAAAAATAAAACTCATATTGGCTTTAGTTGTTTTTGCAAGGTTGATTTATAAAGCTAATCGTTTTATATAATAGGCTTCTATGGGGTATTTGACTTAATCCCGCATAACAGCCTGAATAAAATCAGCATCATACAGTATCAGTGGGAACCTTATTAATCATTTTAAAAGCAATTTAATGTTAGATCTTAATGGTAATTTTAGTGAGAAACAAGGATAATGTTATTAGACTTCCACAGGAATCTATTCTTTGCCTCGTGTTATTTTTATCTACATTTTACGTAAAAATCTGTAGAATAATACAGAATTTTTAATAATGCCAAAAGGAAGCTCAAATAGCTAGGAAGAAAATCCAACTCCTGTAGGTAAAGGTAGAAGACAGCATCACACAGCATCACTGAAAAGACTCAAAAACAATTGCTAGCTGATGGTATTACACTTCAGATTAAAGGGTGAATGCAATGCATAGACACCCAAGTGAAGTGGTTTCAAATAAGAAAGAGGAGCTACTGTGAAAAAGTCTGTGACAAAACCAGCACTGATTAAATTATTTCAGGTCTGACATCAGTCATAAAAAAGGGGGCCTGAATAACTGGAATTTAGTAAAAACAGCAGCAGAATAACTTGAGAGAGAAAATTTGCCTTCAAGTGAAAATCTTGGAGAATTCTATTTGCTTAGTTTACCCATGAGAAGATTAAGAGGTGTTTTTATCTTAGCCTTGAAGTACCAACTCAGGGAACATATTTCTGAAAGTAGATGACTCTTTAATTTGGATGCAGGAAAAAAATGTAACAAGGCACAATAGCTGGAGGCTGAATGCAGTCAGACTAGACTAGAAAAAAAGTACATATTTTTAACTGTACAAATAATTAACTGGTAAAAGTTGCCTACATAAATGATTAGTTTTTTCATTATTTGAAATTACTGGATCAAGATAAAATATCTTTTTATAATTCAGAGCCTAAGAACTTCAGATAATTTGTTCTGTCTTATATGGAAGTTCATATGGCCCATTTTGGCTTTAAAATGCGTGCATTTCCAGATATGTTGTATACATGAAAAAGAAATTGCAGCATATGGAAACAGAAGTCTTTGAAGTCACAAATTATACTATTTTAACAACTCTCTTCCATTTGTTTGTCATTTCTTTTCCTGTTTTCATACCAGAAAAATATTTAAATGAAGTCAGTATTGTTTCAGTGGAATATAATGAGGAAATAAGTAATATATATATCCTGAATAAGTAGAACAATGTGTGTTAAAGTTCAGATAAAATGTTTAACATTAGAAACACCTAGTCCTATTTTCATTGTTTGTCTTCTCTATAACTATTTCTGTTTATATTATGCTGTTGCCAAAGGATCTGGACAGGAGCAGACTCTCATTGTTCTAGGTCCCAGAGATTTTACAATTAACAATATAACCCATAAGTAGTATTAAACACACAATGCTGTGGCTGCTTTTTGGTTTCTCTACATTCTTAGCAGTGGTTAATGTTTCCTGTGAGCCCTGCTTAAGGACCAAAAAATAACAAAGTCTCAAATGTTGAAATCTTTACGGAAGTTGCAACTGAAAAAGGTGGTTATTGATAGCAGGAATTTTAATTGAAAAAACTATGAGGTCAGCACTGTTATAGTGTAATTACCTTATCCATGGGTATGCAGTCCAAGAAAATATTTTTTTTGCTATACCATGAATTTTGATGCAGATTATAAATCTCCCCAATGAGTTGCACAGAAGAAACTATACTGCAGGGACAGAGAAACCCAGTAAATATTTGTAATAAATCTGTGGTTGTTCTTGCCTTCACAAGTACACAAGTTTTTGCCAAAGACATGCTGCATCAGCTCTGTCTGTATTGTATGGGTATATATGTTCCAAGGGTAAGACTGGACCAACTGACAAAACTATAATAGAACAATGAGAGGATTTAATGCTGATAGCTGTTAGATACCGTGACATAAAGAGATCCCAAACTCTAAAGCTGTTGTTATGCCTTTCCTGAAGAATGCTTTGGCAATGTCATTCATGCTAAGGAAATATTACAGCAGCTGTTCAGGATAAGCACAAGGCAAATCCACATAATGATAACATGGACCAATAAATTGCACTTTTTCACTTAGCAATATTCTCAAACTGATATGATACTTTTTACTGAAAATCTTGCATCTTCTTGTTTTCCATGGTCTGAAGAAAGTGGCGTTTCTCATCCATAGCCAGCTGCTTTATTGATGGACAGATTCGACACACCAGGTTAATTGGTGTTCTAACTTTCTGGAGCAAACACTTGAAGGACAAAATCTGTTAACAAGAAGTGTCGACTCTGAAAGTTAGAATAGGGCAGTTAACTGCAACTCTACCTCTAAAGAACAGAAAAAATTGGGAAAACAGAACTAGTAACATCATTAGTGTTTATATTAGTGTTTATGGGTTTATATCTTTCTTTAACTGATATTCTTCCTTCTGTCACTTGTGCTACAGAACCTTTTTCTAAGTACAGTACAAATATAATTTTGGGGTTTCACCAGGAGTCATGGCCTCTTAACTGCTCTAGGCATTGCAATTACTTGCTGCAGTGTAGTTTAGCGCAGGGCAAATGGAGATCCTGTAAAGTTCACTACGTTTGACGCCACACAGCATCCTTCATATGTTACATTCTAACAAAGATGTTACTGAACCAACAGATGTACTTAACCAAATTTAGGCAAGTTTATGAATGACGGATATTTACTTCAGTATTGATGACAAGGTATTCTATTTGCAGTTCTATTTACACTGGGGAAGATTTTATTCTACAGCATGCTTAAAGAGATATTTAGATTCTATTGATGATAAGAACTTAGGTAAAGAGCAAATATAATGGTTAAATATGACCTGCCATATTCCAGATTCAACAGAAGTGAAATTAAAAGACAAGACAACTTGGGTGTTCAAGTTCTGTAGAACAGAGGAAGAACTGATGGGAACATGCAGAAGAATGGGCAACACCTAAGGATTCAGTCTTTTTTTCTGAAACAGAAGAAACAAAATTAGCACTGATGTCTGAGGGAGCTATGTGGTCCTGTGGTGGCTTTCCTTGTCAGCAGCTGGATAAGTATACAAGTGAGAAAGTAAGAACAGATCGCAGAAACTTTAATATTTTTTTCTTGTTGTAATGGGTTTAGCTGAGATGGAATTAATTTTCTTCATAGCAGCTTGTAAGGTGTTGTGTGTTGGATTTGTGACCAAAACTGTGTTGATAACACAGGGATATTTGACTATCAGTTTCTTAGGGAAGCATTTATATCCACTAAATTTGGACATGTAAAATTACTTGCATTGTTGCAGCAAGTCATTGAAACACCCTCAGTAACAAGTGAAGTATGTGAAGTCGATTTAAATAGCGTGCGTGTTTTAAAATTGTCTTAATTTGTAGATCATAGATGGAATAAGTCACTCCAGAAATGGTGGCTGTCTGCATCAGTTTTGCAGACATCCTGTAGATCTGGTTTAGATTAAACACCTGGCTTTCATATAACACAATGTAGGCAAGATAAATCTTGACCTTTATGCACTATTTATGTGCATAATAATATACTATACTATTTATAGTATTACATGCAATAATGCTCCTCTATATTGCAGGCTCAAAACAGTAAAAGTAATTAAGACCCTGGTGCTCAGAAATTGTGCAAACTGAAGCCAGAAAAATACTTAAATATGAATTTAAAGATGTTAAAAATTCTTTATCCATGTAGGTAATTTTCAGAAGGAAATATCTCTGTTACCTTGCTTGGCCAGATCAAAGAAAGACTTCAATGTTAAATGACAGCTATGTTTACCATGTCTTTCAAGATTTAGACTCCTGTTTCTGCATTTCTCTAGCTAAAATCTAGACTTGCTAAAATTCTACTCAGGCATATGTTTACACACAAAGTATACAAAACTAAACAGGTATAAAAACGTGTCTTCTAATTGTTCTTTCACCCTGTAGGGTTAAGACTACATAGCCAAAATTCCTTTGCAATATGAGGTATAGCAAGTGTAAGCAACACAAGCCATAGAAATAATTTAAACAAAGTCTATAGTACTCAACAACTAGGGAGTTGTTGCCTACTCCTCAAAGTGAGAGAAGCTTCGAGTGCTGAAAGTACTGAGAGACTGGCACTACACATTATGTCTGAAAACTACTAAGGGAAAGTTTAGAAGTTAACAAATGAACTCATTTAAATAAAAATGGGAGCCTCTCTATTCCCTTTCAAATATGGTAATTTAATGGTTTTGTAGTGTGCTTGCATGTATGAGATAGAGAAAGAGAGGATAATGTGATCCTTTCAGGAAAGCAGGACCTGAAGGACGACACAAATTTATACACTAGCTACAGTTTACCCTCCAAGCAAATTTATATAACTGTAAACAAAGAGTTCCACTTATCTAATTAGGATGAAACAAATGCATGTAATAAAATCTTAATTAGTAAATGTAATACAATTTTGTTTTGATTAAAAATCTAACTTCTAAATCAACCTTTTGTATACTGGTAGGAGCTCTACCTCTTCCATTTCTGGATAACAACATTAGTTTTATGTGGAAGAAGGGTCTCTTTTATGGGTAAGAAATATTTTACCATTTCCTGTTTTTCTGACTTCTGGTTTATTTTTCTCAGCAAAACAAACAGAAAATAGTCAGTCTAAAATTAGAGATTTTATTTTGAAAATTAATATATTATGCAAATTATTAGAAAACACTTAAGTAGGAATTTAATTTACTTTTCACACAGTGAAAATGGGCCTAATTCATGAGAAGCCTGCCAAGAAATTATTAGCTTTTTTATCCAGCCAGTGATTCTTTTCTTATCTGATTGATATTGCAGAACTAGCCAAAAGCATTTTTCAGCTGAAATAGTAGCAGTACAAGTCTGTGTACAGACCCAAGGAAGAAAAAAACCCCTGAAAACACAATAGCTAAAATAAAGTTACTTGAGCCGATCCCTTGCACTCCCCAAACTTATGCCAAACGCCCTGAAATCAGATGAGCTATTTATGTGAATAAAGACAGGTCTATCTGAAGAGGAGATTGTTCTCACTTTCTTAAAAAAATCCTGCAACGTATTCTCTAAAATATTGATTGCATACATAAGGATTATGTTGGCATTAGTTTTTTTCCCATTTCACATGCAGAAGAGAGGGGATTTGGATGTTTGGAAAAGCTTCCAAACCCATGAAATGGGAAGTTATGTACTGCTTTCACATATACATCTCTGCAAAGACACTAATGATGGAGCCACGCTGTTACAGCTGCAATGCTCAGAGCTAGGGTAACAGTTCTAATCATTCTGTGGCAACACCTCCTTGGAAAACACATTGTTAAAAATGTAGAGCCCATAGATTATGTTTCCCCCTAACAACTATGTCTGTCAAGTGAGATCAGCAAGTGGCCAGGCCATAGCAATACAGGTCAGCAGTCCTCCTTTTGAAATCTGTACTCACAATACACAGTATTCTGTGATAGTTTAAAACACACATACTTAAAAAAAAGAAGGAAAAAATTGTTGTCCTCTAAGTTCTTTCCAATTACATAGTTTCAAAAGAAAACTCTGATTTATGTCTGAATCAAGAGAGTTGTCTCTCTAAGAACATACTGTCTTATATCAGAGTACTGTCAACATTAAGATCTGGTATAAATCCTGACATTTTTAAGATGCTCATGTATCATATTGCAACCACATACAGTATTATTATAGTAGAGATGTAGTGTTGCCGTCACGTCACAGTAATTAATTTTCTTTCACAGTCTTTGTTGCATGTTCTGTTCCCTAAGGATACCTAATATGTCTATTCTAACATTGTTATAACACATTCTGGTGCATAAACTTTCAAACAGCACAGCAGCAGAGAGCAGCTCCAAGAAAATGATCAATAAAACCACATGCCTTTGCTATGTAAGAAAATAAGTTTTCTAGCAGTGAGGAAGAAATGAAGAATTGAGCTGCTTGCCCTGTGAAGCAACAGGGATAAAAAAAATAAGCGTGCATACATTAAGGTAGTGTTTGATACCATGCATACTTAGCCCCTGTACTGGTTCTGGATGGGATAGCATTAACTGTCCTCATAGTAGACCCTAGGGTGCTAAGTTTTGGGTTTGTGACCAAAACAGTGTTGATAACATACTGATATTTTAGTTATTGCTGAGCAGTGCTTACACAGCATCAAGGGTTTCTCCACTTCTCACTCTGCCCTCCCCCACCCCCCACCCCAGTGAGTAAGCTTGGGGCAGACAAGAGGCAGAGAGGGAGCACAGCCAGGACAGCTGACCCAAATTGACCAAAAGTATCGTCCATCCTGAACAATAAATCCGTGGAGGGGGGAATTTATTAGGTGCTGCCATTGCTCAGTGACTGGCTAGGCATCCATCAGCTGCTTGTGAGTTGCTGCTTTGTACATCATTTGGTTTTCTTTAGTTTGTTTTGTTTTGTCTTTTTCCCTTTTACTTATTAACTGTGTTTATCCTGAGTCACAAATTTTCTCACTTTTTCACTTCCAATTCTCTCCCCCATCCGGCTGCAGGAGGAGTGAATGAGTGGCTGTGTGGTGCTTAGCTCCCTACTGGGGTTAACCCACAGCAGCCCCCAATGCTATTTTGGTGTTAAGTATACAGTTGTTAAACCACACATACCTAACTAGTTGTATTAGTTGGAGAGGATTATTATTATTATTATTATTATTTTTATTGGTTTTAGAAATAACGGTCTATAAAAGTGCAGGCACTTTTTTAAAGATCACCAAGTAAGACAGGGAGAGAACATCAAAAGCATACCAGATTCATAAAATATTTTTTGTTACTCCCTTTGTGTGGAATGTGCATACGCACACTGTCTCCTACAAGATGAAGTTGATCTCGGTTGAACTCTTTGAACAGTTCTAGAATACTGCTACTGTTATTATAAAAAAAAAAAAAGAGGAAAAAAATTGCATACCTAATTTGCTGAATGTAGATACAGCTGTCAGTAAATCATCAGGCAAAAGGTCAAAAGTACAAACATCAGAGCAGCTTATCTCAGTTGCGGCATGTGCAGTTTAAATATGTTAGCTGGTAGCACTAGGAAATAGGTAGGTTTAGTAATAACTGCTAACAGTAGCTGTTAGAGAGACTAGGACTGGATAGAGCATTTTCCTCTGTGATCTAGCTTGTTTGCAACCATTTGCTGTAATTATCTTATGGACATCCAGAAAGAAAGACCTGATATTGACTCTGAAATAATTTCACTGAACGTGTACATCAGCAGCAGCTTAGCCATGTCCCTGCTAGTGACCCCCTACATGACCTAGCGGTAGAACATGGCAAATTCCTGTTATGCATACACCTGACAGCTCTAAAAAGGAAATTTGCCAAGCATATAAGGTTAGTGAGTGATTGCTTGCAAGCAAGCGATTAAATGGCAGATTATTTTCATTTAGCCAGAGGAAGAATAATGAGTCAAAAGTGTTTCAGAGGGCTGAGATCAGTGCAAACTGGCATATTGTGCCTGGTGTGAAATGGAGTCACAGGAGCATGATTTAAAGGCAGAATGGACTGGAATAATTACTCCTTGTTTAGAAAAAATAGTTAGCTCTTGAGGTTTTGAAAAAAATCTCAGCTGCCACAGGGACCAGAATTTCTCCTGTTTGTGCTGTATCTGCCTGCTTAAAAATGTATTGAGTACACTTCTTAGTTTCAAAACACAGATATTCACAATTCATGGTCTCAAATGCAGTCTTGGCAGCAATATATGGTAACATCAAGTCTTGAATTGTAAGTTTATGCAAATAAGACAATAAATTAAGTTATTACACTAAGGAATAAGTTTTCCCTTCAGTTTTGTAATGACAAGGTGTGGAATTATTAATAAAATTAAGATTTGCATCCGAAAACTAAGGTTTATATGAAAAACATAGCATTGTTCACCCATTAAGGAGAAGTATAAAATCAAAGAACTCTGAGGATGGGACGTGGCTGCAGCAGACATGCAAGGAATCCACTAACACAGCAACTCCCTGCAACATACCATAGAGGGTGGAGCAGAGTGGAGACTCCGTGGCCATGCTCCATGATGATAAATGGGAAGAGATAGTCCTCTAGAACTGATAAGCAGTCCATTTGGTCCCCTGAGCCAACAGTTTTCCGAGACCTTGCCAAGGTGCTATCCTTTTGTGAACTTTGCTTGTTTTATCATCATTTTAATACCAAAACACACCTCCATCCCGAAGGCTACCCACCTCCGAGGTGCGACCACTCCTCTTTGAGTCTGCGGCCTCGATTTCTTGTAAACTATACCTTTAAACGTGAAGCGAGAGAAATTTACACCAATCATGATAAAAGTATGTATGACCACAGTCACTCAAACTCCACCTTGAAGGTAGAAAGGATATAAAATAGCCAGGGGAGTGGGGAATTCTTTGAGGGGAGAAAAGAAGACATCACCGTGAGCAAGTCAAGGGAAACTCCATCTCAGACTGCCTCTGACTACCGGGATCGGCCGATGGGCTGAGCCTTGCTCCCCCCACTTTGGGACGCCTTGGGTGAGATTTATACTAAGCGCTTTTCTCGGGAATCCTAGAAATCTCTTTAAAGAGTTACTCCCTAAAATTTGTAGCCAGGCTGTATTATTATAGCCTTCTCATGCGTGTTATTCTTGATAATATCATATTTGCACGTGCTTTCTTGCAGATAGTCACTATCACCGTCAATCCAAAAACCTGTATATCTGTTGCTAATAAAACTGCACTGTTTAAGTAGCCAGTTGTCAAAGTTTCTCACTGAACACGACCGAACTACGCAGCCGTGCTAGTTCACGAGCACAACTGGGCTGGCAGTGCAGACTGCTATCAGTGTATCCAGACCCATGGTAGTTTAACATACGTATTAAACATGACTGAACTGATAACAGAAAATTGGACATCACTGAGAATTTAAACCTAACCGCACCTAACCTCCCATTCTGGTGAGGAGAGTTAGAAAGCAAGGGGGTTTACTTTCTGCCAAATTCCCTTTTAACACAACACAAGGGGTGGAGGTTGAAGAAGTTTATCAAGGAAATATGTAGACCTTGACAAAAATGTTGACTGAATAATGTGATTATCTAATGGAAATTATTTTTTATTTCATTGTATTCTTTTTAGTGAATATGTTCAGATAGGAATGCCTGATGAAACAGCAAATTTTTACCTAGAATTTTTTATGGAATGTGATTTAACAAATCAGAAAACATAGCTAGTCAGCAAATGAATAGCAAATTCTAAATCAGTGCAAATCAGTACAAATCAATCACTTTGCTTTTTAATGACAGTGCCTCGGTGATGTCAGTGATGTGCACACGAAATACTCAGAGAATGAATGGGGCATCATTCACGTGGCCACATAAATCAGCAGGTATCCCAGAGTCACAACAAAACTGCTCATGTACATCAGCTGACTAATATTTTAACTAACTTCAAATAGAAAAATATATCCAAATTTAAAGAAAGAGTGGGAATGACCTTTAGCTCCCAGTGCAAATTTTACAAAAGAATATTTGAGAAAAAACATCCATTATTTGCAAGCTTTTCTTGCGTTCCAAAGTATTAAGGCGTTGTTGTTAAGGAGCTGGCAACTAAGCACCATGCAGCCACTCGCTCGCTCCCCCATAGTGGGATGAGGGAGAGGATCAGAAGAGTAAAAGTGAGAAAATTCGTGGATTCAGATAAAGACAGTTTAATAGGGAAAGCAAAAGTTGCACATGCAAGCAAAGCAAAACATGGAATTCATTCACTACCTTCCATCAGCAAGCAGATGTTCAGCCATCCCCGAGAAAGCAGGGCTCCATCACATGTAATGGTTACTTGAGAAGACAAACGCCATAATGCTGGATGTCCCCCCTTTCCTTCTTCTTCCCCCAGCTTATACATACTGAGCATGACATCATATGGTATGGAATATCCCTTTGGCTAGTTTGGGTCAGCTGACCTGGCTGTGTCCCCTCCCAGTTTACGGTGCCCCTCCAGCCCTCTTGCTGGCAGGGCCCAAGAAACTGGAAAGTCTTAGTATGAACACTACCCAGCAACAACCAAAACCATCTGTGCATTATCAACATTGTTTTCACACCAAAGCCAAAGCACAGCACTGCACCAGCTACAAAAGAGAAAATTAACTCTGTTCCAGGACAGGAGTATAAGAAGTATTTTAATAAATCACATGCTGTGGATTATTTATCAGTTTGTAGACATATATCTGTACTGACTATAGACTGGAAATATTTGAATAATCTATGCAGCATACATAGAATATATATATATATGCGCATACATTCTCTTCTTCTCCCAGAAGGAATTTGATTTGTATTCGATTATGATAATCTAAAGCACATTTAGTGAATTTCGTTGTTCTCCAATGGTAGCTGTATTGAAACTATCACATGCAATTAATTGACTGGCAGGAGAAATGTCCAAAGTATTTTACTTTATCTGTGTAGTCAGTTACACCATACACTGAACACAAGAAGGCACACAATGCCATTGTGGGCATATTTGTTTCCAGATAAAGACATAATTTGTAATTCAGCTAAAGAACTTAGGGGAATTAGAGTATAATCAAATATGACAGAACAAATATAAAAGGGAATTTGTTGGCAACAATCCATGTTAGTGGATGTATGCCTGACTACAAGATTGACTTTCGTTTCAAAACACCTCCTTACTCATTCCTCTATTGCTGGTACTATTATAATTATGTGGAATGAAGCTATTTTATGTTTTCGCTGAAAACTGTTGGTGGTGGTCTACATAAAAGTCAGTGTTGCTTTTACCAATTCTTTGCACACGCTGCATTGTGAGTATGGGAACAATCCCTGAGGCTTTAGTGAGTCTTCCTGTTACTTCATTTTCCTTTAGTGAGTTTTAATTCGTGTTGAGTTGGGTAACTGTACTGCACTTATCTTTCTTTTTCTTTCCTTCTTACACATGAACACCTGCTAGTTGGGATAGAAATACAGTATGATGTTAAAGGAATGGTGCAGCTATATGAGGTGATGCTGTTATTACTGTTACCTTAAATGACACTTGAAAATCCAACAGACATGCTTAAGATATAAAATCTTTCTTTCCTGGCATTCTTGTGCCTTGTTTTTTTTCCATGTTAAATTTAAATCTATTAACTCCATATATTATCTTATCATCCTTACCAAATGTTATCTTGTTGCATACATATAAACTATGATGTGCAATAGTTAAACTGAATACGCACCTAATAACACCTCAGAAAATGCACTACAATAAGTAGATGTTTGATAACCTCTCATTTTCTATACACAGATTATATACCCTTGCAGTTAGAGTAAACCATTTAAGAAAAAGCACTGTAACTCTTAACACTAGCTCTTATCTTACAGCAACGCCAGCTTTCCAGCATTCTGTCTGAGCCTTTCCTACCTCAGCACCACCAACATACACACACACACACAAACTTTGGCTTGATGTTTGTTATTCTTCCTGCACAGTGCCGGAAGAAACATAGTCACCCATGTTTTGAAAAGTATAAAGGGTTTGATGCAAGAGGAGATTGAGATCAAGCAGCTAAGACAGAGCATGAATAATAAAGTAGATCCTGTTTGAACAACTGCAAAAGACCTTATTAGTTTGACTTGAGCTTAATGTTTTGGAGGTAGTTAACTGTGTCAGGAGCAGGATCCACCACAAGACTTGATCTTTTATACATCATTACAAAGAACTTCAGAGGGGCTAGGGAGCCCATGGGTGAGAGAATCTAGTGAGGATGTAGGAGTTCTACCTATAATTGCATTTCAGCGCAGATATACAGTTTAATTATTACCTATTCAGAAAGCTGGCAGATATTTTCAATATATGAGTTTAATTCCAGTCTGAAGAACCTCAGATACAGGCAGACTATCTGCTCCGTAAATAATTGATATTCCATAGGTTGTTTTCCCACTTCGTTTTTTTAATTTCCTCCATTTTGCAGCGTAAACCACACTCACATCCACATGCTTTCTCTCACAGCAGGCTCTCACAGAAAGTTCCTGTAGAATCAACTGGCTGTGATTCTGCAGATAAATGGGAATGAAAGGTATATGAGCATTATTTCTTGAGAAGGGTAATTTAGATTGACAGAACTGGTGTTTACATAAGAAGACCACAGAAATGGAAATTCATGTGGCTGATTACAGAACGAGCCAACAGTGTAATGCAGTTGTGAGAACAATAAGCCTGTATTATATCTTAACTGACATTATAGATACACACCTACCAGTAAGTAAGGAACTACCAGGATGCTTAAAGTACTCTGTACAAGTTTGATCATCTTTTTATCTTTTTTCATTTGATTTGATTTTATTTTATTTTATTTTATTTTTTAAAAAAAGGCGACAGGAATGAATAGTTACAAGGTTGAAGAGCTAAATAGGGAGCCTTTCTTAAAAGAAGAAAAATGTTGTCCAAATACCTATTGATATCTGGATAAATGACGTAGAACAGCAATGCCATTAAATTTTGCAGATCTATAGTAAATAATACTAAGAACAAAGCAGTCTTGCAAAGTTTGTAGAGAATATGCCTTACTTGGTAACAGAGCCTCAATCGATTTTACGCATGCAGGTACATATAAAATCACATTTGAAAACCAAGTATGAAAACTATACTCACCAGCTAGGTTAGCCTGTATTTTGGATAGCAGGAAGTCTGAAAAGGCTTTTGGAAAAACGATATATAATTGATCCAAGAGGAACTCCTGGTGCAGTATAATGCTAAGGTAGCAAAGAGTGCTGTGAAAAAGAGTGCTGTGAAAACACGGACATGTATAAAGGAGGAAATACTCCATGAAAATGAGGACTAGACTTTTCACAAAGGCCACAGAGGACAAGCATATAGGACACTTTTTTTTCTCTTTTTTTTTCTTTTTTTTTCTTTTTTTTTTTTTGGCTTCTGAGAGTGCTTTGGCTGCGTGTGTGTAACACAGCTCCTTTCCTGCCCTTACGGCTACCCCAAGAAAAGGTATCTCAGGCAATTACCTTGTTGACCAACTGTACCAAACCAGAACCCACTGTGTTTGGCACATACATATCCTTGTACCACAAACAACTCTGAAAGCAGCTAATTTAATTGATGCAGAAACTGCATGTTGGATACTGGCTTTCAGTTCCCAAAGGGTACAGAGCATACTACATAGCGTATATAGAGCACACTACAGAGTTCCAGCTGCATATCTTTACACCTTTATTTTATGTAACTCAGCTATGACTAGGTTTCCCTCTCTCCAAGTAGCGAATGGGACAAATGGCTGCAGACCTTGGGTCTCCTGCTCAGTCTGCTCTTTACTCACAGTGTGCTGATATCATGCCATCTTTCCCAATGCACAGTTTTAAAGTCCTCTTTGATTTTAGACTCTGAGCTTTGGAAATAATCAGCCAAATGTAAAATATATCAAGCTATATATGACTGTTTTCCATGCTATGGGCATGGGTGCTTTTATCCCGAGTAGTTTTCTGATGCTCACTCCATACATCATGTCTTTGCTATTGTTTGTTCCTTATCTCTGAACAGCCACCTTTGATTTAACTCCTGGCAGTTAGATTAATATAAAATAGATACATTTAGAGACTACTCGACTTATAGAAAAATTGCTATACTTTCCTCTCCTTTTTTCCCCCCATATGCTGGCATTAAAGATAATCTTTTACAATGGTACATATTACATTGGCGTCCACACCTTAAAAAAGCTAAAGACAAACAGAAAGCTTCATAAAAACTACTACTTGAACAACCCGAGGTTTGAAAAAGGTGCTTTGCAGAGTTTCTAGTATATCCAGGGAAAGGGTAAGAGGTGACTTGATTACAGCCTACAATTACTTACAATGAGAAGATTTCTGATTGCAAATAGCCCTTTAATTTAACAAATTAAGCATAACAAGATCCAATATTTGAAAGTGGAAGCTAGAAGATTGATATTAGACTAGGTGCATATTTTTATCAGTGAATCTAATCAACTATTGGGACTATTTACCTAGGGGAACACTTGGTTCTTCATCACTGAGAACTTTAAATGAAAATAGTGTGTTCCTGAAAGATATGTAATAGCTCAAGCAGAAATTATAGACTTTATGTAGGGAACACTTGAAGGAATTCTGTCTTGTATTATGCAGTAGTTCTGACTAGATGATTATTATGGCCCCTTCCAGCCCTAAAAGTTGCGTGAAATTTAGTTCCATTAAAATCAATGTGAATTTTGTCACTGACTGGAATCAGGATTTCACTATCTGAGTTTACACTAGACTACTTTACAGCCTCACTAACACTGTAAAGATGCCTTCAAGTATGCAGAAGTGTAATAATATTTAATTCCCCTCAACACTTCTGGAGTGACATAAAAAAGCCTTAAATGTAATGCAAATTGGTTATCCCCAGCAAATAGAAATTAGTACTTTTAACAACTGATGCTGAAAGATTGTGCTGTAACTGGTCTCCTACCATGAAGTATGAAGAAGCACATACTTAAACTAGCCAGCTGCAAAGTTTTGCTGATTACAAGTTAAGGCTGATACAGCTGTAAATCAATAGAAGAAAAGCAACTGCCCCCTCTCTCTTGTACTTAAACTCTCATTGTCTTTGAAGACAATTGCCTTGGGCAATATGGAGGCGCCTTTACATAGCACAAAATTTTTCTTTCCTCATCTGTAATAAAACAGTACGCCACTATGTCAGAAGGTTGTAATAAAAAGTTGATGTTGTACAGTGACATTAATAATTAGATGTATTAAGAAATTTCAATATCAATAAAAATTAGGTTTCAATTTAGGACTTTCATTGCTGCAAGCAAGATATGATACAGTTATAAAAAATAATCAGAGATACAGACAAGCCAATCTGAGTTATCCTACTTACCTTCTCTGTTAGTATGAAAATTAAAGGATACAGAGTGAAGAGGAAAACCACAGATAATCTCATTTCTTAGAGTTACTAAAAATAAAAAAGACAAAGAACTCACCACTCATAGATATCAAAGAGACCGCAGTGCTTAAAAGCATTAGATATTATGTCCATTTTGTGTATCTAGACTTCTAGAACAAAGTAAGGGAGGGTTACATTGTTTAAAGTTCTATGCTATCAGGTTTACACAGGATAAATATGTCATTGTTACTGTGGAGCTGGAGCATCATATTTCTCTATACAACACCCTGTGGGGTAGGGCAGAGCTGTTATCTCCCGTTCTGCAGGTGGGAACTCATATGCAAAGAGCCACAAAGCTAGATGCTGCAAGGATTTCAGCACCTGACTGCAACCTTTGTCAAGGGACACCCAGAAACATCTGTCAAGACATCAGTAGTGTTATCCATCCAACAGCTAAGCAAGCAATTCAACCACAGGGACTGAGAAGGCAAACACTGTAATCGTTCAGTGTCAGTACTGGCTGAATATGACAGTCCTTAGAAAACAGCAAAAGTGTCTCACCTCAGCTGCAGGCACCCTACAGCCAGCAATGTTGACACATAGACTGTAGGATAAAGAACATGTTGTGCTTTGGTCCCGCCCTTTTTTCTGCGGTCTGGCAGACAGTAGAGACACGAACATAGTGGCAGTGAGTCCACCTCTTGCTAAAGGGGTGTGGAGCACTGTGGGTATTGAAGGATTTCATTTGTCAGATGGGTTAATTATATCATACCTTTGCATGACTAAGCAGAGGAAAAACAGTTCCCTTATCCACCTGAAATGCCATTAAAAGCACACCTATTGAATAGAAGCATAATGCAGAAGGATGAGGCAAATTTTGTGAGAAAAGCAACGTGTGGGTGTCTGTACCTGAAACAGTTGAGGGAGAGTCATCCTGTGTGGGATGAGGCCTCCAGAGTCTAAGGTAGGTACAATGAGTAAGAACACATCAGTATGGCATTTCCAGCTGCCTACGTACCACACCATACATGCCACAACACCCTCCTGCAACCCTTTCTGCAGTTGCATCCACTTAACCAAGAGAGGAATTTATGTTATATGGTCAGACCCTTTTTACTTGTGTTTTTGGTGCAAAGTCTATAAACCTCTGACATAGCAGGAATGCAGGTGCAGGCTTCCTAAATCTAAGGCTGGGACTCCAGCATTCCAACTTAGAAAATTTAAATCCTCTTTACAGGTAAAAATAACAACTTTATCATGTTCTTTTGGGACAGATTACATGCTAAGGGTCCACCGTGAGATTTCTTGTATTGAATTATCTAATACTGGCAGTATTTCAATCAAAAAGATAGCAGACTAGGGTCTTCTGTCTCTCTGTGAAGATAAGTCTAATTTTAAAATACAAATAACTCAAAGACATTTATATGTATAATCTGTGCATCATTCTAAATGCTATATTATTTTAAAATCCTCAGGTAGGAGAGATTAAAAGCCCTACTGAACTACTGCAATGAATATTACTTTTATTTATTATTAAATGGATATTAATGGACTAAAGAGATGGTAAATATATTTCACATAAAAATAATTTAGTTCTAATATGGCAAATGGAAAGATGACATGCTAATCTCTAACTTGAAAAATTCTTCCTTTCACATCTTAGCTGCTTCACTTCCTTTTATATTGATTTTGGGTTTCCAGGCAATGAGATTACATTTTGAAGAATTCACACAGCAGACCAGGACAAGGCTATAACAAAACAATTAGATTAATATAAATGAGTCTCTAAAGACTCTAAAGACTCTAAAGGCATTATTCTTTACCCAGAAAGTTATCAAATTTCTTTCACCCATCCATCACAGCAGGTGATGAGGAAGGATTTTAAGAAAACAGGTAAAGTTCTAGTTGATCAGAGAAGAAATAATTCAGACTTTTGATGATCCTATGCTGAAACACCGTGTTAAAAAGGAAAAAAAGTTTCAGTCATCTTGTCAAACAATTCTTAGACAGCTCTGCATTGGGTTACACCTGTTATTAATAAAAGATAGAAGAGGTAACATTAAATATAACAGTAATGTCTATATCAATTACAAGACCAAGTAATCATGGTAAACATTTGTGTCAGTAATTTAGTATTCATGCATTTAAGCAATAGAAAATGCAGCAAGAATATAAACTATACAGAGTAAGATCTTGAATGCTTAGACTCAAAACTGAACCGTATGCAGACTGAATGAATATTTTTTAAAATCTAGTTTTGTCATTAAATACAGAAAAGTTTCTTGTATCTCTGCATTTCCTTGTTCTCTGCTAGATACATCAAGAGACAAAGACAGTGTGGGCACAGCAAGGGAAGAAGGAAACAGTAAAACTGTGACAAAGGCTATTCCCCTGAAACAAAGCCTTGTCTGTGTGAAGTGCTTGCTTCAAACCCAAAACGTTTTAGACAGACAGGGTGGACGAAACACCAGCTGAATGCAGGGACAAGTGGAGCCTGCACTATGCTATTTCGTATACTGGAAAAGCGTTAAAGGCGGTCCTGAGGGAGAAGCCTCAGTTCTGTTATTTTTTTTTACAAATTTACAGCCATAGGTGTCTATACAAACAGACAAGATCAAATGATAGTTTCAAAATTGTTGTCATTTTTCCATCATTTTTCCAGTTACTCTAGTCAAATTCTTTTTTGTGTTGTTATTTAGAATAATAAGAAAATACATTGATTTTTAAGTATTCAGTGGCCATAAAAATGGTAAGAAAGGCCACAGAAAACAATCCCATTTCCTACATTTGCTTATGCCTTCTCTCAGGTGACTGGTTACAGTTATGCTGAGGAAGCAAAACATAAGAAACAGGATCATAGCAGATCTCAGCAGAGGTCAGAACTGTAGCATCTATTTGGACTCTATTTGGACTCCTAAAAGGCACTACAAAAGCTGAAAAGTGGGCATGTAGTCGTACCTGGAATATTGTCATGGTTTACCTCCAGCCAGCAACTAGGCACCACACAGCTGCTTGCTCACTCCCCCCTGCAGTCGTAGGGGGGAGAGAACTGGAAGGGTAAAAGTGAGAAAACTCATGGGTTGAGATAAAAATTTAATAGGTAAAGCAAAAGCCATACACGCAAGCAAAGCAAACGAAGGAATTCATTCACTACTTTCCATTGGCAGGCAGGTGTTCAGCCATCTCCAGGAAAGCAGGGCTCCATCATGCATAACAGTTGCTGAATGCCATAATTCCAAAGGTCCCCCCTTTCCTTCTTCTTCCCCCAGGTTTATATACTGAGCATGATGTCATATGGTATGGAATATCCCTTTGGTTAGTTTGGGTCACCTGTCTTGGTTGTGTCCCTCCCAGCTTCTCGTATACCTGCTCACTAGCACTGCATGGGAAACTTGAAAAGTCCTTGATTTAGAGTAAGCACTACTTAGCAACAACAAAACCATCAGGTTTTATTCTCATACTAAATCCAAAACACAGCACTGTACCAGCTACTAAGAAAAATATATTAACTCTATCCTAGCCAAAACCAGGACAAATATTCACCATGACAAATAGTCATGGTCCTCAGCTCCATGTAAAATTAATGTTGCCTGAAAAGCCCACATCTAAATGAAAAGAAGAAAGAGATGACCGGGAGTCTGAAACTTTGTCCTCCACAGGTGCTTGGAATAAGTACACAGAAGCTGCATATCAGGTACCTTTGTATATTTTGAAAGTACCAAATCAAATACTTCAAGGGAGATAGGTGGCAGAATACATTGTTTTCAGGCCTTGTTATTGTCTAGGAATAAAGTAAGTAGGAAGCTACATCATATTGTCAAGATTGAGGCAACCCAGGACATGTGTAGGCGCAGAAATGCTGATGTTGGAGGTTATTTGGTGCAAAAACCCCAAGAGGTATTAATTGTTTTCACACATCTGTAGGACTGCTGAGTAAGTGAATGGGGATTTGAGAAGCTGGAGAAGGATGTCAGAATTCTGTATGTAGGCATTACATTATATTTGCATCCCAGTTTACTCTTTTCTTTTTGTAGATCTCCACTTGCATAATTGCAAAAGTAGGAGGGACATGACTTGCACTCCCTTGTCAAAGAAACTGTGTGTGTGTAGGACTCCTTTTTTGTAATTACTTCTGCATCACCCTGCCATTTGGTCTTCTATCTAGGGAAATGTTGGCTACTTAGCATCAATCTTTGATTCAGCTTTCTGCTGTATCCTAGCACCACTACTACATCATGCAACAACTAGCTTTGATGTGTAAGCCAACATATGGACATTAAACTATTGGCTTCATTTATGAACATAAGGACTCAGAAATGTGACTTATTAGCATGAAATTATTAAGTTTCTCCTAATGTGGCTTCATCTTTTCAGTCAAGCAAAAATGCTCACAGAACTAGACTTACAAGATGCAATTCTCTTAGATGTTTCCATTTTAATTTCTTTCATTGCCATATTATGGGCACAGTTTAAAACCTTTCCTTAAACAAAACTTTTATCAAATATATATCATTTGAACTTTCTCACATGTTTGCGCCTCTCTTTTGATCTTTTGATAGACACTATGCCTTGGGCTTTTTTTTTTTTTTTTTGTAAAATAAAGCTTGTACATGTCAGTTTCTGAATCTTCATACAAGATGAGGTTTTATGTAAATTTTCCCCCCAAAATATTGCCATAGAAAGCCCAAACCATTTACCTCTAACAATTACTCTCAAGAAAGGAAATTTGGAAGTACTTTTGTCTCCTGTTGTGGTGACAACTTACCCAAAGTTTTTGAACTGCTTGTTTAATAGCGATAAATCAAGAATGTTGTTTCCTGTAAGCACTCATGTTTCTTTCTCTATTCTATATAATGAATCTTTGCTGCCAAGTTTACATTTCTCTTCGTTAACCTCATTAACATTAGTCATGAAAACAAGATTGGGCAAAGTACTGGAAAACCTACGACAGGAAAAGATATTGGCTGTGCTTTGTATCACTTTATTCAGAAAACACACACTATTCTGCCAGAGTAGTTTAAAATGCTGCAGTTATTTCCCTACAAGCTTCAGTGTTTTGGATGATTAAAACAGATTATTGCAGTACTTCTATGGCCTGCTATAACTTTTCCTGTCTATTCTCTGCCTTTATAAAGACACAAGGACTAGGGCACATAGGTATCACCTACTTAGTTTCACAAAACTTAGAGGGGCAAATAATGGAGAAAGTGGCACAATGCTCCAGACAGCCCTTGAAGCTTGATTCTATGGTAAAATCATAGAGAAATAGGATGGGAGTGACTAAAAATTCGCCTAGCTTCTTTGTGTCCCCAAAGCAGTGTTAATTACAATTACTTATTTCTGATGGATGGTGTTCAGTCTCCACATGTGTTTCAAAATATTTGTTACCTCCTCCCTAATAAAGAAAAATATTACAAACCATAAATTAAATACCTTTCTCTATGTGAAATACTGTCTTTTATTTTGACTTGTAGCTAGTTATAACATCTTCCTCAGCTAATGCATCTTGCAAAATAACTACCTGCTCCCTTTTCACTGACCTCAATAAATTCACGTGCTGGAGAACATGCTAGCAAAGACAGTTTGATAGGAGAGTTAGAAGATGAGAACAACCTGTTTTAGTGCTCTGAAAAGGAAAAATTAAAGAAGAAAATCTTTTGTGCTTTAATTTTCCACTTTCCTTAGACAACTTCTACATAGATTGTGACTGAACAAACATCAAAATATAATGGGGTTAGGCATAAGCTTCCCAGTAACATGTATTTGTGATAAGCTGATACAAAATTAATTCTAAGCAGAAAATCAATTGGTTTGATACTGGGAAATTCCAAATACTTCACAGACATTTCTGTCTTGTAAGAAAGGCCTTTCTTTCTCTTTAAAAAATATTTTCCTGAATTAATAATTTTCAATAATGTATCACTGAGAATAGAGGATTGGTCATACATGTGAATGGAAGATGGTTTGTATCAGAAAGAAAATTAAGTGTTGCTTACTTTTTCAGAATAAACTGCCTCTGCTTCTGACTCTGCCTTTCCTCCCCTGAAGCAGATTTATTATCGCCATTATTCATTCCTGTATGTTGTCTTAGGGAACACTTTTATGTGGAAATGTCACTTATTTTCAGATGCCACTAACTTAAATTGCTTTACAGTTTCATTAAAAGCCACCGTTGCTGCTGGCTGCTCAGTAGACATCTCAGATAGTAAGGTCTGATGTGCTCTTTACAGCCAAGTTGAGAGGCAGTTAAATCGTGCTTTCCAGTTTCCCTATAAATAAAACATTTTTAAGAGCTAAATGGTCCTGTCTCCTCTTTTTCATTACCAGGCTACGAGTACCTGCCATTTTCAGAAGACTGCAGGATTAAGGACTTTTCCAGTTTCTTTATGTTTGTAAGGCCCAGCATGACAGCCTGTGGCTGTGAGTGTGCAACGTGCTCACTTATACTAGACACACTGCTGGTGTGGCTAGTGTCTATCTAGGCCCTTGGACTACCAGGGGACACTGAGTGCTTCTCCATTCTGTTATACCGACATAAAACATTATTTTGTCTGTTCTGCCAGAGAACAGGGCTGACTAGATAAACTTTTGACAGCTAGCTTTTTACCTGACTTGGCTTCTATGCCAACATTTATACTAAAATAGACAACATACTCATTTGGGTTTCAACTACAAGGCAGATTTTCTTATTGGTTTATAGACACCATTCTGGAAATAACAGAAATCATTTACCTGTTTCCAAAAGCAACCCAATTTTACACATTCAAGAGTTATGTTAGACTTCATCCCAAGCTCTACTTTAAAGAATTATTTTATGTTATTAATTCATGTACTATTGATTTAGGAAAAGGAGTATTGACCAAGAGGGAAGAAACCTTCAAGATTATCCAACACTAATTCCTGTCAGAAATTAAATTATATTCTTGGTGGATAGAAGTCTGATACAACAGACAAATCATACATTTCTATTTCTAGCTGATGGGGGATACAGGCAATAAGTCCTGTCAGGAAAAGTGCCTGAGTAAATGGCAGACTCACTAAACTCCATCAGTAGATTCTTTATTTGAGTCTTAAAAGCCTGAGAGTACGTATATATATATATATATATATATATAAAGGTGGGCGGAGTGTGTTTTCTTTGTTTGTTTTTTTTATTTCTTTCTCCCAGTGGCTTCAGATAATCAGATTACCATGGGTTAAGATAGGTGGAGAGCTCTGGGTTTCTTTTTTTTTCTCTCTTTATACTGTTCTGTGGACATCATAAGCTGTCAGCAACTCTATTTTTAAAACAAACAAATCCCATATATATAAAAAAAAAATTATTATTTCCAGCTAAAATGTTGCAAGACTGAAACTTTCTGCAACAAAAACATTTCAGCTGTTCTTGCACCTGACTGAGATGAAATCAATTGAGACTATGAATCAGCAAACTCTTTATATGCAGAGGCATCATATGACTTGGTTTGTCATCTCTCCATCTGCTGGCTGGTTAAAACTCTACTAAGCAGCTTGGGTAGTGCAAATAAAGAAGGAATTCAGAATGTTTGCAAAAAATTTTATTGAGGGCATACAGCTTGTATTCAGTGTATGTAAGAAATAAACAAAACTGTTGTGTGTGTTCAATATACCATAAATTAAGTGCCCTTGTGTTGTTAAGTCATATAAAGAGTAAGATGACAGATACTGAGCAATGGAAGCAATAAAGTAACATTGGTCATTGCCTATTTGCCATTAAATATTATACCATGCTGGGTGATCCTGATCTTCTAAACTGTATGTAGAATCGGATACAGTGAGCAAAACCTAAAGGGAACAGTGAGGAGGGCAGTGTTATTGGAATATGATCACATATCATATTATGTGGATCTGGGACTTTATGGAAAATAATAACAGTAATGTGTTCTTACATCTGTTTCATAATACCACGATCATTTTTCCTATTTTATAAGTGGGTAATTTGAGCCATGAAGCACTGAAGTAACAACAGGTTAGCAGTACTTCACTAGGCTGTGCATCCAACAGGAGTTTACAGCTAACTCCATGTTAGCTGACATGTTTATACTCTACAATATTCTAAAACTAAAAAGATAACATTATTGGGGCATGCTTGTTGACAACATGGAATTAGTTAAACTTGATCAAGAGTTTAATGTCAAGTTCAAAAGTCCAAAATTTGGATGACTTTTCATCCAGGCAAATCAATGTAACAGCAAGATATCGATTTTAAAAATGTGCACAAGGGATACTGGATGTGACAGCACTGTAGACTGGGAGAGGCAAGAACAGCACAAGTTACAGCAATATTCTCTATCTTCATGTCCCCTTTTTTGCTTACAAAGAGCCACTGGCTTATTTCTGCCAGATATACCAGCAGGTGCTGAAAACGTGTAAGAAATCCTCAAAACAATAAGCTACTCTTTTGAGATTTTAAATTTTCACTGCTGTCACTTTAATTGACATGGCTATAGCCAATGACTGATCGGCTGTTGACTAAAACTGTGCAAGAACAAGCACTAAGAGAATAAACAGGCATCTTAACTGTATCACACTGACTTGTGGAAAACTTGTGTCATTAATACTTCCCAGAAAATTTACTGGCATTATTTAGGACTGACAACTGCTGAGAACAAGCCACATAAACAGCTCTTTGAATCAGGTCTGATTTTATTCATCAGATGCTGTACATTGGCTTTCAGGGCAATTTTAAGCCTCAATGAAGCTATGTTTTCTGTGACTTTAGAACTACTTCTTTCTGCCACCCTATTTTTAATAAAAACCACCATTTCAGCAGGCTCCTTGACATGTTTTTGTGGGAATATCTTTGACATCGCTTCTTAAGTTGAACTGTAGATATATTTTATTCATGTTGGCTTCTTCCTTTCCTCACCTTTTAGTGCAGTTTCCTAGCACCTGCCATTTTTATAGTGTTGTACAAATTAAGGATTATTTTTGTTCATTTGTGTTTGTATACCGCAGGCTAAGATCACCTTACAGTCAGAAAAAAGAAATAAGCATGATTATCTTAGGCTTATTGGATACTTCTCTAAGTAAACAAAAACATGCATGACACAATTGACCCATTTTTCTTCAAGCATGTTGGGGCAGACCAGGAGTAGCTCCACAGAGATTTGTGAAATGATGTTAACATAGAAGGCTAATGAAGATGGATGCAGTGCAAACTTGGATTTTGAAGCTATTCCACAACAGTTAATAGCAAAGAAGACAATTCCTGAGATCCCTTTTAGACACTTCTCCAAAACCAGTATACTCAGTAGATATCACTAAAAGGAAGCAACTTTTTATGAGACAGAAACCTAACAATGGTGCTTTTTGGTGAGTGTAGCTTGAGACTGTATGCCAAATAAAATATTGTATCTTCTATACAATCTAGCTACAAAACAGCAAGAAGGTTTGGTTATAGAGAACCTAAACAACGTGATCAGCTACAATGTATTTTTATTTTAAAAAGTAGGTGCAGGAGATCTGCTAAAAGATTAAGAGCATAATCATTTATCCTACCTAATATATGAACTTTTGCCCTCAGTTGATATCAGTAAAATGTGATGCTGAAATGTAATTAATATGACATATCTTGCCCAGATTTTGAAAGAACTCTATTTAGTATTCCTGTATAAATTCCTATGGATATAATGTTAAAGAAAGTTTATGTGTGACTTATGAGATACATCATAGTTTCTTTAGAAATACTTTCACTGTTATTTTTAGACTTCCTGATTATTGCTTTAGTCATTCCAAAAGATATCTTGCTAAATATATCTCTGATTTTTTTCCCTAACATCATCATTCAAAATCATGAATCTGTCGATTTTAATGTATGATAAAATATTATCCAGGTAGAAAATACTAAGAGTCAAGAAAAGAATTTGAGTGTCATTTTACAGACTTAGGTGAGCCTGAGATTCTCAGAGCAATAATGGGGAAAAAGTACCTTTGTGCTTCACACTGATGGGCAAAGAATGGAGTCTTTCAATATGATGTGCATGATGGTCTGCCTCAAAGAAAATGGGTACAGAAAGCTGATGATTGTTTTTAACCTACTCACATTATTACTACAGCACCTAACATTTCCAAGACTGGAACAGGGGGAAAAAAAAAAATTCTTCATATTTAAATTTTAAAACTTATGTGAAAAAGGAAAATCTCCTTTAGAGCTAGAGGACTGAGCTTTCTTCTTTTCATTTCTAATCAGGATTAGACCGTATTTTCCAATATAGCAGAATTTTAGTCCTATCAAATAAGTGTCTTTAACTGCAAACAGAATAATACTTTGCATTTCATAAAAGGATGCATGTGTTATACTAATAGTGCCAAACACAGCAGAAATAGAAATTCTTCCACATTCTAGCAGTCTCAGCTCTGACTGGAAGGGACCACTGTCAGTGAAACAACTATATTTATCATGGTATGCCAGAAGTTGTAATGGTATGCATGGAAACCAAAGATTATAAACAGAAATCTGGAAGTGTCCATCTAAGTGCAACACTCTATCTGTATCCATAGTAGTCACCAGTGCTTCAGAGGGAACAAGAAATAAGGACACAAACCCCAAACCAAAACAATGCCCTCCTCCCTACTTCTCCTGCTTTGTTATACCAAAGTCATGTTGCATGCTGAGCAGAAAAAAAAAAAAAAAAAAAAAAAAACGCTTCCAGGTGATCAGCCAAACATAAGGCATAAAATTAATGTAAGATTAATGCAGCATGGATACTGGATGTCAACATGTTGGATGTTCAGGGATTCACATCACAGGATTTCCTGTGCCACCTTTTCTGTCTCAAGAAAATCCTATTTACCTCATTCAAGCACTCCCCTCTTTCACCAAATGGTAAGTTTCTTTGATTCCTTCTCACCCCTCCTCAATGAGACAACAGTTGTACTTTTACATGATTATAACTAAAGGCATAATGTCCCTAAGGAAGAAGGGCATGATTTAGGGAAGGTGAGGGAGGCCCCTTTGACAGAGGTCTACCACCTCCTCCTTGCCTGCAGGACATCCATACTGGGGAGATTGTCGGGGTTGGGGGGTGAAAAGATTGAGCCATAGCCCAACACTGGGAACCTGCAGCTTAAGGAAAGATTGAAAGACCACAGAAAGGTGCAGAAACAGACAGTTTGGCTTCATGGGGGTCAAAAAATAAAATTTTCTGAGGCCAGAGTGCACTGAGCACAGCTGGCGGCAACTCAAGAAGCCACTGGGCTAACTGACCCCAAGCTAGAGAGCATGGACACAGTGGGCAAGGAAAGAGCTAACAGAAACCCTTTGTATTTCTCTTCTGACCTGGTTACTTTGAGATTTTACTATTTAGAATATAAATAGTCCAGTGTAAATTCTAATTCTTTCTTCTTTTGTATTGTTTGAAAGTCTCTTGGTTGATTTTGGAAAGCCCATACTAAGAAAGTCTAGACTGTTTTACTCAGAGCCCAGGGGTCTTGAAAACATCACAAGTGCCACCACTTCCAGTCTTTTACTTGTTTTTCCTCTCAAGTCTTTTTCCAGATAGAATCCTATTTGTTTCCTCTAACAAATATGAAACAAAAATGCTGCTTTTTGTTCTCAACAGGTTGGAGACCTGTAAAAAAATATAACAGGGAGCAATAAGCCATTAAAGTCCTTCTGAATGTTACTGGCATCAGTCCTGAAAAATTTCCCTACAAGAGCAACTAATCTTTTATGAAATGTTTACTGCTTTTCAAAAATTATTACAGTGGTGTAGCATGTACCTTACATACAGGCCATCTGCTTTAGTGCATTGTTTGATGGCATGTTGGCATCCTGTCCTGGTTTCAGGAAACACCCTCTTATGGAAAATATGAAGTAAGGTAAAATAAAGTTCCCCAAGATCTGATAATTTATTTTGTATAAAAATATCAGCAAGGAAGATATGAAACAGATTGGTTTTCTTTAGAACGAGATCACATGATGGAGCAGAGGAATAGCACTTGTACAGAAAATCAATGCAGTAAATTTCTCACTGCTAAAAGACATTAGGAATGAAAAATGCTAGTGAGTATGTTCAACAGAATTTCCATTGTAACTGTGAAAAACCTTAATAAGTGCCTTAAACAGCAACCTGAATTAAACCTCTGGCCATGTTTGACCCACAGTGGTCATTTCAGCCCACAGCAGGACTAAGAAAGCTTTTTATACTCTTTTATTTACGTTAAAACAAAACAAAACAAGAAAAAAGGTAGTCTGAGGTGGTTATGCAGAAGTAATTGACATGGAAAGCTCTGCAAAATTTCTATTCTATAATAAATAAACTCTTTTTCATTTTCCCTTAGAAGCTTGGATTTCGGTGTTTCTGATACCTTAAGGGACTTGTTTATTGTAATGATTTCCTGTAAGTCATACAGAAAGGTATTTTGTGGGTTGGGTTTTTTTTTTTTCCTTTTTAAATTAAGGAACATTAACTGTTCTGCTGAAATGAATCCTCAAAACAGAGCCAGTTCACCCCCTGCCAATTAAGAAACAAATTAAGGAATTACATAGTGGTTATGTGAATACAGAGCAAGAGAAAAAAATGTGTCATCCTGTTCTCACAGATTTTCCTCTCCAAGCCGTGGGAGGAGATAGGTAGTTACCCAGCCAACCTCCTAGGGACAAGAGGTTACCCTGGAGTGGCAGGTCTTTCTGCAGGAAACCAGACAGTTTTTGAAAGATGTGTTTAACTATATGATTGTAGAGTATTGCATGCTAGTGTGTATGCAGAGGGAGAGATAGAACCTATCAGAGCGCACCTTGCTATTATATGTGCACTGTGTGCAGAAAATATGAGAAATTACTCAGCAGAACATAAACAAAATATACTGAACTGGTACAGGGCAGAGAATTCAATGTTAAAGGAAGATTTTGATCCAAATATATAAGCAGCATTTAGCCAGTATGAGCTGGATGATGGAGAAGGACAATCCATAAATGGATCAAAACCAGCTGGCAAATTACACCTGGGGACACTTTCTGACAGTAGGATAGTGATGCCACACAGGAGGGAAGCAACCCTGAGTCCCCCAGGGTAATCTGCAGGACTACCCTGAAGGTTTTGGTCTGAAAAACATGGTATGAGAGGAGTAGGGAAGCACAGACTAATGGCACTGGTTTGCATATAGCAAGCATCAAATCCTCTCTGTTTTGTCTCAAGTCTGTGTATCTGAGGCAAAGAACAACTGGAAAGCAACATTGCCACAGAGAAAAATGTCTAGAGACGTCTGTGCCTGTTGCTTGTTGCTGTGTTGCATATCTCCCAGAGTGATCTTTCTTTTCAGAGAAAAAAAAAAAATAATCAGTGGTATTTATATAGTCTAGTCTTCATTTAGTTCTTAAAGTATTAACTGCTAACTCATGAACAGCAAATTTGCAAAATTTAACATTCCTGGAAGAAAATGTATTTTCACTGTGAATTTAAAAAATTATTAAAGAGGTGTAATTCTTATGTCATTTCAAACCCTATTCCAGTCTTGCCTGTGTTCTCACAAGGGGAATCCTCAACATCATCCTAAGAAATACAACTGTGGTAGGTTGATCTTGGCTGGCTGCCAGTTGCCCACCCAGCTGCTCTCTCACTGTCCTCAACTGAACAGGAAGACAAAAGAAGATGGAAAAGCTCACAGGTCAAGACAAAAACCGCGACACTTATTAACTACTGTCACAGGTAAAACAAACTCAGTGTGGGGAAAATGTTTGATTTATTATCAAATAACATAGAGTCAGATGGTGAGAAAAAAGAAAAAAACTAAACCACCTTTCCCCATTCCCCTTTTTCCCTAATCTCAGATTCACTGCTTCATTCCCAACTCCTCTACCTTCTCCCCTCTGGGAATCACAGGGGGATGGGGAATGGGGGGGCTGCAGTTAAGCTCCTCTCTGACACTCCTTCCTCCTCACACTATGCCCCTCCAGTGTGGGGCTTTCACACAGGCTGCAGGGAAATTTGGTGTTTCCAAATCAAACACTAGCCCCAGCCGCTCCTCACAGGGGCCACCCCCGCTGCTGCAGTTGCTGCGGTAGCTGCTGCCACCATCACCTGCACCTGGGCACCAGCACCCAGTGCATCCTGCTCTTTCTAAAGAGAACAGGAGGCCTGAGTTTTCAGTACTGGCAAAATGAAAACAGACATTGCTTTGGAAAAGTCCAAGGAGGTATGCTGATTATTGTTGACTGTAGCTAATGTGATGCTTTGATGTATGCAATGGACAGAGTCAGAAAGCAGGGAAAGGCTATTTTGATGTAAGATCTTAGACCTGTTAATAAAATCTGTAAACAAACTTTCTGCATGCAGAATTACAAAGATGTAGTCATTCCTTCTTTCTTTTATAGGTAAGAATTTTCATTATTTATTACTATTATTACAATATATTATTGTATTTTCACTGTCAAATAACAAAGGCAATGAAGAGACCACATGAAAGCTGAAATCAATAAAACAGACTCATCATAAAATCTGTAAATAAAACAATGTTGTGGGGAAAACATTCCTGCCTGAAAAAGAAACTGATATAACCATCAACGAAAACAATAGCTATATTAGGAACAACAATACTACCACCCGCAATCAATATGTAAATGCTATTTCTGTGCCCAATCAGAAATAACGTGTTGAGCAGAATAGTTATGAACCCACATGATTAGGCACAGCACGCATAAAGCTGACCACTTCCATTACATGAGCATTATAAAATGACAGCAGGGTACATGGCAGATCCGTTTGTCTCTTACATCCTGAGCCTTACGTGTATAAATTCAAGCTGAAATTGCAAGAATTCAGACTCTGATATTCAAACAGCATTAGTGTCAGTCATCTCCAAAGTAATTTTATCATTTTACAAGCCAAGTGATTCTAATACAGTAATATAGTTTTGGGTTTTCTTCTGCTTTATTTTTTCTTTTTTTCCCTGATGTTTTCTCATTCTCAGCATTCAGTGCACAGAGAGGTCAAACATAGCTCAGTAGGCATGAGGCCTAAAAGCTTTCATTAAGAATTGAAGAAAAAACAAAATGAAAAAAAAGTCTAAGATTATTCCATATCACAGTCCTCAGGAATTTAAGATAAACAAATAACATCAGGAAGCTTCTAGAAAAATTGTGAAAGCTGAAGACACTGGAAGCTTAGTAGCTTTGAAGCGACTCAAATAATACACTTACTAAAGGAGAAAAAGAAAAACAACAGACTGAATTTTCTGAGCAGGTATTTCCTTTCAGTCAATTTTAGCATAAGATCTAAAGCATCATGTCATATCAGCAATACCCACTTCACCTCCTGCTTTCAAAAAGCTTTTCACTCAGGCTTCAGCTGGTGTTACATATGATACACACAAAATTATTTTTTATCTGCCTGACAGTGACAAGAGACCATTCAACTAAAGATGTCCAGAGCAGAAATTACAGAGTAGAAAACAAATAGAGCTTTCAGAATATTGTGTTTTCTGTGGGAACTAAAGAAAATCTGCTTAAAACTGAAGGTTACGTGCACATTTCTGTAAACTCCCTTCACTCAGGCAATTTAATCACCTGATGAGCACTTGCCAAGCCAAGAAAACACATTTGGTATTCCTTTCCTGATGTCTTAGACAGCACAATCTCATTTTCCTTTATACTAAGACAGTCTGTTGCTCTCTGGGATATTAGGGTCTCCTTCAGTTCTTCATTCATTCCACTCTGGCTTCTGATGTGTTTGCAATTTTACTGTTGTGTAAATGTTATCCTGAAATTCTCTCAAGCAGAAAGTGCAGCATGTAAAGCCTGTAACAATACCATGGCACTATAATCTTATAATTCCAATACCCATACCTAAGCAGTTCCCTCAACCATGGTAAAGGATTGTAAAGCAACAAAACCATAAGAATTATTTCTTCATTAAAAATCCTATGTTAATTTTTTACTGAAAAACAGTTTAAGAAAGAGAGGAATATAAGCTTCTGCTTGCAAAGAAAAGAAAACCAGCTATATGTTTCTCATTCCAAAGGGTTCCACTAAATGAAAGTTACAAACTTTTGACTGCAGAATAAGAAAATTAGTTCATTGCTGTGTTCTCAATAATGGTATTAATTATAGTACAGAGTAAATGTTCTAGTAACATTGGACTGACAACTTACTATTTACAAAATTTAATTAACCGGCACAGAGTTTATATAAATAAACATAGCTATAAAGATAAACAATGCTCATACAAAAATGCTAGAAAGATTTTATTTTTTGGAGAGTAATCTAGATACCTGCTCAACAAATACTTTTATAGAAGACATATTGGAAACAAACAACCATGTAGTGCAATTTTCATACCTTTTTTCTAACTGATTCTATATTATGCCTGGTTTTTGGCTAAAGGAAAGCACAATATTTAGCATAAATATATAAAAATACTGAAAAAATACTTTTGGGGATAATGGGAAAAACAGGTGTGTTTTGGACAGAATCTTCATTGTTAGCTGTCACAGGCCAATTAATGTTTGTATGTAAACTAAAGTTCTTGTACCATTAGATCACAGCCATTCAACAGATATTCAACTTTCATGCTGCTGAGGGAAAAAAGTAGCTGAGCGTGGCCGGGCAGCTTCCCTGAATTATTACTGTAGCTTCTTTGGTATCGTTGCATGGGGGTACCTGATTTTTTTGACTGGCATATGCACATAAGTGATTGCCCATGGATCCCAGAGACTAGTCTGTCTCCCCATCCCTGCTAGAATTTATAGGGGAAAAAAACCATCATACTGGGAGGATAGTGAGCAGAAATTCCAGATCACTGTGTTTTGTTTTGGATAACAAGAAGATTCAGTCAATAGGCTACATCCAATAAAATACAAATTCTGTATCCTCAATTATTTCTATTTTTAGTCCTAAATCTCTGAACTCTGATAATCAGTAATTTTAGCGTCTATGTCACAAAACCATGACAGAATACAGCTGCGTGTTCAACCTGCCAAAGCTGCAGAATTTCAGTGCAGTGCAAAGAAGTAGGGAGGGTTGTATTGCAATTAGAGCTAAAAAGGTTCTCACTTTTTAAGAGAGAGTGTCTCTTCTGAGTATAGAACCCAATCCAGTCAACCTGGTAGCCTATGAATGTATGCAGGACACGTTCACTGGGCTGCCTGGCTTCAAGGCAGAGTTCAGCCATGACCCTTTCTCTTCTCATGTCCTCCTGACAATAAGAGGCTAAACACTCTTTGTGACATTGGCCTGGCAGCTCTGTTCTTTGGACACACAAGATGGCCACATGATAAGGGCACACTTCTAGGAGTAGAATCTTCGTTACAGCTGTTCTGGTTTTAAAAATCATATATACACTCCAAATGGTGCATTTTACTTCCATCAGGTGTTTGGAATTGCAGATCACCTACATTGGACTGTGACCTAAAATATTTCTTAAACGTATACTGGGTTTGGGTATTGGTTATTTTTACTGTGATTAATCTCATGATATGAGTAAAGGATCAAGGCCCTAGTGCATGAGTTACTATGAAAAAGACAAAGATGTATTTCCTTTATTTCTTTATTTCCCTAATAAACTTTTTTTTTTTATTAACAACAACTATACTATGTAATCAAAATTTACGGTGCAGCACCCTGAAAGAAAAGGGGTTTTAAATGTTAGGAATACTTAAACTCATTCAAAACATAAAAACATAAAATCAGAGCTACTTTGATAAATGACTAAACTCACCTGCCTGTGTATAACAAACAACAAACAGAAAAACTCTGTTTGGCTACGTGTGTTCCTACATTACATCACTGACTAAAACAGTTACAGAAGCATGGACAGATTTGTGCTGCCACATCGCTTTTGCAGCACATTTCCTCCTTCTATCACAGTAGCCTCTAGAAATGAATGAATATGGACCTGTGCTACCTCCAACACTACATTACACTTTATCACCTGCAACACTGATCTGTGCTTGTCCAAGAATTGAAATCTTCCTTTTAACACAGAAATTTGCAACTCATGCTCCTCTTGAGTCATTGCCATGCTGCATATATTATTACTTCTTGTTCCAGTGTAAGGAACTCTAAATTTCATTCATTTTTCCACATTTTTAAGAACAGAACTAAACAATGCTATAGAATCAGGAAGTTACAGTTCATATTTGTAAACGTTCGTATTAAGACCATGCATGTTTCATGATCTCAACCAGGTGGCTGTTTTCCACAATACCTGAATTTCTGCACAGTAAAAGATTGTGGTTTGGAGAGGCAAGGCACTATGCCACTTTGCTGTTCTGTGAGGGCAAGGTTCTACTGCCACTTGCCTTCAAAGTAAAATCCCTCTGGGAAAGGGGTTAGCAGGGGACATCGTAGGAGGTGTCCACTTAATTCAGTGGCAGGCATTCATCTGCTGAGAACAGGCACAAGGGGGTAGTGAAAAGAGCAAGATCTAGCAAACTTGCAGCTCCCTTGGGCAGGCATGTCAGAGAGCTTTTCACCTCCCTTTGATCTTTTTTTATATAGAATGCCAAATGTTTGTATTTGAGTTTATTTCCTAGGATCCAAATCAAATAGTTAATTTTATATATGCCTGTCTTCTAGAGTTTACTATCATTAGTACTACCATATGTAGTGATCCACATTACTACCAATCATATAAACTACCTGATAACCACCCAAAATGAATGGGGTTCTACAATAAAACAACAACTTTTCCAAAGTTAGAAAATAATGACAGTGGTTCTCCTAGTTACTCACTAAAGGGTCCAAATGTTAAAATTACCCTCCTATATCACTGCTATTGTAGCATTTATTTCATGTCAACTTAAACATCCTGACATTTATGAAAAAAACTTTATATTTTTAGTGTTTTCATATTATTTTATTCTCAGAGTAAAGAAAATATTATGGACAAAATTACCACAGTAATTAGGTACAGAAGTATTTAAGTCCTTTAGGAGTCTGAGTTTCCATTGACTTTGGAGAAGGGATGTAGATACTTTTAAAAACATCGACCAAAATTGTTTTTCCAAAGCCACATAGGATGTCAGTCACAGAACTAGTTTCTGGAGTGTCAGCACAGTCTCTCAACAAGACCAGCACTACTGGAACAATCATAATTGCAAACAGTTTACTTTTCAAGTAATTGCAAAAAAAGATTTTGCAAAGGAACTGAATTGTGACAAAGTCTACAACTTTTTCACCCTACAAACAATCAGTTGAGGAAAATGTCATATGTTTGTATAGAATTAGAAAAAGAATTTTCCCTTTGAACAGAGAACCCTATCATTTCCAGCTAGGTATTTTGGCCAAAACTGTTGAAGGATTTACATAAAGTAACAAAACAAATAATTAAATAAATTATATTCTATACCTTATCAGGAGGTTACTGGTTTTTTTCAGGTGCATTAAAGATGTAAAAAACACCCATGCTAAGGGAAGCATTCTAGCTTTCTATAATGTTTTTCAGTGTTCTTATCTCCTCAGATGAGTTTCTAAAGAGCAATCCAGATTATGGATGCAGACATATGGTTGGGTTAAGTGAGTGTGGTGCAACATTTGAAAGGATAAGTAAAAGAACAAAAAAAATGTAATGTTTCCCTGTAAATTAACTTACTGTGTACAGGAGAAAGTAATAATTACCAATTATATATATACTTTTCTGTAGATTTAGAAGGCACACTGAAGAATGAGAAGATGTTCACAAATAAGTCCAGTTTATAAGTTATTAAAAAATCAAGCAAAAACTTTAAAACCATTTCTAGTTTTCTCTACAATGCCAATAAAATGTATCTTCTAACTTGTGGCTTTCGAAATCCATTCTGGATCATTGTCTCTAAATGTATGCAGAAGAAACAATTCCCTTGTTTTCTGGAGTACGACTCACGTAAAGGAAATATTCCTAAAATACAGATGTGTTCAAATCAGACTTTTTCTGCAGGCTTGAGTATTTCCATGGTTGCAATGACAGGACTGATGGCTTCTACCCTTGATCTTTTGCTTTTTAAAAGCATCCTCTTGGCTTTTGAACTACCATTCTCAGTTTGTCAACAGATCCTCCCAAGTACTTCCCAGCTAAATTAAATCCTAATTGCTCTGTGAAGATTTTCGAGCAAGAACTGCTAGCATATTCTGTACTGGTTCCATCAAACTTAATCCTAGCAAAAGCCTTCTGTTTTTCTCTTTTGCCATATAGTTCACTTGCCAAAGACCTCTGATTTTTCAGTATAACATATTCTCTCCTTTTCCATACAAACCTGCCTTTTAAGTCCATAGACAGACAGTACTAGCATCACCGTAAGCCAGCCAGCACAATGATTATAGTACCACTGCTCAGATTTGGCCTTCTCTATTTAGTGTTTGGGATACTTATTAACATTGTTAAATATCTAGTTACCTCTGCATACAAGTGTAGTAAGAGATTTGTGCAACCTCAGCCACCCAAATATGTGTCTTGACTAAGTTAAAATCTTCCTTTCATTTTGTTCAGAATTGTGTTGTTCCATACAAAAAATGTGAATGTGGCTGTTATTACACAACAATAAAATGTTCTCATGTATGTCCTCCCTACTACTTCAAAGAAAAACTGGTAAAAACCTCTTCAGATTAGGTGAACTTCTCCTATAAAATATGGCTCAGGTAGTTTTTTTGTTTCTTTAAAAGTTCTCAAATGATGTTTTGCCATTAGCATCTTTAATGGCATAAAACTCTAACTGCACCCTAGTTAAATGTAGCTACTTTATAGATGATGATATCTTTATTATTGTAGCAATTTAAAATTAGCTTTGCTTTAAAATTTACTTTCTATTCAGAAAATTAACTATAACCTTGTACCATTATTTGAATTCTTCTGGGCAGAAAACAAACAAACAAAAAACCATGAAAAGAAAGGAAATAAAAAAGAGAAATGGAGCAAGTGGAGGGGATGTAAACATAAAAGTCCCAGCTATTCTCTTTAAAACCTTTTACTTTTGGTCTCCAGCATATTATTTCAATGCCAGTGACACTTGTCATGAATCAGTAAGTGTAAGGTGTACAAAGCAAATAAATCTGTTAAATAAATACTTAGCAATGAAAAAAACAATGGGCAAGTGTTGAGAATTGGAAAGTATAGCCATGGATTTTGTCCATAGTAATTTCCCACTGACATCCAACATGCACTGGAACATTACCTTTCTAAGCAGTCCTCCAGACTGCAGCTCCTGAAAAAAAAAAAGTATTTCCTAACCCTCCAGAAATAAAAGATGTAGTAATGAAATAACTCTGTGTGCTATGTTCTACCATCTTAAATACCATCAGAGTAACCACTATAACTTTTAAGGGAAAAACTGACAACTTCACATCTGCACATAAAATATTGTCAACAAGCACTTTTTGCTGACAAGAATGATTCATCACACAAGAAACAGGTTTATAAGCTGACCTTTCTCACTTTCAAGACTAGAGAGACATCTGTCATAATGTGGATCAACCATAACATTGTTTAGTTTTGGAGATGTTTTTTTCTAAACATGCACACACACACAGTTACCTGACTGGCTCAGAGAGAACCTTTCAAAGTAATAATGTTTTGGCAAGTTTCCTTACCCATGTGTCTTCAAAATTCTCTGGAGTAGAAGAGAGTGTTGTCTCTAAAGACAAAATATGATTCAGTGGGATTTCACCTGCCCAAAGAAATGAGCATGTGATTCTTTTTTTCATCTGGACACACAGTAAAGTTTAGTAATATAGATGTTTAGCTGGAGGTTCACTGGGTAAATGTTAATGCAGGGAACTCTGAAATGCCCTTAGACCTAACAACAAATATCAGTGCTGTTTGATGGCAGAATTCAGTCGTGGCCTTGATGAACTTTACTGGTGATGTATTTTACAGTCTAGAGAAGTGACTCAAACTTTTAAAGGCTGAGCCCAACCTTCGGAAGGGAGTTACATCAATCATGTCATCATTCTACCTCTCTGAAGACCTATTCCTCTGCATTTATCTCTTCTGCATTCATCCTTCCTCAACACCACCGCTATTCCAGCCAATGCTTGTATAGGATATTTCCTTCTTTCACACTTCAATGAATTGGTGAATATTAATTGTGACATTTAAAGTACTATCCACCACATCCAAATCAGTGCCTATTAACTAAGCAGGGAGGTTCACACAGCAATGAAATTAGATAAGATAGTGCTTTCTGATCTTAAAAAAAAATCAGTATTTTAATAATTATCGGTTCAGTTATTTATATTATATTAACATTCCAGCAGCTGCTTTTGTTGAGGGAAACAGAAGACTAATTAAGAGCTGAGAAAAAATATTTGCGGAACTCATAATTTTCATATGAACATTTTAAAAGGATTTCTGTTAAACTGAAAATCCAAACTATGACAGTGAGCAAGGCAAATAGGCAGTTTTGAATTGTAGTGCTTTGCAAAACTATCAGGAATAACTTGTAGGGGTAACTGAATTACAAACTCCTTTGGTGGGGCACCAGGTCCACCACACCTAAACAAAGGCATGACCTTTGCTGGCTGCCTTGCCTTGGAGTCTTAAGGCCTCCTAACTCCTGTTGATTTTTCATGTTTGTTCCTGCTAATAGGTTTTTCTGATCTTCATTAAACAAATAGTTGTGCTTATTCTTCCTTTTTCAATCTGCTTTCAGTCTGCTAAAAATGGAAAAAGAAAGTTCTATCAATCTTGGTTTTACTATGGAACCAACACCAAAAGAATTTATTACATTTTTGCCCAACTTGCATTCTTGCTTAAGTCACATAAACTGCAATAAATAAGCTCTGAAAAAAGGTGAACATGCATTCCAGAATTTGGCTTCAATGTAGGATTATTTTGCTAAAGTTACTTCAAACTGATGTGGGTAAACTTAAATTATTTTACTAATTGTGAAAAAATCCATATCCTTTTGAGAAAGTAATCTTTAAAGTGGTAAAATATGAAGTCCAGACATTGCTCTGAAACAGTCATGTTTACATCATTGTACAAAAAGTTTGTCTTGCCAGCTCTGAAAAAAATTATCCTCAGGTTCCTCAGTGATACTGTGCCTTGGAATTTTATGGTTTGTGAAATATTGCTTTATATAATCACCTACAATTATTTATTATCTTGTAAAAGATGTCTTCCGTGACAAATTCTTTCTTGCTCAAAACACCTGTATTCCTTTTGTGCATGTGGAGTTATGCACATTTTTTTATGTAAATGAATTTTATTTCTTATCTCTGCATACCAAACACAATTCACTTTCAACCTAAGACTATATTTTATTCTGTAGATGATAGAAATTGGTTGCTAGATTCATCAGTCCTATCACACAGATTCAGAAACAGTACGGTAGAAGATGACAGTTTTAAACACGTGGTTAAGAGCAAAGCTGGATTCACAGCTAACACTGTAATGTGACAGTGTATAAAATGAAAACAACCCCTATAACCAGTTGAAAACATAATTTCCCATTTTGAAACTAACTTAGCTTCTAAGAACATTCTACGCTAGGTCCATCCAAACTTTCCAATATTGGCCTGTAATTACTTCTTTTTTTAAAAAAAAAAATCTTGTATATTGCCCCTTCAAACTAAAAACCTAACTAAAACAAAACCCCTTAAAAATATCCTAAAAAATTTATTTCATTTTTTTTTTCTCTTTCTGTGAAAAAGGAGTTTTATTTGAACTGATCCATTCCTAGAAATATTTATTTTTCAGTGACCTAGTACCTTCTGACATTCTCAGATTGTAAATGCAGGGGTACAAATATTTAAACCAACATCTGAATGGAAAACTGCGTACACAGACAGAAAACCCCATGAAACAGAAAAGCGTAAGTCATTGGCTCAGAGCAAGTTTTACTTTATTATCTGAAGTATGCTGAAATAACAGAGGATTGAAACTGAGAGAGAAGTGCCAGTCAAATTAAGGTATAACAGAAAATACATATAAAATGCTTATTGATTCTAAATTATACACAGAACAAAAGTAAAAACTGTATCTGTGAGTTCAAGTTTATGAAAACTGTTCCATGTCCACTGAAGATAGTAGTAAAAAACACCTTTCCTGCTTTCAAGGTAACCAACAAACGTATGGTACCAACCAACACGTAGTTTGGACTAAACACTTACTCAAGCATACAGGCACAAATTACAGGTGGACTGCCTGGGGCAAGTTTACAAACATAAGCAGAACCGCCTTCAGGTCAGCTCTGGCTGAGTAACTATTACATCAAATGAAAGAGCCAGGAGGAAGGGAAGAGGGTTACTGGCTTTTCCACTTAAAAGGTCCCAAACACTAGATCCAACCAAGTGACAAGGTAGCTACTGTCCTTCTGTCTGGTTTGTACATATCAGATGTCTATAAAGCCAGGCTTACTTTCACCACACAGAGAGAAACCAGGGAGCATGGTGGAAAAAAATAGAAAAAGCTTTTGTTAAAAGAAGAAGGAGAAATCAGGATGAGCAAGAAGCAGCAGATGCTACTGCTGGGTTAAGAAAAATCCATTTCACCAAAGTTGTCCCTGACTCAATTTTAACGCCTTTTGTACCTCCGCCCTTCTGATACTGGAACAATCCAATCTGCACCCTTCACATTTGCAGCAGTGACAATTCAATTTGACTTTTAGTGCAGAGATATCTTGAGCCAGGTCTGGCTACATACTGGCTTAACTCCCTCCTTGGAACAGGTGAGCAGCAAAAGGTGAGACTGAACTTGGCTTTTTTGTGTCTGGTGTAATTGATTCAGTGGGGAGAAAGAACTAGATCATATACACTTGGCTTTGACAATTAGTAATATTCTCATTCCTATCCACTGATATTAGGAAAGTTTTCACTTAATTCAGTGGGTATTGGGTTGACCCTTAACTGTACTTAGCTAAAAAGATTATTTGTCTCTGAGTTGCGTGGCTTGCCTTGGCTTGTGCCTAATATAATACAGCTAGTGCACCGTCTGCTTTTGAAGACTCCAGGTAGAGATTCCATATGGCATTATGGGATTATGTTTGTACCATCTCTGTTTTGTGAGGACCTCTTCCTCCACACAAAGAATGAAAAAGTGTCTAATTTTAAAAAATGGAAGGCAGAAAGTGACAGAAACACTTCCTTATTGAAAAGCAATGAATTTATCAGTGACTCAAATCCACTCCTGATGATTTTTTATGTTTGCTATTTTTCCTCAGTCACCAGGAGCCTCACATCCTTCTCCACATACAAAATGTCACTGTCTGTTTCTTTGACTGTCCATTGAGCATTTGAATGATAACCATTCATCTGTCTCTCTGCATGCATTCACAGCTAGAGTTGTAACGCAGCAATCATCCGCGTGGAGCCAATTACTGTAATATGCTACTCAAAAGACTGATAATGGAACCTTATTTATTTATTTATTTTGAGCAGGACACTTTAGTTTAACTACCAAAAGACAGATGCCAGCATTAATATTAACCAGGGGCATTTTTAGTTTATTAAATTTTTTGAATTATATTTGCTAGCTATAATTAGCTAACTGTTTTTATCATCATAATTTTTAAGGATTTCTATTAGTTCAGGGAGGGATTTTAATTAAAATATGACATTATTTGATACTGCAGAGAGAATTTAGATTCAGTAGGTAAAATTAAATAATGTAGCTTTAGCCTTTGAAATGTTTTTCAAATTATTTAATTAGCCAATTACAGCTTATTTAAGCTGTGCATGTTATTTACCTTGAGATACAATTCCCAGTGTGGTTTGATTCAGCTGACAGGTTTCAGGTTTGCTCAGGCAGTATTTGGACTTGGTGACTTTGGCAATCTTTATTGTTGTTAAAAAGGCTTGCTTGAATAACAGATCCTACAATGCCATTGGTTTTGTGTACATCCCTATACTCAAGCTTAAATTCAATGTTTCACATGGTTCTCATTGGCGTTCCTGCTAGGCTGCAGTAAAATGTCTGTTGTCTACTTTTTTTCTTTCAGTCCATCCATTCTAACTTCCAAGATGCCATATATACTATAACAGAGAAAATAAATAAAAATAGTATTTGAGATCTACAGTTCTACTTCACTGAGTATGAACTCATACTCAATTTAGTATGCTGTAAAAAAACTGCATTAATTCTTCTTTGTCCCTAAAAAAAACAACCAACACCTTAACCACAAAAACATATCTGTATTTTTCCCAAAGCATTCAAATGTAGCTCACTTTAAGTATCAAAAGCCAGCCAGGTGAAGAGTCAGAATCACACAGAAAGGCAAAAGTCTTTCTTTGCTTTGTACAGGTAACAAGAGGCCACACTCCTTCATGCTTTGAACACTCAATGCACGGGGGAGCAAGAGTCCTTATGATATTTTTCCATCCTGAAAGGTGTATGGATATACTGTATCCTTGTACGGGGAACTTTGTACTGCTTTCCAGTTTCCTTAAGAATCACACTTAACTTAAACTAGGTTATAGTATTGGTGCAATTCAAAATACTATGTTTATCATGTAATGAAATCAAAAACATGCCCTTTCATGGCAGGTTGAGATCTTGTTCTACGGTTAAATGAGCAACCTAACAGGCCACTGCTAGAGAAGGCAAATAGCTCACTCCCTGCTCACAAATTACTTTCTTGCTAAAAGAGTGAGTTAAAGCTACAGTTCATGAAGGCTGCAGCTGATGGTGGGCAGTGGGAGCACACAGCTGTAACTTCCCTCAACCCACAGTGAGGAACTGCATCCCGAGGGTGTCGTCTCACGTTATTTATAGCTTAGCCTAACTCGCAGTTTGGTGACAATCAAAAAGAGTGATCCCACAGGCACCTCTGGCTTCAAATTAACAAGGCTAGGTGTTCTTTTCTCTATTTGACTAACTGCTCTGCATCCCAATCAAGTGTGAAGCTTCTCTTTTCCCTTCAGTGAGCCACTGAGTTGTGTCTGTATGACTGCTCCTAACACCAGGCTATGTCTCACACACACCTGCAGACACACGTCCCAGCCTGGCCTGCACTTCTATACACAGTGCAGTCATCTCAGCCTCCCTGTACATGCTAACAGCTCAGAGAAGTCATGGCATACAGCTGGAGCTGTACTTCTGGTACTTCACTGACATGAGTGGCAGCATTATATGTCTGACACTCCCCAGGATCACAGTAGGCTTTCCAAATAAGTTTCTTTTTTTCTAACTTGGTACAGAAATAAACAAGAAAAACAGTGAGGACCCAACCTTGAGGATCATTCTCTAATGTGCTCTTTATCACAAAGATCTGAAGCAAATCAGTGTCAGGGTTTTCCTGGCTAGACTGTTACAATGTGCTTTATCCTTGGGGTTGTACTTAAGGCTACAATCACACTGACTACAAAGCTTTTGCCCTTATGGATTTCTTAAAATGGGGATACGCCTCTCTTATGAGGGTACAGGAGACCCTTCTTGAAAGGCTGTGGAATAAATATATTGGTTTGCAACAGCAGAGCATACTAGTTACATTTCAGGGAGGAGAGAGGATGGAGGACTTACTTCAGTGATCCCTTTTCTTTAGAAAATCAAAAGAATAAGCTTATTTTACAATTTAAAAAAAAAAAAAGATTAACATGGCTGGTCATATGACAAATACCAAACACATATAAATACAAATGCACAAAATACATGCAGTAAGACATATCTCATCTTCAACTCTGTACAACATAATGCTTCACAACTGGTGGCAGTAACAAACAGCAAAGCAGCCTTTCAATTAAAGTTTGAGTTTCTCTGTAATAGAGTAAGTTGCATACATAGAAAAATACCCAAGTTGCCTGTAGACTGGTTTATGCTCTGCAAAAGGGCATTGATTGACTTACAAAAGGCAACTGAGCATTTCCTTATTTCATTCAGCTTACATTCAAAGAACTCTGAAAAAGACCATTGTAAGAGGCAGCAACAATAAACGACAAGATTGCCTGCATGTGTAAATGCATGAGCTCAGGTTTTGTGTGTACTCATGACTTCTGTTTTATTTTACTGAATTTATAAAAAGTAAAATGAACATTTATGAACCCACCATGAAAGGGAAATGTAGAAGGAAGCTGCATTATACATTTCAAATAACTGCAACTTGGAGGGGTTAATGATTTAGAACTAGTTCTAATAGTCTCTATGAATGCCTACACAGAGAAGGAATTTTTCATGATTTGTAAGAAATTAGATATGCAGTAAAATGAATTGTACATTAATTTAAACATCTGCCTTTGACATACTTCTGAGATCAATGTGCTGCTTATTGGCCTTTCTATATAATAGTCTTCGCAAAGCAAGAACTCAGGTAAAATCATTTAAAGCAGAAATAATTTGCCACTAGAGCTCAGTAAAACATCTTAACATAACTTGCTTTATGAAAATTCTGCATTAAAAAAAATCTACAACCTTTTGGGATAGTAGACCACATTATACAGGAAATAACTTCATGACCTGATCTCTTTTCTTATTCATGGCCATGTGGACTTTGCTTCTTATTTGCAATTCTGTAGGATCATTATGGCAATGACACCAGTTGCAAATGTGGAACAATAATCTGAGAATAGCAGCTCTGCAGAATGTCAGGTCAGTCCATTTTTCTCATATGGGTTGTTCAATGACCTTCTCTCCAGAAGTCCAAGACAGCTGCATCTCAGATTTTGATCCAAGAACTTTGGTACAGGGAAGTCAGAGCAGCAACGTCCCACTTACAGCACAGGAAGCATCCAGCACCACAGGTCATTCCCACTCTTTCCTCCACACATTCTTTCCTCTATGCTTGCCATGAGAAAGCGAACTTCTTCCCAACCTCTCTGCTGTCTCTTGAAGACAAGAGAAGAGTTTTGTTTTCACTTTGTACAAGCTTTAATAGGCTAATTTCTCCCAGTATGCAGGAAAGCTGAGCAAACAGAAGGCTTTCAGTGCAAGACTGGATTTTGTTTTACAATTGAAATTACAGGAATTGTTTTTGCTAGCTTCAATTATTAATTAAAACATATTTATTCAATGCTAGGCCAAATCCGGGCCCATTGTACATTTTGAAATCAAATTATTAAATCTCTGAGTTAATTCAGTAGATTTTTATGGGGTACAATTAAAGACCGAGTTTATGGTATTTATAGTTACCCCCAGAATCACACTGTTATCTCAAAGTTTAACTTCAATTGCTGAATTCAGCAGAAATTATCTGGAGGTGTGAGAATACGCATATGTATGCCAAGACATTGGAAAGACCAGAAACTAAGAAGAAAGGAATACATTATATGAAACAGTTATTTTCCTAAATTTCTTAATTTGTAAAAATGAGAGCCTTCTGCGGGGCCACACATCTCTTAGTAGCCCTCTGCTGGAAAACAGACCTGACAGAACTGACTGTGGTCTGTCTGGATGTCGGTGTGGCTTCCTATCAACGTGCCTGTGTGAGGTCCGGGGTTGCTGGCTCCACTGCGAGCTACTCAGGAGGCTGGTTGCCCTGGAAGCCTGGAGCCTCAGTTGTCTCCCTCCCTCCCTGCTTTGCAGTTTCTCTGCTGTTTGGGTTTCCAGAGATTACAAGAAACCCTAGTTCCTGTGAAAAAGTGATAGTGTGATAAATTCTCCTTCACAAAGAATTACAGCATTTGGAATTTTTGTTGCAACGTGGAGTAGAATCAATTTGTTATAATCTTGTACACCCTAATAAATATTTCACCTTTTTAACCTGGAACGGAAACACATGCTGTAAAAATACAGAGGCACAAACGAAATGTATTTTGATGTGAATGTATGAAAGTCCTTAAGACTGAATTTTTTCTATTACTTGCTATGCACTAATACCCTGCTACAGTTAGTAAGTACAAATGTATTTTATTATACATACAGTTGTGTTTCTGTTATGGAACAAGTAAAGGTAAAGATTGGCTATAGATTCCATGTTCTGATTTGAAGCTGGAGATACATGAACAATTTATATTTTGTTATGTATATTTTTCTTTATCTCAAACACCAGGCACACATGCTTGACACACAAATGGCAAAAAAGGAGAATAACATTTCTCAGTTTATGATGCATACATATATGCATGCATGCATGCATACACACAGACATACACACATTATATTTCTATTCTAATTGTCTCCCTTTATAAGCATTTGAAAATCTTAAATTTTGAAAAGAAAAAGAAATCTGGTTTTGTGCAGAACATATATCTGTCCTACTCCAGTCCACTCAAAAACGCCACATTGAACAGCTGAACATGCTGTCAAGTTTATAACTGCATTCAAAGCCATCTCTATTTCCATAAGAATGAGAAGACAGGCAAACAAGCTGCTCATACAACAGTCATGTAATGGGCTTGCTGTTTCAGTTCTGGTTCAGCTACTGTTACAGCACTACTACACTGGTTCTGCTTCTGAGAGGAGCTGCATTTCACATTAAGAATTGTATTGTTTCACATATAATTGCAATAGTACTGTGGGCAGTAACGTCAGAGAAAGGTACCCTTTTATGGGATGTCAATACTTTGACCCTAAAAGAAGAAAGATTCTAAGATTAGATTTAAATACATATTCTGAGTTTCTATCAACAGTAAAATGGATTGCAGTATAGCTATAAAGTCTGAACCTGCTTCAGGCTCAGAATAAGCTCCCTGATTAGGAAGTAGCAGTTGTTTCAACACATTATCTCTCCATGTTAATTTATTTAATTAACAGGATGATTCATAGTTGATATTACTTTTGTCTCACCTTGATGGTTGCAAAGTCATTATTCACTATCAGACGCTGTGCCTTTTGTCCAATTTTCCAAGTGTCACTACTAGGAGTAACTATGCAAAACATTTTAATTAATACTGAACACAATCAAAGTGAAGAGAAAAAAGTTCATTGCACTGCTTCAGGAGAAGAAAGAGTTATAATGAATGAACCCCATAATGTTCTTGTTTGTAATATACCAGTGAACCATAAAGATTATTCAAAAAAGGTGATTTCCATTTTTATAATTTAGAAAGTATCTAATTTTATAAAATTTAGAATATTTCCTGGTTTTTATGATCTAAGTGTATAACTTATGCTTATTTTGTTCCATAAATTCCAGACTTTCAGAATAAAAGGTGAAGGGAAACTATAGAGAAGGAGCATGAGAGAAAATATTGAAAGCTAGTCATGCTATGAATTTTCTCATTATGGTACTAATAAAGGATTATTCAAATGCTGACATTGTGACAGACAAATCTTCTGACCTTCCTTATCATTTTCAGTTCACCTACTGTAACTTTCACACAAAGTTTCTGCTAGCACTGTTTATTTTAGTCAGATTATTTTACCTAGGCATTTGTTTGCTGTATTTTGCTATTAATTTATCAGCTCTGGCATCTGCGACTCTATACTCAAGGAAAAACTTCAACATAAGCTTCCCACTGTACCACTGCCACATTACCTTTGTGATATGAGTTTTTACATTTAGTTCTTTTATCCAAACCTATGCTTCTTACTAGAAAATTGTCAGAGCTGCAATTTGAAATGACCCAAATTTATTGTATAAATACCCTGAGAGGAAAAACCTTGAACCAGAAGTGCTGCAGACAGTAATCAGAAGATAAGATTTTTCTCCAGAGTGTCAAGAGTTTTCATTTTTATTCTCTTCACATTCTTAGAGTGGAATTATAAAGAATATTGCTATCTTACAGCTCACTGAAAAACCTTTATATGGAATTTCAAAATCTATAAATGGAATCATGATTGTTACTAACATTGCTTGTTACACCTATGAGAAGAGGTATTTAAGCCTGTTGTATCAACCCTGCAAATTAGTATACAAGCTAAAGGTATGTTTTATTCCTTCCTCTCTTTTTTGGTCTTTTCCCAACTCCATCTTAGAAACAAAGCTCAATGGAGGGAGTATTTTGAAAGAATATTTGTAATTCAACTCAGATTTCTTAAAATCACATTTAAAATTTTCAGAGAAATTTGAAACTATATTAGAGGTGGATAGAGAGGAAAGACAAGCAAAGATTCACCCTGGATGAACTTGTGAACATTGTGTTTTCAAAGTTTTTCACTGAATGCTGAACATCTATTAAACTGACTGAAACTGAGAAATGGACAAAATTTTACCCTTACCTACACCTTCTGCAATGCACGTTAGTGGCGATTTTAGAGATACAAAACTTGTCCACTTAAACAAAACCGAAAAACACCCTGAGGCTAACTTTAAGGTTAAGCAGTCTTTCCTCCTTTGCCTTTGCTTCTTCCTTCAGTATTGCCAGATTCTTTATTTATTCAAGTTCCAATATGCCTAGCTGGTGGATGAAGCCTCTTAGTCCAGTAATGACATGAGTCTTCATTGCTTCTTGTAAAGAAAATAAATTATCCCTGAATAAATGAAAATTAATTCTCTCTCTGCTGCCGTGTCGGTCTCCTAATACTTCTCTTCTGAACCTCTTTGACAGTGGTACCAAAGTGACATTCCTCAGAGAGCTTCATAATTCCTGTTTGGGAATTATATACTTTCTCTACTGTGCAGGTCAATCCTTCTCTGTCCCAGAGTAAATCACCTCTGTATACAGGGGAAATCTGCATATCCACTCACTTCTTACTCATCATACATTTTCTGTGTGGAGGAAGACCAAGTGTCAAGCACAATTTGGACTTCTAATTTCTGTTCCTGTATGTTTAGGTACTACAATAGGCATATAAAACTACTTAAGAGAAAAAAAGAAAAAAAAAAAATCCTGTGCCACGGAGACACTGTAAACTCCCGTAGATTTAAATTTAATAGAGAGAAAATGGTTAGGATGGTAAGGGTGAACTGAATCAGGGAATTCAATAGGACTTAGAGATAAACAGAGAAATAGAGTTTGGAGTTATTAATTGAGGAAGATGTGGTATCTCAGGACAAAGAAACAAGGCTATTGCCTATGTAACTGAAGGGACAAAGAAAAGATACTGGTAAAAGAGCAAGGAGATTAAAGGACTGAACTTGTGACATCCCCAACACAGAGCCTTCCATGTTACTAAAGGTATGTGTAAATGGGTTTTACAAGCCGCAAAGAGCTAAAGCTGGGATTGTGAAACTGTTTTGCTCACATTGACCTCAACAAACAACGTATGCTCATAGGAGGATGGGTTTGTACCTGCAGAACTGCAGTTGTGATGTGAAAGGAAAAATACTCCTGAGCTATAAACTCAGGACATACTTAGTGAAGAGTCTGAGTTTACCTGGTGCAGAGACAGGCAATGGAAATGAAGGGTGGTCACTGATAAGTGTTTTACAAGAATCCTATCGAGCTGGCAACAGTTCTTTTCTGTTGAGAAGTAACATACCAAAGCTACCTCTGGGCTGTTGGCAAGCCATATAAAGTTTCACTCCTACAGTTTTAGATGCTTTAGCCCATGTACTCTGACATACATTCTAGGCTTCTTATTAAAGCATGTACTAAAAAAGAAAAAACATTTTAATCATAAAAATTTGCTAAGTAGGATTAGGACTAGCCAGTTAAAGATACGATATTCACAGATATAACGGTCTGTGTATTCACTGTGAACTGAAACACATTAAAGCAGATCACCATCGTGGCTCTCATTTATGTAATTAAAAATTGGAATGCATATTAAGCACTTCAAACTAACTGTTAAAAAAGGAAGTTAGTAAAAGAAAAAACTCCAAACCTCGTATTTAAAATAAGAACATAATCTAGTAAAAAAACTGAGTTCATTTAAGTGTTCAGTAAAATATAAATCAGTAAAGGAAGTTTTTCATTAGATATCTATCACAAGACAGTTTTATTAAAAAATTATACCTTTTCCCCTTTTGAATTTGAATACAGCCAGTAGTGCTTAGTACTTTTATTTCAGGCAATATGTGAAACATATGCATATTATTTTGGTCTACAAAGTAGCATTGAATAATGTAAAAATTAATGTAAGGTTAATATATTATATAGTTTCACACATGTAGGATTTTTGTATGCATAAATAAAACATTCATTCGGTGAGAAAAGAAAGTACATGCTACTGTATTTTGGAAAAAAAGTATTTGAATCTAACTTCTCAATGCAGTAATTCATGCCACAGAAAAACTTTATACCGTATTGTTGTATGTTTTTTTCAAAGAGTTAGTGCGAAATAGACAAGGCATAAGTAGTTGAGAACACCAACATGACAAGGAGTTTTGAGAAGGTTTATGGTCGTTCTGGTTTTAAGCTTTTATTGCAGTGGAGATAAACTCAGCTTACACCTTTAGGGTGTCGGTTGCAAAACAGTTGGCCAGAATGTTCCCAGATACCTGATTTAATAAGAACTAGGTAAAGATTAAAAAAAGGGAGTAATGAGAATGAAGTTTGAAGACTAGAGGCATAGAACATGACTGAAATACCATTCAGTATTTGTTCAATATTTGTTAAATTGTTATGACAAATGAGATTAAAACTGGCACTTTGCTGGCCAGTGATAGTGATATGAGGGAAAAAATGTTTGAAAGAAAATACTTACCATAGCAGTCAATAGCTAGGAAAAATACCCAAGCTTAGATGAGGAGAAAGAGGACACAGATAACATCATGGTAATTAGTAACGCATATCAGAAATGGTTACTAATGGGACAAATCTCCAGAAAGGAGGAAGACGGGTAATCTAGAGTAGGGTAATTAATAAGAACCAGAATGACATTCTTGTTCAGCACTCAACTCCTCTTCCAGCTGAGGCAAACCGATATTTATGTGTCTGCCTAAACAACTCCTCCTCCCCGCAAAGCATCTCCTCCAGAGACTCCATTAGAGATGATTAAAGGAAAAGGCAGGTGCGACTATAAGGGAGGGAAAGAGACTGAGGAAATTCATTCAGAGCAGAGTCATACCTGACTTTGGCAAGAATGCAAGGAGTCTCCTCTTCATATTTGTAAAAATTTCTGTGGTAGTAACAAGTGGTACCAAAGTGAAAGCAGGACAAATTCATTACTGCCATCTTTTGATAACAGATCCACTGATGATAATTCTCATCAACCATCCACCAACAAAAGCCTGGACAAAAAGAGATCAAAACAATGAAGTGATTAAAGGATAAATATGTATACATCAAGATGCTACCATCCATATAGAAAACCAAATCTTTTGTGGACTTGGATTGCCATCTTTTGGTGGAGGTTATAATGGACATGGTATGTGCAAAGAGAGGAACAGGTGAAACACACCATCCTTTTTCATTTCTTTTTCAGAGGAAAGCTTTAGAATGGATCATTCTTAAGTTACTCCATTGTTACATGCAATGACCACATCACTGTAATTCAGATGTCATATCATAGTCTTGAAATAAGTATAAAGTTTCCACTAGAATGTAACAGCAATATTTGTTTCATACTCACAGTGTGTAGAATAATTCTGTTGAGAAATATGTGGGAGAAGTAAGGTAAGGAGAACACAAAGGAAGCACCACTAGCCTGCAAAGGCTTGTACATGTCCAAACAACAACTTTGAGATGTAGAATGTTACGGTATCCTAAAAATTGTCAATTTATTTTAAAACCCCACCTTTCTCCAATTGGCTTCAGTTTCAATTCAACTCTATCTTAAAATAGACAGTAAAACACCATTTGATTCAGAAGATTGAGTATTTCTATTTTATTATTAATTAATTACCTAATTTTTCCTAGAATCTGTAGTGTATTTCTCTCTAAACTTTTGTGTCATATTTTTCTGGGTCTTACTCTTCACCTTGATTATTTCAAAATGGCCAAAGTTCAGATGTGACTGTGACTCTATGGTAACTCATTTTGCTTTAGAAAAGACTGGAAAAGGTGTCTGTAGTGAGTTGACCTTGGATGGCCTCCAGGTGCCCACCAAGCTGCTCTATCATTCCACTTCTCAGCAGGATAGGGAAGAGGAAATTGTACAAAAGGTTCATGGGTTGAGATAAGGACAGGGAGACCACTCAGCAATTACCGTCACAGGTAAAACAGACTCAACTTGGGGAAATTAACTAAATTTATTGCCAATCAAAAGTCAGAGTAGGATAATGAGAAACAAAACCAAATTTTAAAACACCTTCCCCTCACCTCTCCCTTCTTCCCGGGCTTAACTTCACTCCTGAGTTCTCTACCTCCTTTCCCTGAGAAGTTCAGGGGGATAGGGAATGGGCATTGAGATCAGTTCATCACGTTTCTGCCACTCCTTCCTCACACTCTTCCCCTGATTCGGTGTGGGGTTGCTGTCACAGAAGACAGTCCTCTATGAATTTCTCCAGTGTGGGTACTTCCCACAGGTTTCATGAACTTTTCCAACATGGTGCAGTCCTTCAGGAACAGATTGCTCCAGCATGGATCCCCAACGGAGCCACAAGTCCTGCCAGAAGACCTGCTCCAGCATGGCCTCCTGTCCACAGGACCACAGGTCTCTCCAGAACACCTGTTCCAGTGTGGGCTTCTCTCCACAGGGTCACAGCCTCCTTCAGACACATCTACCTGCTCCAGTGAGGGGTCCTCCATGGACTGCAGCTCCACCACAGACCTCCACAGGCTTCAAGGGAATCTCCGCTCTGGTGCCTGGAGCACCTACTCCCCCTCCTTCTTCACTGAGGTTGGTGTCTGCAGTTGTTTCTCTTGCACATTCTCCCTCCTTTCTTCCAGCTGCTGTTGTGCAGCAGTTTTTTCCCCTTCTGTTATCACAGAGGCTCCACCAGCATTACTGATTGGCTCAGCCTTGGCCAGCAGCAGGTCCATCTTAGAGCTGGCTGCCACTGGCTTTACCGGACACAGAGGATGTTTCTGGCTTCTACTCACAGAAACCACACTGGCAACCCCCCCGCTACCAAAATCTTGTCATGGAAACCCAATACAATCGCTAACATGTTTATCAGCAAATTCTCCAGAATTACAGCAAAATATTTAATGAGAGCTACTGACAAAGTCTGTGTATTTATATTTTTTCTCCATAAAACAAACTACTCATATTTAGAAAATTAGAGAATGCATTATAAACAGGATGTTTTGGAGATATACTCTCCTCACAAATTTGTTATGAAGTGATGTCCTTCAAAGGAAATAAATCATAACTTAATAATCTAGAAGATATTTGACCTCTATTTTCCACCAATTTTTTTTTTACACCTTTTCAAGTTTTATCATTCTATCTTTCCTGTGAATTAAATCATTACGAATTCAATTCAGTATCCTTTAATCAATAGTTGTTTTCTAATACAGGAGTCTCTCATATCATAGAACCTTACATAAACTGCAATAATTAATTCAATAGTTAAACAGGTAGTTTCAGGAGAAGTATTTTAAGTACATTTTCAGGCAAATATATGTTTCTGGATAACCTGACAACTGAACACAATGATCTATTGGAGACTATAGGTCTTCCTTGTATGAAAAGCTTAACACACCAAAGAACACAACAAATGCCAAAACTCCCACTCAATTCCTTGGAGGAAAACTGCACCTCAGATTGTCTTGATGGCAGGGGGAGCAAAGATGCTAAACTGTGGTTTGAAACCTACCATTATAAAGCCTGCCCAAGGTGCTCTGAAAGTGCCCTAACCAGAAATATTTTACACCCTCAACCAAAAGAATTTGTGTGGGTCTAGTCATTACCAGATGGAAACGTTGTTAAATGAAATGCTCAAATCACAAAGTTTTTATTCTGTGCACATATCTATGACTGGTGTTTAAACATTATAATCTAGATGGTAACACAAACATATTTTTCTAATTTGGGAGTACATATTAAGCAATATTTTGCACTATGGGCAATTTCAACAACTTCAGTGCAGAGCAGTGTTCTTTCCAAGACAAAGCTGGCAAAATCTGATCCTTTTTGAGTGAAAATGAGAACTTGGACCATACTGTGGTAGCATTTTCATGTTCTATACAAGACTCCATTACAATGTTTTAGCTCTGCCCTACTGAACCTGGAGTACTTGCGATAAGAAGTGCCCTTTTAGCCTGCTTTTTCTGCATATTATGTAAAATCAATCTTCAAGGATTCATTTCTACACTTTTATGTAATGTTTACAAACACAGAAATTATATGTAAATTAATGTAAATCACTTGTTTATATGCACAGTAAAAACTACCTAAATGTTATTTTTCAGGTAGCAGGAGGGAAGAAAGTCACAAAATGGCAGAGTGGTAGCAAGATGATCTAGAGGCTCATCACTGCAAAATAAGCTATTTGACAATAAAAAAAAAAAAAAAATAAATCTATAATCTTGGCTTTTACCCAGAACAATAGCAGTAAGCAGTGAAGAGAAGAATGGCCTCTTCCATAGAACGAGATTTATCATGGAAAGTGTTAGATTGGATGCATCTTGTTGATACTAGGTACTGAATACAATGCGTCTCAAATCCTTTACATCTCTTCTCAATTGGTTGAATGAATTATACTAAAAGAACAAAACAAAGGAAAAAAATGTGATTTTTTTGTTTGTTTGTTTTTATTTGCTTTCATAGACAACAGTAAAAGGAAAGAAATTAACAGACTACTACAGGTTCCTATGAGTTTATTTGGGGACAGTATTTTTTCAGAACCATTTTTGACTTTAAAAAGCCCACCGGCTTTGAGAGGCTTTCATTTTTTGAAAGCTGTTTTATATAATTGGTCAGAATTTCCCTCCAGCATGTTAGTTTTTCAAGAAACTCTTTACACTTCTTCCTTCATACCATGCTGGCAGCACGTAGGGGACTTGAAAGTAATTTACCTGCAGGTCTGTAACAGATGCACGGCAGATTATAAGTAACTACTGAAGGATCTTGAAAACTCAGAATCAGTATCCATTACTTACTATTTTGCAAAGCATATGTAAAGATATAAGGAAACACAAGGAAAATGAGGATAAAAAGAATCCTTCACTTATTTAGGTAAAACGCTTTAAAGTAGACACACTAGGAAGGCATTGTGCAGAAGTTTTAAGATCTTACATAGATGGCATCTTTTCCTGTTGAAAAGCAAACACCAGTCCTCTAATGTTGTCTGTGAACAGATTATGTGCCAACGTGTTAAACTTGGATCTTGTTCCCAAGCGTATGACATACTCTTCATTTGTTCCTGAGAACATTAGTCTGTTTTTCCATGAGGTAACATCCTTTAAATGCATTACTGTCTTTCACATGATATTTGCCAATAAAAGCTCAGAGGTGTATTTTCCTTGCTTTCCTCCTATCCCCACCCCTCAAAGCGTGCTGCAATCAGGGGCAAATGTACATTCACATGTAAGCATCAGCAAGATTTCCCCAATTTACAAAGGCTGGTAAATCCAAAATATTCCATTAATAGGATAGAAGCGCTATAGAGCCCATAACTTTGTGCACAAACATGCCACTGACTTGTAGGTTTGAAAAAAAATTTCTACCATAAAATACTAAAACAGATTAATCTAGAAACTGTGTGTTAGTAGAGTTCTTTGTATTCTTCATTGAAACATCAAGTATTGTAACCAACTTCCTACATTATTTATTTGGATTGCTCCTGAATTTTCAAAAATTGAGTTTCTTTGATGATTTTTTTCTTTCTTTACTAAGATCTTACTCTGGAAGTGGAAGCAGTTAATAAATAGCTGGTCATTGCCCAAGCACACATGAAGAGTAACACACTGGCAAAACATAACATCATCGTTTCAATCACAGAAATGTTAATGTAAATATTACTTGACACTGTTTTAATCATCATCATTAAATGTCAGCCACATATTTGAAGAGGGAGAAGAATGTAAAAGTTGTTGAACTGTTGAATTAAGTTAGATCAGTTCATAAAATCAGCCAGCATTCCAGCATGGGATGGGCAGCTTGCAAGGAGTTAACATGTTCTTAGCACTTTGTAGTCTAAATTACTTTTAGAAAGTAATATCCATACTGTACCTTGAAGGAAGGCCTAAGCAGTAAACTTTAATGGCTGCCTGAGTTGGCAATCATTTCATAGAGACAAGACACTGCACAAGAAATTGCTCTATAAATAAGATTCCTTACAAAAGAATTAAAATTAAATTCATATTATTGATGTTCACTATGAGCCATAAAAAACACAAGACAGCCAGGAAGTGGCGCTTGTTTCAAATCACTGTCAGAAGCACCTGAAGGACACACTCAAAGTCAGTTTGATCAATGATGATGAATATGTTGGTCAAGCTTTTTGTGCAATTGTAATGCATTTGGAAGCCTTGAGGAAATACATCTGGCAAAGGAACTAGGACAGATATGAGATATCCCTACTGCAAAGCCTTTCCTATGACCATTAATCCAGACATGTGCCCTACCTTACTAAGCAAATTCCTTCTAATTCTTCCCTGTCTCCTCCTCAACTCTGTTTATGGGGTTTGGGATCTCCCCGTCCTCATCTCCTTGGTGTAAGTTCTCTGAAGAGTGACCATCTTGTCACGGTTTGAAGGGAGATCAGCAATCACGCTCTCTGAATGAGACTTACAATCCCCACTGCCAATGCATACATTTTGCTAGCAGTGTCAAGAAAGGAACCATTATGTGATGGTTGGACTGGATCTCTGACTGCTGTGGCTGGACACTAATATTCTGTAAGCATTTACACAAAGCTGTCATTACTGGAAAAATGTCACATGAAAGTTTGGAAGTTTAACCTGTAAATCTCATGGGGACAATGGCTGCAGGTAGGTGGAGGTGGGAGGGAAAGAGATTGAAAAGTGTATACCACCTGTTTGAACGAAGGCTTTTATATATCATAAAAGAGGCAGAGATAAATAGAAAAGAAACCAAATTGCTGGAACCAATGTCAGAAGATTAAAGAATCCAAACGAGAAAGCAAGAAAAGATGTATCATTACTTAAGTTGAATTGGATTACTGGAGCCCTTCCATGAAAGTCATGATTTGTTCTCCTCTATAATTTAGTCTTCAGATACCACAACCCACAAGCAAAATATTCTGAACTACTACAGCATATAGCACTTTATGAAGGGGGGTGATCGATATTCCATAGTTAACAGTGATACTGATGGCACTGCATAGCAACAGGAACCTGCAAATGTTTGATTTTTCTTTTTTTTTAACAAAACATATCTATTTGCTGCATTTTTGAAAATTATTTTCAGTCAGCTTCACACCTAGGAAAAGTGACAGATTAATGTCACCAGGGCTATCAATTTGCTATTATTGCACACAACATATATGGCCCTGTCACCTACCATAGCTGTGAACTTTAACTACATTCCTTAGGGGTGATAGGATAGTATCCAAATTGCTTAAGTAGTTTGATACCTGAAGACTATGTTCAGAAGCATATTCAGAATACCATACCTGATAAAAGAGAGTACAACAATTTGATTAAAAGTAATTTCTGTCTATTCTTCTATTTGCTGATTATTAGATAAAATAACAGCTAGTCAAAATAGCTCAAACAATGTAAATGAGTGCAAGAAATGGCTCACTAAGAACTTTAATTAAAAATTATATTTTTACTTTATGTTTTCCAATATCTAAAAATGTACTGTAAGCGCATTTATGATTTATGGTTGGGGTTTTTTGGTGCGGTTTTTTTGTTGTTTTGTTTTGTTTTTAATACAACAACGTGCGATTCCGGGAAATGAAGAAATAGTTTCTGTAGATGACATTGCATGTTTTTGAATACTGTAATAACTCCTGTTTACTAACCACATTTCTTACTGGATTTTTTTGTTCTTTCTGTTTCAAGTGTTTCATTTGAATACAGGCTCCGTAAAAACCTGTAAAACCTGCACTTGAACTTTTGCTTACAGAGCACACAGAGCATGGATTTCAGCATCATATGCCTTCCCTGTACTGCAGGCCCTGTTTCTCAATTTAGCAGGTATAGAGAAAAGCAGTGAGTAGCCAGCTAAATGTTAATATCTTACTCAAATATAAATTGTCTTGGATTGAATTTAAACATACCTTTTAAAGTTTCATTAAATTAGGACCTAAAAGAACTTAGTCTTACTATTAAGGCTGCTAATAAAAGTATCAATTGTGTTAATTTCAGCAATGTAGTCCCTGAAAACTGCTGCTTAATTCACACACTTGTAGGATGCCAGACAGACAGCAGGCAGCAATAACTTTCAGTTTCTTTTGCCCTGTAGCCCGATTGGGCACTCTTACATATCCTACCAGCAATGTGCTCACTGTTGTGCACTAAACAGTCTTCAATTAATAAGCTGGATTTGAAATGACACCTAAGCTATCTATTTCTCCATTAGGTGAGGCTGAATTTAGCAGATACATGTACAAGCAAAGGAAACTAAAAACATTTGAACTCTGGAATTTTATCCACCGCTGAAACACAAAAAATTATTTATCTTAGGCTTTCTAATGTTGGGATTAAATATGTTGTTCTGCAACTACATTTCCCTCACTGCTGACACATTGGGAAAAGACAGTATTTAAGACTCAAACAAATAACTTAGTGATTCAGGGCAAAATTAATGATTTGTATTGAAAGGGTCAAGCTTTTTCATGTTCTGAACATTTTTGCAAGAGCATGTCATTTCTTGAGAAGAATATTTTGATATGAATGACACAGTAGTTTGGATCAAGTATAGATGCCATCATCATGCTTCATTACTTTAAGGATAGTAAGTCCTGTATGAAGTTTCCAGAGCTGGTTTATTTTGCAAATTAGTCACAACCGTGCTGTCTTCAATTGGACAATTAAATAGACCATTAGTCATTTAAAAGGTATTTATTCACCAGCCAAGAGGAAATTGTTATTCTGCTCTGAGATGAGCTGGGTAATTCCTGACAGATAAAATCAGAAGCCTTCTTCGGAGATGTGTGAACATCCAAATGCCCGGCTTCAATTAATTCCAGCAGCAAGGTTTATTACCCTGTCCTTATAAAGTTCCTTTCAGCTCTGTAGCAAATTAGTTGCTGGATCGCAGAACTTGCCTCTCAGGAAAGGCAGTACAAAAGCTAAGGTCAATTAAGTTTGATCTAGCTTAGCTTACAGATTCACCTTTAGATTGGCTAAAATGACACCAATTCACAGACCCAGTTCTGGTCTCTGTAAAGTATGGTTTGAAATAGGCCTGGCATCCTCATAGAGAAGTAATATATTACAGGTCCTTGAATTTAGTCTCCTTTGGCCAAGGTAAGCCCAGCTGCCTCTTTACAAGGTCACACCTAGCAGATTGCAACAACTTTAAGGAACAAACACATATTTCTATATGAAATATGCATTCATACAGGTATTCTTTACATCTAATTGATGGTAACCATGTTCCAGCCTGACACTCAGCACACAAAATGAAGTGCAGTACCTCTTATAGCTATCTCTTTTTCATAGAGAAACTGTAAGTTACTCCATGATATTAGTGTAACATCAAATATACATTTGGAGATCTTCAATTGTGTCTGTTATACCTCAGTTTGGACAGTGCTAATCTGAGAGGAAAGGAAACAGAGGAAAGAAGGGGACTGCTGTGAAAAAATGTACCAACAAGTTTATTTAGTTTATTAAAAAAACTTTACAGATAAAAAGTTTTCCATCAGCCTGCACCTTACACATGCAACAAGGCCTGATAACAAAACCTCCTTGTAGTGAGTTGGCCTTGGCTGGCTGCCAGATACCCACCCAACTGCTTTCTCACTCACTCTCCTCAATGAGCCAGAAGTAGAAGGTAAAATGGAAAGCTTGTGGGTCATGAAAGACAAGGACACTTACAAACTACTGTCATGGGCAAAGCAGACTCAACACGAGGAAAACTGTTTTGATTTATTTCCAAGTAAAATAAGAGTCAGATGGTAAGAAAAAAAGACAAAACTAAGACATGTTCCTCCCCATACCTGTTGCAGCACTGACAGGTTAGTAGGCTGTAACAAGGCTTTTACCGTCATCAGTCAACTTCTACTGTTGTGCTGTTTCTCCATCCTCTAGAGGCCAGACCACACTGCTCCTCCTCCATCCAGCCCCTTTCCCACCATCCTCAGTGGTATTTAACTATTCAGTGGAATGAGCTACAGCTGCACATCATCCATGTCAATCAACTTACAGCTTTCAAGGCAAGGCCACAGCTGCATATTATCAATGCCAACCAACCCACTGCCTTCATTCCTCTACACGTGCCCCCTTTTTTCACAGGTTCAACTTCACTCTTCCATCTCCAACTCCTCTACCTCTTTCCCCTGAGAGAGCAGGAGCAGGAGCAGGAGGATGGGACAGGGGGGGACTGTGGTCAGTCCAAAACAGCTCCTCTTTGCCACTCCTTGATCCTTCCTCCTCATCTCCTCACACTTTCTCCCCACCCCGCCAGGGTCTGCCCGGGATGTGGGGGCGCCTGTGCCGGGGCGCCCGGAGCCCCCCCGCCCTCCTCCCGCTCCTCCCTCG
>JAVJGI010000040.1:87400299-87422100 GCA_035590275.1 Ibycter americanus | reverse complement strand
AGTTTTCAGTACTGGCAAAATGAAAACAGACATTGCTTTGGAAAAGTCCAAGGAGGTATGCTGATTATTGTTGACTGCAGCTAATGTGATGCTTTGATGGACACAGTTAAAAAGCAGGGAAAGGCTATTTTACTGGGAGGCGAGTTGATTGTATTTTGTTGACCTACGACAATTATTATGTAAAGAGAAATACAGGAAGAATTAAACTTCTCAGCAATGCAAATGCTCTGTTCAGTTTTAAAAGCAGAAAAATATATCTCATCTTAGGCAAGACTCATAAATATTTCAGTGTCTTTGAAGTAGGTGATGCCCTTGACAACTTTTAATTGGCAGAATTGACAAATGAGCATTAGGATGTGTTTGATAACAGGAAGCAGCCTTTGCTTATCTCAGCCCAGAGCACAGATACCATCCTTTGGCACCTGTGATGTCTGTAGATGCTTGTTAAGCCCCTTCTTGACTTCCAGGACTTGAACCAGACACAGAAGTCTTGTCACATCAACACTTTCTTACCCTGTTTAGCTATAGACCAAGACACACCACCACCACCTATGACACAAGTTACCCTAATCTGATTTTGAGATGCTGGCTGTGTTTCTAGCTAGCCACTAACTAGTTCAACAAGTAACCAAGTCAGATACCATTCCTGGGACTGGTGGCAGTTTCTTTACCTGGAATCTGTGAAAAGTGTTGTGCTACAGAGGAAATTCAAGACGACCTTGTGGCTCCTTCCCCTTGAAGAGTGCTGAAAATGGTAGAAACAACACTTGTGCAAGAATTATGGTAAAGAAGTACTCCAGCAGCCTATTTTGATAATTTGAGATACTGGCTTTAGCCCTCCAGCAAAGCTAAGATTGCAAGTGGTTCAAAACAACACACCGTGCCAGACAGATGCAGTATTCCTGGGGACCTACAATCTATGCCCAGGTCCACTAGTATGCTTATATTAAGGGAACTCAGAAGAATTAATCACACCATTAAAACAAAATTATAAATATGTGATTTGTATTTAACGTTAGTTTAGTAAATTAGGCCCTTATAAATGTGTATTTCATTTGTCTGAGTCATTAACCCTTAACTATTATTTCAAAATACAATCTTTCAATAAGTTTATCAGGCATGCTTTATTAGAAGGATGCTCAGTTTCTGAATTAACAGCCCTCTCTTCAAAGTACTAGCAACATTTAGCTGAACTTGTGCTTTGAAATGATCAACAGTAGCTGTATGCACATTGTGAGAAAATTTAATCCTCAAAATTTCATCTCACTGACATGAAATTCTATCCCCATGAGTCTGATATACTCCTTGCAGAATTTCATAATTATTCTTGATCTACTTTCATGACCTACTGACTTCCATTCCACTAACATTTTTGTTGATTTCCTTACACTGTCTGAGTCTCTCCCCATATTTGCTGCTCTTTCTATCCTTCTGTCAATCTGCATTTCATGTTTTGTATGAGCTGTATCCATAAGCTGATGAATAGAGTTCAGAGAAAAGTAAAAATACTTTTAGGAGCACTGAACATTGATGCTTTGTTCTTGTGCATTAAAGGGTAACATCTGAGAACAGGAGCTGTAATCAAAGTCATGAGGGTGGTCTACTAAACTGATTATGATGTTTTAACAATGATGCCTTTACGCGAATCCTTTTAACAAAAAGTCAGCACTAAGCCCTTTACTTTCATCAGTGCACTGATGAAACTGTTGATGAATTCACCCATTTCAGCTTGTCCTACAGCCAAATCTATTTGTTTGAATCAGATGGAGAGGCAGGTTCCCTGAACTGTAGTGACGGCCATGTTGTGGAAACACCATGTTAGGTTCAGCTTCATTCCTTAGGGACCATCAGAGTAAGCATTACATTAAGCAGCATTTCATTCTTGGACTAGTCTTTTTAATTATATAAGCTGATTATAGATGTGAGCAAAAATGGCAGAACTGATGACAAATGGATTTTCCAGCACGGTTCATTAAAATATCTTGCTAAGGATGTCAAATAGGTGAAAATATGTAAGATAGGCAAATCAAAATTGATTATAAAAGCTGCTGAAGAAATAAAAGTAAAATAAAAGTTGACGTGAAAGGTTAATTTAAGCAGTGAGACTGTTTTAAGACCATTGGTCTTAAATGGTCATGTAAGACCACTGTGCTGAGATAATCTAATAATTTATTTTTAATTGGCTGCAGTCTAGCATCTAGTTTATGCAGTTATTGTGACAATTACCTTCAGGTAGGTTGGAAACAGAGAATATCTCTGTATTGAAAATGGATGAGTATTAGGATGGACCACAAAGCCATTGAAGCAACTGACTAAAAACTGTAGCTAAACTACGGTGATACCAACTGCATGCAGCCACACTGCACAGAGCCAGACAGACTGGAGTCTGGGACAGGAACATGAAGTCATTAAGCAATATCTCCCTCTTTCCAGGTACCTAAGCCTGAGTGACAGAAGGCATAGTCACTTCATGAGGTAAACACAGAGGGCACAGCTCCTACGAGCAGCACAGCACTGTTTGGAAGCATATTTGAGATGCTGTTTGATGAACTAGACCTACCAAATCTGTCAGAACTGCTTCCAGCACTATCAGAGTACTGATGTAGGCAAACTAATCAATACATAATCTAGCTAGTATAAATGCAGTTTAGCTATTTCCATATAGGTTAAATCTTTGACTTTATTGTGGACATACCCTAATTTACCAAGTGGTGTTAGTAGTAGCAGGTGTGTTGTATTTGTAAAGTTCCTTGCACAATCCCACTACTGAAGAAATTTTTTGTTAGGAGAATTGTGCAGTAGTTTTCTTGTTTTTGGTTGTGTTGGTTTTTTTTTTTTCTTTTTTTCATTCCACAGTTTATTTGTATCTTGACGTGTTGTTCTTTAAGAATGTTGTCTCACTGAGTGGCTTTGATATAGTGAGAAGGTGTGGAATGGATGTTAGATATTAACTTGCCAAAGAGAGATTCATTGCTATGATGGACAGAGGCTGGGGAATGTTCTGTTGTTTTAAGCAATGTGCTTGGTTTGAGGCAAGAAATTGTGCTTTATTATATTATTAACAGTATTATTAGTAGGTTGGACCCAAATTGCCTTGACAAATATCCATGTGTTGTTAACTATCGGGTACAATTCTTTAATTACTGGTATCATTAATGTTATGAGTCAAGAGTTTACAGTATACAGTATACAATAACACTAAAGCAACTAATAAAAGACGGAATCTCTTGTTTCAGAGTACAAACTCAGTAACAGATCTTTAATCCAAAGAATTTACAGTCTATAGTTAAGGAAAAAGTTATCCTTATATTTTGTGACTCATTCCTACTTTAAAGACAAAGGCTTAAGCAGGAAAATACATATTCCTGAAGTACATACTATAGAACAAGTACTTTCTTAACTATACATGTTAATTATGAAACCTGGAACCCTTTGAATTCAGTAACAAAGCTCCTCCACATTTCAGTAGGTCATGACTTTGTTCTGACGCTATTTTCCCATTAGTTTCAGAAACTATCAACTCCAGAAGTCCTCCTGCACTTCCTAAAATTCAAAGTTTATATTTGTTCTCTCTTTACTCTCTTCTATAGTATAACCATCTAAGTATTGCTGTATGGTACAGAATGAATGTCAAGTGCTCCCCATTTATAAGGGATATAGATCTGAAGTGGTAATATGCCAGCTATTGACATTTCTAAAGAATACTGCTGATTGGTATTGCAGCCCAGAAACATCTTTTAAACACTAGAGCAAAGGAGATACATCAACAGTAGCAGTACTCAAACATAAAATTTTGACAGCATGGGACAACAGAGATTATTCCACCTTCAAGTCACAGAAAATTCAGTTTGAAACCTGAGGGCACATGACAACTCTGAAGAGTTACTGCTTTTTAGATTTTAATTTCTCTCACACTTTGTCCTTTTTTCTACCTGCAGGCAAACGTCTGCAGCACCTTACTATTTCTGCTCAAGTTATATTGACACCTCAGTTCTTTGTATTTGCTCATCTATTGATATTTTTCTTAAATACTCTCAATATAACTGTTTTGTCAACCTGGTCCTTAAAGGCAGACAAAATCCAAACAAATCATCAAATCAGCAGAGCTATGGATAATAACAAACGGAACGAAGCTGACTACAGCTGATTTCTTCTTGCCTCTAGACTGAGCAGACTGCTTCATTGCTCCACATCTCCTAACCATAGGACACATATCTGAGAAGTGCAGATAAGATTATTGCAATAATTTCTTCCTAATCCTGTTTCCTTTGTTCCTGTGATGAACTGCCTGGATGTAGCACCTGCCATCACAGACAGCCATGTCATATAATCCCTTTCATAAACTTATGAAGCACCATTTTAGAAGTATTTAGGCCTCTTGATCCTGCAATTGCTATTTTGCTCAAAAACATCACAGCTCTTTTTGTTAGAAATTGTCTTTTCTTTCTCATCCTTCTTTAATTCACAATCAATTTTTACCCATTTGATCTCTTGCACAACATTGTATACTGGTAAATAAGGTGAAATGATAAACATGAAGTAGGAAAATGAGCTATTTTAATTAAGAACTGTCAGAACTATTCTGTTTGGATTGTGTTAGCCTAAATCCTGCTCCTTGAAAGCCTGCTGAGTGATGTGTCTTTCCTGTTTGTGGAGTACTATGATTAGCCTATGCAGATCAGTGTGCCCCACATTGATTTTTCGAGTGTAACCTGTAGAAATTTGCATTGTGTGACAAGAATCACACATGTTATAGATTAAATCAGCTTAGTGACTTCTAAAGTAGAACTATTTCTTCTCGTTCTAAAGGAATAACTAAACTCAGATTTTCTTGAACCGTATCATACATTTTAGTGGCACTTTCATGCCACTAATTTTTCATGCCACCATTTTCATATAATCATCCTATGGTCAATTAATATATTCAGTTTCTGCCCTTTACATTAACACAGAATCGCTATCTTTTAACAGAAACATTTTCCCCTAGCTGTTAAGTACATGATGTTGCACTTGTACAGTTGAATTTCATTGCTTTTCTGTTACTTACCTCTTCAAGAATACTCCATTAACAGGATCACTCTGAGTTGATGCTTACATTCAGTAAAACCTGCTGTAATCTTCCTTTTTTTGTCTGTATACTTTGCAAGCCTATCCTATCCCTTTTCTTTTTTAAAAATAACTTCTTATTCATCATCATGTTGAATACTTTATGGAAGCTCTAATAGATAAGATGACTGTGAAACAGTCCATCTTCTCTAAGAAAGTGGTAAGGTCAATCTAATACTATTTTGCTAACGTGTATCACACACATGTCAAGGCTTATTCATTTGACTCAATCCCTATAATAATTATTTCCTTTAAGATTTATTCTAATTGCATAGCCAAGGTCATTCTGAAAGTCCTGTAGCTGACTCTGTCATTTTCTTTCCTTTCCATCCAAACAATACCAATACCGAATATCAATACATCTTTTATTTTTCTTCAAGCTTCTATTTGTTCCATAATGATTTCTGTCATAATAAAATAGCACATTATCACTATTCCCTAAAAGATGGAATAGAATAGAATAGAATCATTTAGGTTGGAAAAGGCCTTTGAGATCATCAAGTCCAACTGTAAACCTAATACTGCCAAGTCCACCACTAAACCATGTCTCTAAGCACCACATCTACGTGTCTTTTAAATACCTCCAGGGATGGTGACTCAACCACATCCTTGGGCAGCCTGTTCCAATGCCTGACCACCCTTTCAGTGAAGAAATTTTTCCTAATGCTCAATCTAAAGCTGCCCTGGTGCAACTTGAGGCCATTTTTTCTTATCCTATTGCATGTTACCTGGGAGAAGACACCTACTCCCACCTGCCTGCAACCTCTTTTCAGGTAGTTGTGAAGAGCAATAATGTCCCCTCTGAGTATCCTTTTCTCAAGACTGAACAACCTCAGTTCCCTCAGTTGCTCCTCTTAAGACTTGTGCTCTAGACCCTTCACCAGCTTCTTTGCCCTTCTCTGGACACGCTCCAGCACCTCAACATCCCTCTTGTAGTGAGGGGCCCAAAACTGAACACAGTATTGAAGGTGTGGCCTCACCAGTGCCAAGTCCAAATGGACAATCACTTCGTTAGTCCTGCTGACCACAAGTACAAGCCAGGATGCTATTGGCCTTCCTGGGGACCTGGGCACATTGCAGGCTCATGTTCAGCGGGCCATCAACCAGTAGTCCCAGGTTCTTTCCCGCCAGGCAGCTTTCCAGCTATTCTTCCCAAAGCCTGTAGTGTTGCATGGGGTTGTTGTGACCCAAGTGCAGGACCTGGCACTGAGCCTTGTTAAACCTCATGCAATTGAACCTCAGCCCATTGATCCAGACTGTCCAGATCTCTCCGCAGAGCCTTCCTACCCTCAATCAGTTCAACACTCCCACTCAGCTTGGTGTTATCTGCAAACTTACTGAGTGTGCACTCCATTCCCTCATCCAGATCATTGATAAAGATATTAAACAGAACTGGCCCCAATACTGAACCCTGGGGAACACCACTTGTGACTGGCCACCAACTGGATGTAACTCCATTCACCACCACTCTTTGCGCCCAGCCAGTCAGCCAGTTTTTCACCCAGTGAAGAGTACATCTGTTCAAGCCATGAGCAGCCAGCTTTTCCAGAAGAATGCTGTGGGAAATAGTGTCAAAGGCTTTACTAAAGTCTAGGTAGACAACATCCACAGCCTTTCCCTCATCCACAAAGTGGGTCATCTTGTCATAGAAGGAAATCAGGTTAGTTAGGCCTTTCATAAACCCATGCTGACTCGACCTGATCACCTGGTTGTCCTGCATGTGCCATGTGATGGCACTCAGGATGATCTGCTCCATAACCTTCTGCGGCACCAAGGTCAGACTGACAGGCTTGTAGTTCACTGGATCCTCCTTTTGGCCCTTCTTGTAGATGAGCATAGCATTTGCCAGCTTCCAGACAACTGGGATATCCCTGTTTAGCGAGGGCTGCTGATAAATGATTGAAAGTGGCTCAGTGAGCTCTTCCACCAGCCATTTCAGCACCCTTGGGTGGATCCCATCCAGTCCCATAGACTTGTGTGTATCTAAGTGGTTTAGCCTGTCACTAACCATTTCCCCTTGGGTTATGGGGCCTTCATTCCCCTCCCCATCCCTGTTTTCCAGCTCAGAGGGTTGGGTGTCCCAAGAACAACTGGTCTTACTATTAAAGACTGAGGCAAAGAAGGCATTGAGTACCTCAGCCTTTTCCTCATCCTTTGTCAATACATTTCCCCCTGCATCCAATAAAGGCATGAAGATTCACCTTAGCCCTCCTCTTGTTGCTAATGTTGTTATAGAAACATTTGGGTTTTTAATTGTCTTTTACAGCAGTAGCCAGACCAAGTTCTAGTTGGGCTTTGGGCCTTCTAATTTTCTCCCTGCATAACCTCATGACATCCTTGTAGTCCTCCTGACTTGCCTGTCCCTTCTTCCAAAGGTCATAAACTTTCTTTTTTTCCCCCTGAGTTCCAGCCAAATCTCTCTGTTAAGCCTGGCTGATCTTTGCCACTGGCTCATCTTTCAGCACAGGGGAAAGCCTGCTCCTGTGCCTTTAAGATTCCCTTCTTGAAGAATGTCCAGCCTTCCTGAACTCCTTTGCCCTTCAAGGTACTCTGTCAGCCAGGCTCCTAAACAGGCCAAAGTCTGCCCTCTGGAAGTCCAAGGTGGCGGTTCTGCTGACCACCCTCCTTCCCTCTCTGAGAATCGAAAACTCTCATTTTGTGAGAGAGTGCTGTGCACAAGATGGACTCCAACCATCCCATTACCTACAAATACTTCTCTGTCTGCAAACAACAGGTCCAACAGGGCTCCTTCCCTAGCTGTCTCACTCACCAGCTGTGTCAGATGTTTCCCCCTTTTCCCCAAAATATAAATTCCTCTGAGTTTTAGCAAATCTGATTTGGAGAAATTCAAGCACCTTTTACAGTTAAGTTGTTAGTATCTCAGTCAAGCTGATTTCACAGTAGTTATGCACACAATGTTATCTGGGTAAACTTTAATTTGTAGGATAGGGTATTTGTAAGCATACCACAAATAGTTACCTTTATGAAAATACAGGTTTTTTAAATCAAGAGTTTTAGTTACAACCCACGTTTTCTTATTTTATATTCATATTTCTTATATGTGATCTGTTTGTAAAGCTGTTTTATAACTTTCCCGTGTCTGATATGTTACCACCACCCATTATTTTATTAAAGTTATCACAAAGAACTTCATTAGTTATGATGACCAAGAATATCCAGACACCAGTATTTCTAACACTTTTTTTTCCACTGATATATAATGGGGAAATAATTACCAATAACGTTGCAATTTCTAGTAACATTAATCTCTAGTAAAATACAGAATTTTATGTTTATCTCCAGCCTTTGAGGCTTGCTCTCGTAAGACCACCAAAATAGAACTGCTTCTATCACCTTTCCCCAAAGCAACTTTGATCAAAATTTTTGTTTGCTCCGTGCTGTCTGATTTTATTTCTTTACAATTTATCACTTCATTAACCAACAATGCTATCCTACCATCCCAGTTTTCATTATTCATTCCTGAATATCACATAGTTTTAAATAAGTGTGTTCCAGTCATGTTATTAGATACTGCAGTCAGCAATAAAAAGCACGTAAATTGATGGAAAATACGTACAGAATGAAAGCTTAGTGGTCAGAACTGGTCAAAATTAATAAAACTATGAAATAGTTGTATGAAACTAGAGTTTAGAGATATGAAGGTATGTACAATCACAGGTAAAATTGATTTAATAAATAAAAAAGTTGAGGTCATAAAAGGACCACTCAAGCACAAGCTGTGCAAAGCATTATGAAGAACAAATTCAAAAATTATTTCTGTATTGATGTCTAGCAGCAGTTTTACAGCTGTAACTGTTTGTTGCTCATAGACTTGACTTTAAATCTATCCTCAACTCTGTTTGAGCTTGGACTTTGTAAATAACAGAGAAGTTAAGATATTAATGGAATTTATCTGAACACACATTAGCTTCTGTGATGTAATCTAGACAAGAATGTTTTTTCTTTTTTGTTTGTTTGGGCTTTTTTTTTACTCTAAAATCATTATTTAAGTCAGAACGAACAGGGTCAAAGCAGGAATCGCTTGATAAAATGCATAAGTTTCTGTGATGCTTAGACTTATTACCCTAACAATCCAATGAATGTTACAGTATCAGTTTCCCCCAGGGCCTTCATGGCTCTTCAGACACCTGGCATCATTTCAGACCACAAATATAACCCAGACACACATAATTTTCAAAACAGATGTTATCAGCGTTGCATCATCTAATTTTTTAACATCAATAATCCAACCCTCGATCCACGTTTCCATAACTCAGCTCAGAACCTGCATTTCCAAGTCCAGTCTCTCCACCCCGTTGCTCCCAGCTCCTGACAGGTGCATTTCTGCCACACTTCTGCTGCATCTGCTGCCCCTGGGTTGGCAGCTGAGGTAACCTCCTGAACTAACGAGGAAGGGCAGGAGGCAGTCTTGCCTCACCTGATTTCAAGTTTCTGGTCTCAGATTTTTAAAGAATAATTGCTTCTTTCTCTTACATGCCACTGAAAACTAAATTTTCTTAGCTCCCAAGTTCCAGTCTAAGTCACTGAGTATTTTCCATCCTCCAGCTACTTAATGGGTGTTCAGAATGTGCTAATGGACATTGCATCCATCTGGTCTAACATCAACAGAATAGAAACCATTTGCTGGGCTCTTTTGACTGTACAGCTTATGACGTAGAGGATTTCTAGCCCTTTGGGGCCTAATAAGAAGGCACTATGAAATGCTTAACTGTGCATCCTCAATGTCTTTAAAATTCTATGTGCTTTAATACATACACACTATTTTCTACAGCCAAATCAGTAGAATGCTCAAAATCTCAACGGGCATCTTTCAACATGCTTCACAAGTCTTTTTCTAATTAAGAACACTGTTTAAACATAAGCTTTATTCACAATTTTCATCTTATCCATAAAGCTTTCTTTTAACACAAGTCAAATAAAAAACAAGCTTCTGGTGAAAACCACCCAAATTTATATTAAATGACTACAAACAGGGCTAAACATGCTGTCTCCAGCTGCCTTACGGAGGCACTCAGCATTCTTATTAAAAACTAACCCAGCATAGGTCAGTCACTGTCCATAGGACACTCAAGTATGACGGATAGTAGCTTAGTTTTATGCATACTGTAATTCTAGGATAGTCTCCATGTACTCAAAAGATACTGTTTTGAGGAAGATATCAAAACTTGTTTATCACTACTTTAAACATAAAGTTCATGTAACCCTATTAATAATTCTAGAATAATATTAATAATATTTACAGTAGTAAAATAATAGTTTAAATACAGGAAAGTACTGGAGTTTTCATTTTCCCCAGATAAATCAAGATTATGTAGTACTGTTCTGAAGTCTTGGAACTTGAACAATAGTTGAAATTCGAAAGTTAATTCCAGCTTCACCTACTTACAGAAATAATCTGTGCACTGTGCTAAAATAGACATATTCTCTGAATCAGAATAAGCTTATATGTCTAATTTAAATTTTCATATTCTGTAGAGTTTAAATTATAGTTTTGAGTTGAGGTAAGCCTTAAACTGGGCCTTAGCGACCTGTGACCTCTTGAGTACTTATTTGCATATCATTTTGTGGCCAAACTCCTTGGTTATTTACCTTATTGTAAATGCTGTTTATCTAAATGGTCTAATAAAGCCATAGAAGAAGGTTTTTTAGATGTAATATTGTATAGGTCCTGTATAAATTAATATTATACAATCTATAGGTCTATGTTCTAAATCCTTTACATGCAAAGAAATGGTGGTAGTGATATTCAGGCTGAGAAATAGATGCATCCATTACATCATTGTGAACTAGACTATTAGCCTGCTAGTTGATGTGAATAGTGGACAGTACACAGTAGCGATGTCCCTGGAGATGAAAGGAAAAATAGCAATCAGAAATAGAGACAACATGCCCCCCATATCCTCCATGCTTCATGGAACAAATAAACTGAAATTTGCTTTCACCTTCTCCTAAACAGAAAAATGGTTTTAAAAGCCAACAGAATCCTCTGCTTTGTTCAAGGAGATACAAATAAACCCCTTAATTTTCCCATGAAATGTTCAGTCAGGATCATTAGCTAAACTTGTATAACATCTCAGAATCATTCAGTTTGAAGAACACTTTATAAGAGCATGATACTGATTTGAAGTTTTCTTGGATGTGTAAAAGTTTCCTTCTTCTCAGTCATTGCAGCTGCATTTGCAAAGTGAAAAAAAAATAATTTCAAAGGGAGTGAGAACATGCAAGCTCTCTCCTTCCACTTGTAACATTAGTTATAGCTTGACTATAGTGTGCTAGAAAAATTAATGTCTGAACGACATTTTCCACATGCAGTACCAATTGTGAACTATTAATTTCTGTGCCAGGAAATGGGCATGCATTTAGGGACATAGGAATTTTTATTACATTAAATTAGGCATACACATAAATTTTAGAAGGAGCAGGCCTTTGAGGAATGAAGGACTGCAATAAGTAATTCAGGAAATACAAGATAACATAGTATTATGATGGGGTTTTTTTCCTTTGCTGTTTAGCTTAGAGAACAGAATTACACTTTGGCAAAATGTATTTGTCTTTGGGTTAATTTGGAAGATACATAACTACTTAACTGGCTTGAGCACTTAGTACTAGAATACAAGATGAAAGGGCTTTTCTCACACTTTGCAGGAAATTATATACTTCTGTTATTATTCTTATAATTTGTATGTTATTTTTATAGAGAGCTTCAGAATGTTGGTGGATTATATCTGTTTCAGCTGTTAACACTGAGCATTTAAATGGAAGGTATTATCCAAATTACACTAACCTTAAGTGCTTCTTGTAAAACTTTTGTCACATGGGGAAAATGTAGCTGAACATTTCTGTTAGTGCAGGAAAGACATTTCAAGAAAGTGTACAGTAAGTCTTCAAATACTTGATTGATACCATTTAGTGGACACTTAGTGCCATGTATCCTTTTAATGCCTCATCATTCTGCAGTGTTAATGACATATTCAAAGACATAATGCAAACCCTTTTTATTGCTTAAACATTCAATGGTGCTGAAAGTACCTTTGGCTTCTCCATACCATACATTTATGAGTATGACACTTGAGCCATGCTTAAATCCACACTATAACCATAAAAGATTAAGAAAAGCATGTTAGTTTTGTCAAGACTGTCACTCCTTCAGCTGCCTCTGTTTCCGCTCGTCAGTCTTTCTTTCCCTTTCTCATACTTGATCTTTGTGGAAAGATAAATTGATATTAATGATATTTAGTCAGTACACTGAGGGCCCACATTAAAAACATTGTGTTTCCATCAGGAAACAAGCAACAACTACCATGAAGCAGCACTTGTTCAGTAAAAGCACAACAAAAGTAAGTCTAAATTCCAAGGTGGGTTGTTTGATTCCCTCCTCCCCCCCGTATCTTATTCAAACCATAAACTGCTCCTTTAAGCCACACATTAGGTAGCCTGAATTTTTTGACATCCAGCAATATTGTGTTTATGTATCACATCAATTTTGGTGTCCTGATAGATATCTTTATATCCATCATTTCAAGGGGCAGTTCTACAAATGCTACCACAGGTCCTTAGAGTGCAAACAAAATCCTCATACCTTTGGCTGGGCACCTCTCCTCTCCTCTCTCCCTTTCCCTACCCTCTCCTCCCCTCCACCTTACTCTCCCCTCCCCACTAATCCACTCCCCTCTCCTCCCCTCTATTCTTCTCCCCTCTCCTCTGCTCTGTTCTTTTCTCTCAACTCCTCTGCTCCCCCTCCTTACCCTCTCTTAACTTCTCTTCTCTTCTCCCCTTCTCACCTGTACCTTCCCCTCTCCTTCCCTTTCCTCGTGTGTCCTGCCTTCCCAGCTCCTCCCCTCTACTCTTCTTCCCTCTGTCCTCTCTTTTCTCCTCTCCTTTCCTCCTCTCTTCTCCCCTCCCCACCCTTCTCTCCTCCAGTCCTATCTTCTCCGTCCCAACTTCTCTCCTGTCCACTCTTCCCTTTCCTCCCCTCTCCTCTCGTGTCCTCTCTCCCCCTCCTCCCCTCCCTGCATTTCCCCTCTTCTCCTCCCCTCCTCTAATCCCATTCCCTCCACTCCCCTTCCCTCCTCTCCCCTCTCCTCCCTTCCCTTCTCCTGTCATCTCTCCTTTCCTACTCTCTACTCCCCTCCGCTCTCCTCTTCCCTATTCCAGTCCCCTCCCCTCTCCTGTCCTCTCTCCCTTTTTCTCCCCTCCCCTCTCCTTTCTGTCCTCTCTTCCCCTCCCCTCTGCTCCCCTCCACTGTTCTCACTTATCTTCTCCTCTCCTCCCATACATCCCCTTTTTGCCTTTCCATCCCCTTTCCTCCCCTCCCCTCTGGTCTGGTCTGGTGTTCTCTGTCCCCACCCTTCACATCTCCTTCCCTCCCCTCTATTCACTCTTCTTCCATTCCCTTCCTGTCCCCTCCCCTCCTCTCTCCTGTCCTCTCTCTCCCTCCCTCCCTCCCCTTTCTTCCTCCTTCCTCTACTCCTATTCCCCTTTCATCCCCAGTCCTCTTGTCCCCTCTCCTCCCGTCCTCTCTCCCATCACCTCTCCTCTCCTCCCCTCTCCTTTCCTCTCCTTCCCACCATCCCCTCTTCTGTCCTCTCTCTCCTCTCCTCCCCTGCCTTCTACTCCCTTATCCTCCCTTCTTGAAACTGAAGGTATATGTCTCCTTGTTTCATTTCTCCATCCTCCAGTCATTCAGCTGTGCTAAAGTTTTGATTTCTGTTTTGAAGCAAAGCATGCTGATTTTTCTTTACTGCTCATTTCCTTCATTTTGCTAACACTCAAAGTCCTGCCTGCTCAGGTTGCTACTGGCACAGCTAGCTTGAAGAATTACTATTCTGTGCAGATAATGGAATCACAAGTGAACACAGCACTTCAAGGTGGTTTTTTTCATCTATTCTCATTTACCACAAAGTTAACACTTGCACGTATGAATGGACTCAAGGCTAGTTACAGATGCATTGTAACATTTCTCATGGATTTGCTATAGAGACCCATTTATTTCTAACATTTATAGTCATTTTGTCATTCACATTCTGGATGATGCTAAGTTAGTGTAAATCCACAGCAACTTATAAACATTTTAATATTTTCTTTATATTTAAACTAATAAAAATAAACCTTTTATGCTAATCATTCAATGTTTGATCAAAGAATATTACTGAGCAGCCTTGTGAACTGTTTGCTTGCTTTATCTTCCACAATTTAAATGTGCCTTTGGCATTTCATCTGGGTCAGGTACTTTATATTAATAATCTTCTGAAATTCTTCTGCAACCTTTTCTCCCTGCATGCTATATGTCATTCTCCAGTTTAGCTCACAGGTTCTTAGTACCTTTCTCAGGTTGTCTTAATATTTTTTTTTTTAAATACTAATTTTGGGAAATTTATTTAAATTTAATTTATCATTTATTTATAATGTACCATACTCACTTCTAATATAGGTGAATTTGTTAATTTCCCATAGTATCTGGCAAAATTATGTTTCTCCTCCTTCAGATCTTCCTACTTGGTGGTTAAGTTGATCACTGTCTGCATCTTTTTTCTTCTCCTGAGCATTACTGCGTGCCAGTGTAACATTATTCAAGTTGCTTGTTGACTGGGCTTTCACACATTTCAAATAAAGGTACTTTTAGTATGCCCTTTACACACTTAGCCTTTACTCCAAGCTCCTTCCACTTTTCATTTCCACAGTTTTCTGCAGATGAGGGTAGATCACTCATGCTTTGAGGAGGCTGTCCTTGGAGATCAGCAAGCTGTCATGGGCCATTATGCCTTTAAGAATGGTGTCCCCTGGGAGGAGATAACCTCTCAGGGGAAGCTGCTCGCCAGTTCCCTGGGCAATCCCAAGCCTACTCCCCTGAAGGGTCTTTGTTCTTATATTTACCTTTCCTGTTTCCCTCAGAATTTAAAATTTCACCACTGCATGGTCACAGCAACCAAGGCTGTCATCAATCTTCAAACCCATGACCATTTTCTTTATGCTTGAACAGTAGATGCAACAAAACACTTCCTCTAGTTCAGCCATCCAACACCTGCATCAAAAATTGACCCCAACAGACTCCAGAAGTCTGAGCCTCTCCAAGTTGTCTTTTCAGCAAATGTCAGGTAGGTAAAGTCCTCCATGAGATCCATGAGCCCAGTTATTGTGAGGCTGTTTAAAGGAGGTATTGTTCCTCTGTTCCTCTTGACTGGCAGTCTGTAGCAAACGCCCACTGCAGTTACCCATTTTTGACCTCTTCTCTGACCATGACATATAAGCTCCCAACCTACCTGTTACCTGTTCCACAGTAGGGTGCTCAGCATTAGTGTTGGGTTGACTCTGACCAACAGGTAAGTCCTCACCCAGTCCCTCATTCATTCACCCCCAGTAGGGTGGAGGAGAGAATCAAAAAGGCAAAAGCAAGAAAGACTTGTGGGCCAAGTTAAAAGCATATTAACCGGTGAGGCAAAGCTGCACACGCATACATTTCGAAACAAGGAATTCATTCACTACTTCCCATTGGCCAGCAGATGTCCAGTCACTTCCTAGTTGGGAAGACCAACAACAGAACCAGGAATGTCCCACCTTCCTTCTCTATTCCTTGAGCTTTTATTGCTGAGTATAGCATCATATGGTACGGAATATCCTTTTCGTCAGTTCAGATCATTTGTCCTGGCTGTGTTCCCTCCCAAATTCTTGTGCACCTCCAGCCTACTCACTGGTGGGGTAGTGTGGGAAAAGAAGAGGACTTGGCACTATGCAAATATTCTTTAGCAACAGCTAAAATATCGGTGTGTGTTATCAACTTTGTTTGACTTGTTTTAGTCACAAATCCAAAACATACCACCAGATGGGGGCTTATGAAGAAAACTAACTCTATCCCAATGAGACCCAGTACAGCATCTGAAACCACAATTTGTGCTGCCACATCACTGATTTTATGATACTGCAGCCGTACAACTGTGCACCAACACCTGTTTTCTCTCTACTTCCCGTGTTCTATGTTCTGTGCTTTCTGAAAGGAATTATGAGAATGTCTCTATATCCTCTTCTCAGACTGGCTTAGTCTCCATCCCCTGAGGTACCTAGTTCAAAACCTTCCTCAGCTGTTAAACATGCTTGTTTCTGAAGATGTTCTCACCCCACTTTGTCAGAAGGATCACAACACTATCCAGTAGTTCTTGTTCCTTGAAGAGGATCATATGGTCATAAAATCCAAAGCAATACCAGACAGATATTGATGTGCAAGATGCATTCCTTCCTACTCGAGCCTTCCCCACCAGGATCAAGAACACAACCTGAACCCCAATGCCTGTCATGGTATCACACTCATCTCCATACCTTTGATCCAGTCAAGGTCTTCCTTGTCATTGGTGCCCACATGAATGAGCCACAAATCATTATTTATCATTATGACATCGTATTCATATAGTGTCTACGAATCACAGTTGTGGATATTTCACTAGTCAGTGCATATAAAAAGTTCAAAGTGGAAAGACCAGTCTAAAAGAAGACAATATGAATATAGATAGACGGGAAAATATATAGGTACAATAAAGAATAATTCTTCAGCAGAATCACAGAATGGTTAGGGCTGGAAGGGACCTCTGGAGATCATCTAGTCCAACACCTCTACTAAAGCAAGTTCACCTAGAGCAGGTTCCACAGGACTGTGTCCAGGCGCATTTTGAATGTCTCCAGAGAAGGAGACTCCACAGCCTCTCTGGGCAGCCTGTTCCACTGCTCTGTCACCCTCAAAGTAAAGAAGTTCTTCCTCATATTTAGATGGAAATTCCCGTGTTGCAGTTTGTGCCCATTGCCCCTTGCCCTGTTGCTGGACACCACTGAAAAGAGCCTGGCCCCATCCTATTGACATCTGCCCTTAAGATATGTGTAGACATTGATATGATCCCCTCTCAGTCTTCTCTTCCCCAAGCTAAACAGGCCCAGCTCTCCCAACCTTTCCTTTTGAGGGAGATGCTCCAGCCCCCTCATCATCTTTGTAGCCCTCCACTGGACCCTCTCCAGTAGTTCCCTGTCCCTCTTGAACTGGGGAGCCCAGAACTAGACACAGCACTCCAGATGCGGCCTCACCAGGGCAGAGTAGAGCGGGGGGAGGATCACCTCCTTCAACCTACTAGCCATGTTCCTCCTAGTGCACCCCAGGATCCCATTGGCCTTCTTGGCCACCAGGGCACACTGCTGGCTCATGGTCAACTTGCTGTCCTCCAGGACTTCCAGGTCCTCTCTGCAGAACCTTCGAGCAGGTCAGCCCCCAGCCTGTGCTGGTGCATGGGGCTATTCCTGCCCAGGTGCAGGACCTTACGTTTGCCTTTGCTGAACTTCATTAGATTCCTCTCTGCCCACCACTTCAGCCAGTCCTGATCTCACTGAATGGCAGCGCAGCGTTCTGGTATATCAGCCACTCCTGCCAGTTCTATATCATCAGCAAAGTTGCTGAGGGTGCTTCTGTCCCTTCATCCAGGTCATCGATGAGTAAGGTGAACAGGACCAGACCCAGCACTGACCCCTGGGGAACACCACTAGCTACAGGTCTCCAGCTAGGCTCTGCACCACTGATGACAGCCCTTTCAGCTCTGCCATTCAGCCATTCAACATGTAGATCACAGCACGTAGAACAGCCTGAAACATTACAAACTTTTTGTTTGTTTGATAATAAAAGTTTTGGGGAAGAATTTGAAAGTGAATAATTGAAAAAATATATAGATGGAGACGCCTATTCAAAAGTGGAGGGTGATATGCATGGTAAAAAGCAGGAATTTCCTTGGCTGAAAAGGTAGGCATACTGGAAAAGAGATTCCTCCCTATGACAAAAGGGGACTGAGAGATGGGAAAAAGATGACGCTAAGCTAGGAAGAATAATACTGAAGCTTTATTGACTACAGAAGAGAAATCAGTGAATAGTTCCAGAGGAAGTTTTAATGTGCCCAAAGTAACAGCTCAAGAAAAAAAATATCTTTGCAGCAGCATTCTGAGTGAATGTGCATAGACAAAGTTGTATTTGCTAACCCCGTAGGAACATGTTGTAAAAAAATCAAGACACTATCAGAAGGAGCAGTATGAACAATCAGTTTAGTTATATGTTATATATATAAGTTATATAAACTTTCTATTCCTTATCCATCTTACTAAAAATGCAAATCAATGTCTAAGGTGAGACAGCTGCAGGCTGAAGTGACAGATACCAATTTTTTCTCAGACATTATTTGTGTACAGATGTTATGATAGAACTAGGTAAATTTTTGGTTGTAGGGTGGAAAAATTATAATCGATGCACACTGGCAAAGTAGTTGTAATCACTGCGTACACTAATACTAACTATTTTATTGACATCTGAAAATCACATAATTTGTAGCATCTTAAGCAAGACAAAAAAACCCCAGTGGACTAAATACATAAATAAATATTTTTTTTGGTAATTAATGTAATTCCATATTTTCTGAGTTTAATCACTTGCAATAAATATTTCATCAAAATGACTATAATAAAGTATCTTTTAAAGTATTTTTAAGTACTTTTAAGTTTTAACGTCAAAGGTAATTTTTTTAGACAAAGCATTCTGTAGCAGCCTGCAAGCTGACACCTTTACTGCATTATTGAAAACCAGCCTAACTTTCAAATGAAGTAGGTATATAATCCTGGGCTCTTCCCGGAAAAGTAGTTTTACTGGTACAATTTGTGAATAGTCAATATGATTTTCATCACAATGAAACCTGGGATATGCCAGTTTTCAAAAGCTTTAGCACAAAGATAATTAACTGCCTAACAGAGGTATAACCAAAGGATTACTCCTTTCTGTACATTATGATTGAGTTCCTGTGGTATTCACGGTAGAGAGGTTTTTTAATTCTTGTGACAATGATCATTGTTGTAAAGGGAATAGCAGAAGTTCCAGTGTGATTTCTACCTGTTATGTATATAGGCTGCTAAGGAAGCCTATTCATCAGCAGTCAAGACTTTTGACTCTTCCACCCCAGCAATCAACAAACTCCGAATAAGAGTTAACAAAACCCCACAGACTAATATACAGAATAGAAAGACTTAATAACATCTCTGTAGTCTCTTAAAACCATAGATGTGTGAGGAGTGATTTAGAAGCAACCTATCTAAAGAAAACAGAAAATATCTGAGGGAAGTCTGAACTATCAGCCTGCCATAAGTCAGTGAGCCAGTAAGTATTAGACCTTTGTGGGAAGGGACCTACACTTATCTACAGATAGGTAATTTGAAATACTTGTTTTGGTGTACTTTGTCACATTGATGGCATTTTCAGTAACATTACCTTTTTTATAATCCCTCATGTGACAAGATGCAGCAAAGCAGAGGAAGAAGAGGTCTCAACAACCTAATTTAACATGTTTGGAGAGCAGGAAAATAACATAAGAGCTTTTGCTGGAACTCAGGGGGGAAAGGTGAGTTTACCACCTTTGGAAAAAGGGGCAGGCAATTCTGGAGGACTGTAAGGAAGTCATGAGGTTATGCAGAGTGAATATTAGAGGGCTGAAAGCCCAGCTAGAACTCAGGTTGGCCACTGCTGTAAAAAATAATAAAAAATATTTTTACAAATATATTAGAAACAAAAGGACGGTGGAGGATAATCTTCATCATTTATTGGATGCGGCAGGGAACATTGTCACAAAAGATGAGGAAAAGGCTGAGGTAATTAATGCTCTTTTTGCCTCAGTCTTTAATACTAAGACCAGCTTGCCCCTGGGTACTCAGCCCCCTGAGCTGGAAGACAGGGATGAGGAAGAGCAGAATGAAGTCCCCACAGTGCAGGAGGAAACTGTTAGTGACCTGGTGTTCCACTTAGACACGCACAAGTCTATGGGTCCGCATGGGATCTACCCAAGGGTACTGAGGGAGCTGGCTGAAAAGCTCACCAAGCCGCTTTCCACCATTTATCAACAGTCCTGGCTAACTGGGGAGGTCTCAGAAGGCTGGAGGTTAGTCACTGTGATACCCATCTACAAGAATGGCAGGAAGGAGGATCCAGGGAACTACAGGCCTGTCAGCCTGACCTTGGTGCCACAGAAGGTTATGGAGCAGATCATCCTGAGTGCCATCACATGGCACATGCAGGACGACTGAGAGATCAGGCCCAGCTAGCATGGGTTTATGAAAGGCAGGTCCTGCATGACTAATCTAATCACCTTCTATGACAAGATGACCCACTTTGTGGATGAGGGAAAGACTGTGGATGTTGTTTACCTGGACCTTAGTAAAACCTTTGACACTATTTCCCACAGCATTCTTCTGGAAAAGCTGGCTGCTCATGGCTTGGACAGGTGTACTTTATGGTGGGTTAAAATTTGACTGAATGGCTAAGCCCAAAGAGTGACAGAAAACGGAGTTACATCTATCTAGTGGCTGGTCACAAGTGGTGTTCCCCAGGGTTCAGTATTGGGGCCAGTTCTGTTTAATATCTTTATCAATGATCTGGATGAGGGAATGGAGTGCACACTCAGTAAGTTTGCAGATAACACCAAGCTGAGTGGGAGTGTTGAACTGATTGAGGGTAGGAAGGCTCTGCGGAGAGATCTGGACAGTCTGGATCAATGGGCTGAGGTTCAATTGCATGAGGTTTAACAAGGCTCAGTGCCAGGTCCTGCACTTGGGTCACAACAACCCCATGCAACACTACAGGCTTTGGGAAGAATAGCTGGAAAGCTGCCTGGCGGGAAAGAACCTGGGACTACTGGTTGATGGCCCGCTGAACATGAGCCTGCAATGTGCCCAGGTCCCCAGGAAGGTCAATAACATCCTGGCTTGTATCTGAAATAGCGTGGCCGGCAGGACTAGGGAAGTGATCGTCCCCCTGTACTCAGCCTTGGTGAGGTCGCACCTCAAATATTGTGTTCAGTTTTGAGCCCCTCACTACAAGAGGGACTTAGATGTGCTGGAGCGTGTCCAGAGAAGGGCAAAGAAGCTGGTGAAGGGTCTAGAGCACAAGTCTTATGAGGAGCAACTGAGGGAACTGGGGTTGTTCAGTCTTGAGAAAAGGATACTCAGGGGGGACGTTATTGCTCTCTACAGCTACCTGAAAGGAGGTTGTAGGCAAGTGGGGGTTGGTCTCTCCTTCCAGACAAACAGCAACAAGACAAAAGAAAATGGCCTCAAGTTGTGCAATGGGAGGCTTGGATTGGATATTAGGAAAAACTTTTTTACTGAAAGAATGATCCGGCATTGGAACAGGCTGCCCAGGGAGGTGGTGGAACCGTCATCCCTGGAGGTATTTAAAAAATGCCTAGATGTGGCATTCAGCGACATAGTTTAGTGATGGACTTTGCAGTCCCTGGTTAAAGGTTAGACCTGATGATCTCCAAGGTCTTTGCCAACCTAAATGATTCTATGAGTCCATAAAATGTCTATTCTATAGACAATGATTAGTTTTTCTGTATTCATATATATATGGTTTTAAATGTAGCTAGCTGGGTGAATACATTCTGTGTAGATTTTGTATTTTGTGTTTGTACTTTAATTTGGGCAGCACTTAGGTGTAGTTACATTTAAAGAAAACCTATAAAATATGTTTATGAATACACCAATTTTGCTAGTATATTGGGTGCTGGTGCCCAGATGCTGGCAGCAGCAGTGGGGGCTGCAGCGATGGCCCCTGTGAGGCGGTGCCGGGGCTGCCCCGTGCCGAGCACAGCCGGTTCCAGCCGGTTCCAGCCGGCTCCA
>JAVJGI010000040.1:87387548-87400265 GCA_035590275.1 Ibycter americanus | reverse complement strand
GCCCCGGGCGGGCGCCTCGGGGAAAGCCGGGCTGAGAAAGGGCAAAACGCTGCCCGGCAGCCAGGGCTGAGGGCACCAGGGTGAGAAACAGCCTGGCCAGACCCGAGGGGGAAGCGGGAGGAGGGCGGGGGGCTCCGGGCGCCCCGGCACAGATGCCCCTGCAGCCCTGGGAGAGACACCGAAGTGTGAGGGGGAAGGAGCAGCAGAGAGGGGCTGTTATGGACTGACATAAAACATTAAAACATTTAAATTAATATTCCCCATGTTGGGTCTGTTTTGCCCATGATGGTAATAGATAAGTGATGCCCCTGTCTTTATCTTGACACAAGAGCTCTTCCATCTTATTTTCTCCCCTGTCCTGTTGAGTAGGGAGAGTGAGAGAGTGGCTGGGTGGGTATCTGGTAGCCAGCCAAGGTCAACACACCACAATCCCATTCCAGTTCATCAGGAAACAGTTTCATTATAAAAATACAATGTATTAAAGAAATTACTTGTTAAAACCAATTTCTGATCACACCCTGCCTAAATTCTACTCAGAACTAACACCTGGATTTAGCTGCTTTTTTTTTTTTTTATCTTGAGTTTCTCATTAATAAAAGAAGCAAAACTACATGTATTACACACAAATTATAGCCATTGCTTTCTCTAGAAAATACCTAAGATTTCATTTTGTCAGATTTCACTTAACTGGTTTGAGGTAAGTTTAGTTTAACACTGGAATAAAATAAGTCACTATGATGAATACTAACTAATCTGGGGGTCATTTTGCTTAGTTGTAGAAAAAACATAATGGCATGGAATTGGACAGATTCATTAACTTCATGTCTTGCAGCCTGTCTTGCAGCCTGTCTTTCCTTATTCACCCTTCCAAATTTCCCCTCTGTTGTAAGGTCTCCTCTTATGCATTTTTTTCCTAGAAAGAGACAGAGTAAACACATACGACATTTTCTGTAGCTAGGGAAGAGTTATGCCAACTATAGCATAAGATGTCTTCAGTCTAAAAAAATACAGTCCCATTTGATGGAGTCTTTCAGGAAAGCTGGGTTCTATAATGCATTTGCAGAAATAGTGAGTTATTGCCCATGACCAAAAGGAATGTATATTTATTGTAATTGCCATTTAAAAAAACAAAACAAACAAAAAACCCCCAAAACAACAAAAACCCCAAAACAAACCACCCAACAACAATAACAACAATTCTACCAGAGAAAGCATTCTGCGGCTCTCCGAATGTCATAAACAGAATATATTTGGCCTCCACTTTTTCAGTGCTCTGACATGATTGGAAAAAATCCCAATTTTTCAATCCTGCCTGAGTGAGACCAGCAACCCTATACTACCGCAGAAATGTAGCGATAGTTCAAGTGGAATGGAATTTGGCATTTATAGACCCTATAGGATAGTCCCTTAATATTTTTAATGTTTATCAGTGGGGTTTTGTATTTTTTTAAATTAATTTTAAGTTGAAGCCATATAATATGCTAATGCTGGAAAATAATGACAAACGCTGCCTGCAAAATCTGCTGTTCTTGTTCTGATCTATGGAGCTTATTCTGACACAGTTCAGCTCTGTGTCCTGACTCCACCCCCTAGACCAGCAAAACTGTTAGGTATGCGCTTGACAATCAGCATCTGCTCAAGTCCTGCTGATTCAACTTTAAAAGATTACCCTATGAAAGCTATAGCAAAGGCACAATCTTCTTAAGTAACAGTACTAACAAAATGTTGGTTTTGTCCATGTCTTTGAGTACAGACCAATAGTTTTAAACATTTCATGCAGGAGTCTATAAGCCACATCTTGGCTGCTCCTGACACCTAGGCTAGTTAAATTAAAGCTAAAATGACCTTGCCTCTACAAGCTAAAAGCAGACCTTTATTTAGCCTTGTTCAAAAGGAACAGAGTATGAAGTGTTTTACTGAGTAGGGACTGATAAACAAAATGAACTTCAGAATTAAAAATAGAGAAATGCCACAGACTCCTCCAGGAGACTGCAAGACAGGTGATTACTTGATTTTTACAAGCAAAACCTTATCATTCTATTTCCAGAACTACGATTTTACCCTTGCTTGGTTTTGCTAGAGAGGTGGTGCATGGAAGATACATGATATGGGTACCACAGCCAGGCTGTAGCTAGACAACTGGTGATGCTACTGCTTGAAGGGACATAAACAGGTGTAACTCATCCAACTTTGACCCTCTCAATTCTATCTCTGTTTTGGCTGTTACTCATCTGTGGGGCTGTATAGTAAACTGGCTGGGGAAGGTTATACTGCTGAAATATCTAGACAACTCTCAGAAAAGTATGTTCTCAGAATGCCTTGGTAATAAGATTTATGATGTTAATTGTAGAAGTGGTGTAGACAATATTTTTTAAAAAAAATAATATCCAGCTGCTGAGCCAGTGTATGTCTTGCAACCGCAGTCTCTTCTGTCAGACATACACTACTTCATACCAGAGATTCAGCACACAGCATTTTATGGAGTAGCACTTCAGTTTGTCCAACATTGACTATGACAGCTTCCTCTGCTCCTAACAGTATTTGTAATAGATTTTATTGCAGCAGCACGCCTTCTTACACCCCTGAATAACAAATAGCCAGCTAAGGACAAGTAGACCTGTCCTCAACTACCAGCATTGGAATTTAACCAGGTGCTGTGGTTTAACCCCAGCTGGTAATCAAATACCATGGAACCGCTCACTCACTCCCCCCTCACCCAGAGGGATGGGGAAGAGAGTTGGAAAGGAATGTAAAACTCAAGGGTTGAGATAAGAACAATTTAATAATTGAAACAGAATAAAAATGAAAGAACAATAATAACAATAATGACAATAACAGTTATAATGAAAAGACAGAGGGAAAGAATAAAATCCAGAGGGAATGGGAGAAAGAAACACATAGTGCACAGTGCAACTGCTTACCACCCGCTGTCTGATGCCCAGCCAGTTCCCAAGCCAACCCCTCAGGTATATATACCAAGCATGACATCCCATGTTATGGAATACCTCTTCGGCTAGTTCGGATCAGCTGACCTGGCTGTGTCCCATCCAAGTTCCTTGAGCCCCTCCAGCCTTTTCACTGACAAGGCCTGAGAAGCTGAAAAGTCTCATATCAAAGCCAAAACATAGCACCATACCAGCTCCTAAGAAGATAACTAAGTCCATCCCAGCTGAAACCAGGACACCAGGGTAGCACATACTCTGTTGTAAAAGGATCACCGTTTGGTTACAGCATAATGATTTGTGAGCTAGACTGAAGGTTTACCTGTGGCTTTATGAAACATCTTTAAAAAGCAAAAGCTCTCCATGAGATTTAGTCAGAAAATTACACACACACACCGCCCCCAAATACTAAATTGTTAGGTTACATGAGAGATGGAGAGAGAAGGAATGAGTATGGGACAGAACACTTACCAAGAAACTTCCAGCCTTAAAATTGCCCCATAGTATCACAAAACAAAGAAATACTCTTCATGGTATAAGAAACTGTCTTTGGCTAGTCTATAAGTGTTTTCAAAACTTTTTTTTTTTCTGTAGTAAGAATGTAGGTATTACTACTGACTGAGCCCAGTATTGGACTTTGATGCACTAGAATAAGATTCTTCAGGGGTGGTGTGAAAAACCTTGTCACAAATGCACAACTTGCTTATGGTGGCCGCTATATCCTTGCCCTTTCAGTCAGAAGTTAACTTCTGCATATAGCACTTGCAATTGAATAATAACCTCAACTCAGGTAATATATTTAGCAGTTTATTGTATAAGGATCTAACATTTTTCTCCCAGTATCTACAAATTGATTGTCATAGTTATTCTTTTAACATCTACCCAATGGGACTGTTTGTAATGTAAAATTTCCATTGAAATGAAGAGAAGGAACCTAAAGAAATGAGATTACTGAGTTACATATTTATTTCCTAGAAATCAAGGTCAAAGTCAGATTAATATTCAACTTGAATGTCATGAGCATAAATATATAAACACTGTTAATAAATCTGTACATTTCATTTCAAGCTGTGATGTAAGTATTAGTTGTGTAACACACTCGATAATAATTTTTAAAAATATCACTGAAAATATTATTACTACTTTATGGAAAAAAAAATCCACACTTTAACTAAGTTTTAAAGATCTCAGCCAACATACACTAATAGGTATCTTAGTATATGCTAGAATAGTTAAGATCTGCCTAGTGCCTTGGAATTATTAAGGTTCTCTAAGAAATACACTCTTAAAAAGAAATGTGTTGAAAAATAACCATTCAGTGTATCGAAAAAAGTAGTACAGTAGATATACATTTGTACATAATAGCTGAACTTGTATCAAGAACTGATTCCCTGTACCTGATAACAGTACTGGTGCTATATATTTACTTAAACAAACATAAACCAGAATTCTATCAGGGGAAAATTGTTGATGAAAATTTAAAGGTCTGATTTGACCTCTGCACTATGTTGTTATATTGAGAAGGCAGAACTCTTACCTGGCCATTCCCTGCATGGGTGTATGTAGTCAAAGGGATCATTATGAGCAAATAGGTAGACAAAACTGTTATTGTGTAGGAACAGGTAGAACTGCGACAATCTAGTACAATTTATCCAAATACAGGACACATAAAACATGTTAATATTCTGAATGCAAACCAAATCAAATGCAAATGAGCCCTCAGTACTAGAATATTTAACCAAAGCCCATTTAGGCCTGTGTAAACAAGGGAGATAATATAATTTTGCTCAACTCAAACTACCTTGTTGGTTTTCCTTTTTGTGAAAATACTTCAGGTCTTCGCAGAGAACTATCATAAAATCTGAAAGTAAAGGATAACAATAGCACAGCTGTGCAAAGAATACACAAAGTTTTTACTTAACAATCAAATTAAAGATCAAAACTGAAGTATGACTGTCCAAAACTTTGCTAGTCCCACTATTACAAACCACTGTTATTCCAGTTGAGTAATTCTTGTCTTTGACATGAAATTAGTTACACATAGGAAATGGCAGATTGAGGACAGATGTAAAATGCTGTCCACAGAAATTGGGAAAATAAATTCAGCCATGCTATACTGATATCAAAGTCAATATTAGAAATTAAATGTTAACACTTTATCACACGAACAGACTGACTGGCATGAATCCCTTGAAACCCTTGTTTTTTTAACTTTTTTAACACTCAGAATTATTTTAGCATTTATGCTACAGAATACATTTAGGCAACAGAGAAATGCAATATTCTTTGGTCAGATAGGTTCAAGCAGTCAGGAAAGAGCAACTGGACAGTGGGAGATTTCTACATTACTTTTGTTAAATCTTGTGATTTATTTATCTATTTAATATAACTGAATTGTGTCTTTTTGTTCCAAAATGACCTTTTTTCAGTGTGGAATAGAAAAACAATGGATATTAGTGCATGTGTTATACTGGCATATTTATGTTGGCACAGTAGACAATCAAAAATCAGTGATAACTACCTAGCCTTTTCTAGTCAAGACAAGACATTACATAAGTGTATACTTCCACCTGTTTTTCTCTAACAAGTTGAAATCAATTTTGAAATCCCCCACCTCACTGTGTTATTTTAAATAAAAAAGTACAGTTTTACTGTGCAACTTTACTTTGCAACAACTAGTTCAATTATCATGGGATTAACTGCAATGGGGTGATTGAAAAAAAAGGGATTAGAGCAAAGAGGAGTGACCCAGAATAGTAGGGATGTCTTAAGCCAGATATTAGTGCCAGAAAAGTGTCTGTGAAATGGCATTTTCTTTATGGCTCAAGGAAGAAAATAACTTCTGGGGGTGCTTTTGGGAAGTAGGCAACTGTTCAGTCACCAACAGGTGACTGGTTCAACTCCTTTAAGTGATGAATCATAAGATAAAGCCCAACAGAAGTTTTATGGTAAACAGAGGGCTTTTTGCTAAAGGGTAAGGGGGCACAGATGTAGAACAATGGGAGGAAGCCATTTACAGAGGCATGAGAGGGAAACCTCCCAGCAAAACATCCCTGGGAGACCCAGGGCCCTGGGCTCCTGGGGAAATCCACCTGAGCCAAGAGGATCCTGCTGAGCAGGGAGAGCAGTGAAGCAAGAAAATGTGCATGACATTTATTACTATATACATCTGAGCTATGCCAAAGGTGACATTTTCAGTGTACAGGGACTTTAAAAGAGCATGGCTATTTGTTTTCTTTGTTATATATTCCCAGAGTGACCAGCTTCTTAGTGTAAGGGTAACAAGGAAAGGATAAAACTAAGGCAAGAGCACTGCACTGCTTAGGCCACAATGTCTGATTTTTCTTGACAGGGTAACAGAGACATGTTCTCTTAGTAGGATATATCTTTGGCCACAGACGCCAAAAGCAGCCCTGAGGCATATGCAGATTCCTCCCACAAGTCTGATATTGTGGGAATCAGAAGAATCAATCTAATGAACAACCACAGCGGCAGCTTTGTCATAACAAAGGGGTCGTTGAGGATGTTGTAGATCTCCATGCTGACATGAATCTTTGGAGACACAAGTGATGGCAATCAACTAGAAGTAACATTATCACTACATCTATGTCTCACTGAAAGACAAGTCTAGATGAATTTGATATTCAGAACTATAAGCTGTCCTAAAAACAGAAGGTTCAAGGAGGAGCCAAAACGGATTCAGAGAGGGGAAAGAGTGTGCTACCGTAAGAAGTTGCAGAATTTCAGTTTATGTAGTTCTTCAAAAAGAAAGTTAAGAATTGTTGGATTACATCTTATAGTTACCTGGTTTATGAGGAAACTTGTCTGCTTTTGATAACTTCCCTTTATTGAGCCAGAAAATAAATTAGACTACCAAGGAAAGACTGTGAATATCAGATGTGAAACTGAAATATTTACAATATTATAATTGTTAGTCTTAAAATGCTTCTGGTTTTACCAGATGAAGAATTCAGGTTCTGACAATACCAGGAGCAGATAAATGAAAGTCACATTCAAAGATTACATTGAAGTTTTACTTTCTGGTAGAACAAAGTTTTCAGCACCTGAGAGATCAACCAAATGTAGTGAAATGACAAAAAGTTACGGTGGGTGCAGAAAATTTTTGAATCCTTTATACTAGAAGACAGTACAGAAAATTGAATTCAAGCTAAGTTGAAGGAAACATTACAATGACTCAGTCCTTTTATGTTCTGATCAAGTACAAGAGATGCTGTACATAGGATCATGTGACAAGGGGGATTCACAGGTCAGACTACACAATATGGAGGTCCCCACAGGTCAAGGCACATGGTAGGAAATGTGAATCATGACATGGCATGAGCCCACCTTCTCTCTGGAGACTACATTCTCTCCTAGGATGCTCCTTCTCCATGCATTAGATTAAATTTCTCAGTAGGTCAATCTACTATGTTTGGAGTGGGAGAGAAATCGTAATCAAGCTGGAAAAGCATTACCTGCAAACCCTGAAGCTGGGAAGTATGAGAGAAACAGAGATGTGGGAATTGTGCATAATGCTGAAATTTGACAGATCTGAAAATAAGTTTCTGTAAGCATTGGGGGGGAAAAAAAAGGGAATCATGTTGTATCCTCTGTTTTCCCAGCATATACTATCAAACAGATTTGGTAATTACATTCTGAATCATCCAGCTCTGGCACAGGGAACTGTCCCTCTATTGCTTGGTAACAGTGGTGCAGGTCAGAGAAAATCTACTGAAAACTGTAAAAACATGAATTACAGAGGTAAGTAGAGACTTAGGCCAGTTTAAATTAAATTATTTTAAATTATCTTAAATCTTGCCAACCAGATTTGTTATGCTGAGAAAGTTTTGTATGTTCTCACACACTGAGGCAGTGGTTCTGTTTGGAGCACTACTTCCAAGAAACCTTGGCCATCCTGCTGGATTTCCTGTTTCTATAGGTATGACCAAGCAACTCTGTCATTTTGCTGAATGCTGGATCATAAAGTAGTTTTCACAGAGACTCAAAGTATCAGACGTGCAGTACTGATTCAAAACCTAGAGAATAATTATCAACAGTTCAAGCAAAGTTTAAAATATATTTTTAGCCTTTACATACACCTGGAACTTTATAGTTCATAGCTTCTGGATTGTGGTGACCTTCCTATAAGGAAAAAGATTTTTTCCTTTAATGGAAAGCTTGTAGTTTAAATGAAAAATGACCATGAGGAATTCTTAACATTTTCTTTTCCCAAACTCTGCTGGGAAAAAGAAAAGGCATCACAGTGCACCAGCAACTAAAATAGACAGTAAAAGATTTTTATAACAGAGATCTTCTCTACTTGAAAAAAAAAAAAAGGTTTGTAAAGCAAGCAATACAGAATTGTCTTCTTCTGTACTTAGTCGAATATGTAAATTTATTCTAGGGAATTTTGAGAAGAAAACTACCTAAATCAATGGAGACATTTTTTGTAGATATAGCTTGAAAAACACTCTGTTATGATTAGGGAGTACAAGAGATGACTATTGATTGTTGAACACTTAAACTGATTATTTTATCTTGAAAAAATATTGAAGAAAATTGCCAGAAAGTGAAAGAACATGAGTGTTATTTTGCTCCAGCCCTATCCACCTAGAAGTAGCTGTCTATTTTAGTGCAGATGTCTAAGTCAATGGAGATAAGAACAATGCAGTCAACAGAGTCTAGAAAACAAGGCAACTGGTCAAACGTAGGTGACTACTTTTGAGAGGAGCTGAATGTCTCCCCAAACTCCCCTGGTACTATTGACTAGATATCCAGTGACTGTCATGGGTGCTTAGTTTTCTACATTTGAGTGTGTTATTGAAGAACTAAATCTCACCTGCTAAGTGTACTCAGTATTTGTGTACAGGGAAAAGTGCAGATTGACACAACTTCCTCCAGGTTCCTGCCTGGATCAGTCAAGCTGTAGTGTAGAAACATAATTCTGTTTGCGGGCACAGCCCTCACATGAGAAGCAGGAAACACTAGTTCATACACAGTGGCGTTGACTTGTGCCCAGCTGCCTTTGAATGTGGACAGAAAAGCAGGCGTCTCTCCACACCCCATTAAAACATACTCGTAATGAGCTACTGTAACCTCGCTATCTAGTAATTCATCATACATACAAGGTTTTATTGCCAGAGACTACATTACAGATTCAGTGTGCTTACCTCACTGCTTCTCTTGAAGATATAATCTCACAGTGTGGGTCACAGTGAGACAAGGCTTTCAGCTGCTCATTGAATCCTCTGGCTTATGAAAAACTGTCTTTTCTCCCTGCTATTCCTTGATTCTGGAGTCAGCCTGCTTCTCAGCTGATGCTGAAGCACAGAAAGTAAAGAGATATCTCTCTTCTAAATATAGTTCTTGATATTTGTACCACTATCTGATAACAGGAGCTCAGCTGATGTGGGAACCTAGATATGGAAGAGGCCTTCAGCTGAAGATCAAAGTTCAAGAACGGAGAATTCAAGGAAAAGGAGTATTTCCACCTCATCTCTCCCACTCCATTTGACTGCCAATATAAACTGCGCAGAAATTGCAAATGTCTGAAAGGTGGTTATGAAATATTTTCCGTTACTCACCTCTCATTTAAATCACACAGTAAACATACACACACCAACATACACCAACACTCCTTAGTCCTGTCCTGTTATGGACATCTGGATACCCTGGTTGATATGTGACCAATCGGTCATTGTATGAGACAACATATGTTGTGCCTGTGTACATGTGCAGTATACTTAGTCATTAATACCTTGAGTGACTGACTGAACTTAGAGCTGCCTTCAGCCAGAATGCTGCAGAAAAGCATGTGACAAAGTTTTGAGGAGCTGTCCAGGTGCAAATTTCAAACGGTCCCAGAGATTCCTCCAGGCAGCTTGTGCTGTCTAAACTAACTGTTAGGCACAGCCTGTGTGTTTCAACATGTGCTTCAACTACCAGCTTGGGTAGAGAATCCGCCCATCCCAGAGACCTCCCCTAGGCAGCTCTTTGTGTAGAGTTTACCAAACTGTTCATAGGTAAGGTGCTTGTAAACAGTCCAAAGAAACTGTACCTACAGGTGCCTAAATTATCACGTCAGTGAGTCTTTTGCATATAGAGGATCAACAGCAATACATACGCTGAAGTGGTCATGTGAGACCATGGGTCAGCTGAATTACGAAAAATTACTAGAATGGCAGTTCAGGGTGCCTCACCAGACCCAATAGATGTTCCAAGGAGTCTTGCAAGGGAGACTCCCATCATCATCTGGACAGTGACAAACCATTGTGTTCAGAAGATCTGATCTCATGTGCAAATGGCAAGATCACAATAAATTAATCTTCTTTAGCAACAGCAACAACAGACCATAGGTGTTTGCACAAAAAAACCACCTTTGCCAACATCAAGAAATAAAGCTTTCTATACTACAAGTGTATAAGATATGTATAACAGAGCTAGAGATTCTCCTGTGTAGACAAGACTTTGCTGAAGGCCGATTACTGCCTTCCCTTATGAAAGATTTAAATCATTCAGATGCCTTATACCGCTTACTGTGGAAGACTTAATTTCCTCCTGAAGTAAGTGTTATTTAAAATCAATTTATTTTGACTGAAGTTAACAAAGTCCATTTGTAAACTTATACATCTTGAAGTGTTCAATTTTTGTTATGTCTTCTCAAGAACTTTCTGCTACAAAATAATTTTTACTTGAATGAATTGAGATACGTGCCAGAAAATAGGACACTTTATGAATGTGGTTTTTTATATGCTACAGAATGTGTCTTGTAAATTTTACAAAAATTATGCCATCTGGTTATCCATTTGCTCATTATCAGCCATATAGTGAGGGGAAAAAAATGTAGTTTATTCAGCCTCACTAGATTCAAACTAAATCAAAAGTGCAATTTGTTTGATCTGGTATAGTAAGATATGTCTGCTGGGATTGATTAAAGTAAAAATACTGTATGCCACAATCCTAGAGTATATTTCATCATCAAAGAAGTTTCATTTAGTTCTTTGAATATAATATGAAGATAACAGGTAAAGCCATTGTGTCATGTGAAATCCCTCAGACCAATATTTATAAAAACTGGTATCAGTGAAACAAAGGAAAATGCCTGTAAATTAATTTACGTGTGTAATAAATTCAGTACACTGGAGTGCCTAACATGGTCTGACAGATTTAGGAATTTTTATTTGAAGTCATTACTAAGAGTGTTCCTGATGCAAAAGATACAGAACATTTTCAACATCTTTTATATTAATATCATAGAGCAATTATACCACCTATTATCCATGACTGAAAGAGAGTATTTTTTGGGAAAATAATAGATTAATTACCTAGTAGATATTGATTTCTGTAATGCCACTGAAAATCAAGTAGCTACAGCATAACCACTGAAGAGCTGATCCATGTCTATCTTTGACATATCAAATTGTTTTGTTTTGTTTCAAATGTCAAATGTCAAAGCCTTAAAATGGAAATCCTTTATTCATATGAGCAGCTTCTCAGAACTGGGAGTTTCTGAATAGTTAGGCTTTTAAAAACTTAATGAAATAGTTCTCAAATTTACTTTGATAAATGTATGTTAGTCAGGATGTATTCACCTCACATATTTAGTCAGCCAAAAGCTGGTGTTACAACCGTCAGTTAAAGTTAAATTTAAAAACCAACCAACCAACCAAAAAAAGCCCACAAAATAACAATGAAAATGATTATTTTGGGTCACTTGAAAAATGTGGCCAAAGTAAATATTTGGGGTCCCTTGGTTAGATTCAAATGTATAAACTGTGGTGGGGCAATGTTATTTACTTCCTCCTTCTTCTAGCACCGCAGGGAGTACATCCATCTGGAATTTCAAAGGCTAAAGTTCAAATTTATCTTCTGCTTAATTTAGAGAGAAGATAACACATTCCTGGAAGAAGGTCTATCATCCAGCTACAAAATTAATTTCTATAGGTTAGACTCTAGGTTATAATTCAGGAATACCTTTGCTTCTCCCCACTCCCCCCCCCCCCAACTATTTGGTTGATTTTCTTTTTCCTATTCATCAGTTAACGATTTTGACATATTGTGAAGTCTGTTGAAACTCCTTTTTTACAGGAAATGAGAAAAAAAGAGAATATCCATCAGGCCCTACAAAGCAGAACTGCATCACAAACTTCATGGCAAACTGGCAAATGTGAGGCTAAACTGCTTACCACCTAGTGCCCATTTCTTGCATCTGTTTTAGTCCAGGCTTTACCTTATGACATCACCATGATGTCTGTACAACTCAGGAAATAATGAATAATTATTTTGCACTCAACAAATCAAATAATTTTCGGGATTCCATTAGTCACTACATATGGATATTGTTGTATGCCACCGCCTATGAAACTGCACTTGAGGAGAAAACCTGAGGAGAAATGTTTGAAATTTTGGACAGAAGTACTTACTGATTTTGTCAGTGGTCTAGCGCAGGGAAGTTCAGAAATAGATGCTTTTTAGTTATATTAATTTCTCATTTTCTATGCAAAAGCATAAGATTTTATTTTCATACCATGCCATGAATGTTAGCTATTAGCCATATTCACTGTTATTTTAAAATATGAAAACATTGAAAATTAATTTTAGAAAGGTACTCTTAAAAGAATATGAGAAATACACTAATTATTCCTAGCATTGATCACATTTGATACTAGTGAAACCCTGACCTGCTACAAATCTCTTCTCTCAGAGTTTATAAAGATTTTATTTTTTTTCCTGCAAAAGCCTGCTTAACAGTGAGCTAACACAGATGGAGTAAGAT
>JAVJGI010000040.1:87366242-87387322 GCA_035590275.1 Ibycter americanus | reverse complement strand
TTCATGCCACTTTATTTAAGACACAGAATAAATATCCTTACATGCTTACATCTCCATAACAATAATTCAGCAGAAGAGTTTCTCATGAAGAAGTATGTTTTTACATTTTACAGAGGAGTTAATAAAATGATACAGCTTTTGTTTTTCACAGTGTCTCTCAAAACTTGTAAAAATACTTTAATCTAAAATGAACCAACCAGCTCCAAACAAACAAGCAAAAAAATTGCCTACAAGAGAAGAAACTGTTCAAGGTTATTGTAAAACACGTATTTTGCTTTTGCTATTTATTTAACTTACCATTCATATGATCAGAGCATTGATCCTGGTTTTGTGAGATTGACTTGCCATAATATCTGCCAGACACTGCCTTACATTTGCTGTTCAAGTGCTGCCTGGTGTATATTAGGCTAGTTAGTTCTGTTGCCTGACATGAAATGGTTTGTGTTTTGGTTTTCATTATGTAGCTTGTATGCTTTGTGGTAGACAGCCTAGAAAGGGAGAAAACAAACACTGGTGCTGTGCAAGGGTAGGTATATCATGTTCCAAAGGGAAACAGAGCTGAAGGCTGTTATCTGAAAGACAAAGCACTGCCATATGTTGAAGATAGCTGATAAAGGCATCCTGGTTAATATGGAACTGACCTCAAAAACTCTTCAGTTACCTGTACTAGCAAATGTTGGTATTAAATAACTTGAAGATGTCATACAGAAGCCAATTTTCCTCCTTAAATTGGGCAGCAGCAGTCCTATACATACAGATGCTGGCAGTGCTGTTGGAGGCCCTACTTACTTGTGCCCCCTGGTACTTACTCTGCAAACAGCAGCAAGTACTATAATGCTTGCTCCCATGCTTTGTGCTGAACTGCCCTTTTAAAGGGGTTCTCCCCCTTCCTCCCAACTTGACATGGCTGTACAGCTCCTATTTCAGTGATCCTCCTTGACATACTGCAGAAAAATCACACGTGAGTGGGGCTGCTTGACAGTGAGGTTTTCTGGGCCCTTCTTGCGCCCGAGTGGTCTAAATTACTTCAGTATCAATACAGAAGTTCTCTTTTGCCTCTGATTCACGTAGCAGAAGGAAAACATTCAGCCCACTGAGAAATGCCATGAGGAAATTACCCCACTGTAGCTTCAAAACTTCCTATGACTGTAGAAAAAATACAATTTCACAGAATTATCCACAGCCTGAATTAGAAAATTTTCATTCACATCAAAGGATATTCACTGAAAAAAGTCACCAAGTTTATTTAAAATTTATCTTAATATATATATATATGTAACTTTTTAGCAAGACAAAATCTATAAATGTGATAAACATCTAAAAATATCATATATTTGAACACTGTTTCTGTTTTGTTACGTACACGTCAACTCCCTGTAGCAAATGGTTCTGTGCCAGCACCATGGCAGTTAGGATCTAAGGGTGTGGTGGTAGAGCCAAATAAATAAATAACAGAGGCTAAACGGTTTTGTTCTAAACTCTGGGACATCTTAAAATTACAGTTAGAAACAATAGAGTGCATATCTGGCTATGCAATTCCTCTTCTTGATTCCCAAACTGAATCATATTAGGTGTGATGTATAATATGGCAGATATCTTGTCATCCCTTAATGATAGCAACTGCCTACCATTTACCTAGGTATATTTTTGGAGTGAAGATTTTGTACATCACTAACTGTAATGTACGTGAAGTCAAGTAAAAGACAATCAGAAATTAAAAGGAAATAATAATTTTGCAAACAGCTCTTCAAGAAACACGTTCCCCTCCTTCCTTTAGCACTCATTTAGTTCCAGATATTCCTCTGCATGTGTTCTCTGTAGTAAAATAATATAAACTGCATTGGGTTATTTTTAAAATCATATTTTAAATTACATTTGCATAGTTATGTCATTGCTCGTCACATGGTCATATTATTTTTATCAAGAAATCAGTCTGTACAAAGTTGAATCTTGAAATCACAGGAGATGTTACACTTGACTCTATGGGATCATAAACTTGATAGAACAAAGCCTCACTGGAACTCTATTGATTAAGCTGACATCCATACCTAGGTTGGAACAGGAAGAAATCTGGCTGCTAATGGATGAAGAAAATATAGGGAAACCAGCAAAGTGGACATTTCTTTCAATCCCAGTCCAGGCTTCTCAGGACTACATATGCTCAGATCTTAATGGCCCACTTCCTTGTTCTGGGAGCCATTATAACCCCATTTTATACAGCAGAAGATAAACCAGGTGCAAATGCTCCATTAATATAACAGATGCAGTACTGTGGACTCTGTCATATTTGCACCAGAATTCCCAGTAAGATCTATTGTTAGATAGCTATATAATACCTAAATCATTTCCATATGTATAATACGTGATTTTCTTGAAGATCAATGTCCAGAAAAGGTGACAGCTTGTCCAAAGGTTAAACAAAACAAGGAAAAGAAAATATAAAAGTCAAGTTTTTAAATGAAAAGGAAATGAAAGCAAAATACTGCAACTGCTAAAATTTGGACATTATGTCTGCATAACAGCATAAATTCTAAGTAGATATTAGCCAGCTTAAATTAAGAAAATTGTTGATGACAGTAAAAAGCAGACTTCCACACATATGTGACAGGAAGCTGCCTTTCATTAAGAGGCATAGCAATGATGCCACATCACATTCATCATATAAATGTCTCATAACACTCATTAACAAAACCTCTTCATCCACAATTTAAAAGTGTAAGAAAACTTACTAGTACTGAGTATACCACCATTCTGCTACTTCAGTATCAGAGTTGATAAAGCAGTCTAATATAGAAAAGAAAAAGAAATCTATCAAAAGAACATCTCTGCCTTATTGCAGGTGGTGCACGACTTGCATGTTCAGTGAATTTAATTTAAATAAAGACTTAGAAAAGAATATCTCTCTACCTGCCTGTAGGCTGCAGAATTCTTAAACATATTTGATTTAATATTAATATAGTATGTTTAACCAGATGATTTATTTGATGTAGTAATTTATTTGATCCAGTATCTCCCACATAATACAGGATATATCTGCTGTGACAGACAATATATCTAATTCACTAAGGCAAAAGTTTAATACTACAGCTTCTTTGCTTTTCTGATCTCTAGAATAAAGATATATTTTATTAGATTACTGTGTATTAATTTCAGTTTAAACTATTTCAAGTCCAGTGTTATGCACATTAAGAGAAAGTAAACCTAGCTCAAGAGTGAAGAGGGAAAAACAGAACATAACAGCTTTGCAAATGTGCTTGCATACAAGCCACTTCACTTCAATATGCTACTCTTGATAAGTGATATTTGTAATTAGGAATATTTCAACAGCTGCTAGTATTCATGAAAATATCAGTAATTTTTAAAGTGTCATGAATTCATATTAGCTTTCTATTATTACTCATTACTTAAAAATAATGTCATGCAGCTGAGGAACAGAAACTTTTTCATGTATCCATTCATATACACTGAGTTGTCAAAGATATTTGCAATTTACCTGTAATCTGAAAATTGGTATCCAAACTGATGCATAATTAAAACATAAGTGTAGACACCAGGAACTATGTCAAAAGACAGACATAAAATGTTCTTGTTGATAATGCTGTTCAGTGAGATTTTTTCAAGATATGCTAGTGTTTTAGTGCATTACTGTAAGTGATACACACATTGAAAGCAAAGTTGAATGGAATTACAAATTTTGAAAGAATCCCTGATCTTTAAATTCTAGTACTTTCTGAATCACAAAGAAAATGAAAAGGTTTGCAGACCACAATTTTTGAAAAATTTGAGATAGAAGAAGTGTTTGTCAAACAACATGAATTTCGAGCATCAAAAGCATTCAAAGCAATGGAAATGGGAGTCTGAAGAAACTCTAATTGGAATTAGAAAGTTCAGTTTTGACAAATCTCATTTTTCTTTAATGGGGTAGCAAAAATAAAGCCTTGACTGTCTTTTTTTTAATGAGTTGTACTTCAGACTTTGTGTATTGGCCTGAAATAAATATATTAATAATTCCTGCATGTGTAAATGAGAAAATTGCATCTCAGGTTTTTCCCAATCACAATTTTTCCATCAGTAACAACAATACAGTTGTTCAAACATGTAGCATCACATCTTCTCTATGTATAATTCTAAACAATGCTGCCCTATAAATTTGGAATTAAGTGGAATGCAGACTGTCAGATCAATAAACTCATTCCACATCCACAACTGGATACATGACATTTACTGTATTTTACTTGTGGAAGCAGCACATTCAAGCTCTCCAGTGTCTGTGAATTTATTCTTTCTACTTGATACTATAAAAACAGAGGTACATGGAAGTCCTAAGCTTCCATCTCCGTTGATGAGGGCTTACAGCTGAACCACGCTAAGGGTGAATTTATTGAGAAGCAGTTGTTATGCCATTATAACTATACCTAGAGCTGTTACACTTAGTTATTACGCCCCCAGAATCAGCATTGAATGATACACACACAGAAGTAAAAGACCCAATTCCCCACATACATTCTCTCAAATGAAAACTGAAGATTTTATTTACAATAAATTAGGTGTAATTTATAAGTCAGAGAAATTTTATTAATTTTATAAGTAAAAAGTGTTAACAATCTACTCAGAAGTCAAGATCTCTCCTGCTGAAGTTTTGCCAAATTAAATATAAATAAATAAATAAGCAAACAAACAAACAAATTCTAGTGCCAAAAGGGGCTCTGAATCTCTGTCATGCTGGTTAGGAAACTCTCCTAGAAGTGGTGAATCTTGGGTGTCAGTCACTCTCCTCACTCCAGGTCATATATTGCCCATAGTCTGCAATTACTAGATCAAATCCTTTCAGAGAAGAAAGGGTTTTCCTAGTAGCTGACTGAATGATTAAATCATTGCACAGAAGAGGGTAAGAAAAATTGCAAATGTGTCTCAATCAAATCCAACCAGGCACAGAATCCAGCCTATGATGAAAAAGCACACCAGCAGCTCTGTGACATCCTACTGAATAGGCATGTGACTACTTGCCTTCTTCACAATGATTGTTTATTCACTAAAAATTGATAAAAAATACCTCCAAACATACTTTTCATTAAACTACAGGAATTGTGTCGAAAGGTTTACATTTATCATGAAAAGTGGCTTTAATAGTCTCTCAAGACTTCTGTTGTCAGAAGGTGTGTTGCAAAAAACCTACTCTTTCTTTGCTAGGGAGACTGATCAATTATTAATGGTTCTCAGATTCAGGAAATCTTTTTAAAGTTCAAGAGAAATTTATATCTTTATTCTGCCTACTTGATGCAGATTTACGACGAAACTAGATATGTGAGGAATCTAGAGAGAGAGCGACAATTTTATGCTACTTTAGAAAAAATTACTTTTTTGATTCCTAGACCATGTATTTTTTCTCAGATTCAACAAAACTAAAAAAACAATTAAACAATATCCTCCTGTTGTGCAGACTCTATTAACCTCACTCACAAGTATACAAATGCACCTGGCATATTCATTGAGTATCAAAACTTGACACAAGTTAATAGCTGATATTCTGAGATCATATTCGAGGCTAAGTTGCTAGCATTCCAGTTAGGTTAAGGGGAAAGCTGAAATACTCCAGCTCTCATACAAGATCTCTAGATTATACTCTTAAAACATCAGGCTTTTTAATAATAATTTTAAAGATTTGGCAAGGCTAGTGGATGCTTTAAATATTTGAGCAATGCCTGGCTAAGAATTTATGTTACTGAACTTCCTATTGAGTGAACGATTTATATTTGCTTATATTATGTAAAATAAAAGAATTAAAATCCTTTAATTATTTGGGATGGCAAGAAAACAAATGCACACATCTTCTCCCTGTGCTTTGTTCCAAAAAACTGGCAATCCATTTTTCCTCTTTTCAACTAAAAAGGACTTCCTGCATTCAAATATCTCTTCACTAACTATTTGCAAATTGGATGCTCCTATGGACTAGTATCAATGCAATAATCCATTTTACTGTGTAATTGTATTTGATAAGTTGTACTTCACACAGATTTTTCTGTCCCTCAAGCAGCAGCTTACACTTTAGAGTTGTTTTGCTGAAATCAATGACTGTATTTGTAGCACAAAATAATACTTAGCCCCAGTAAAGCTTGCAAAAGGTAGCACATAATGATTAATATATTTATTTTTATGTCAATGCCTGTCTAGAATTCATGCATTAAAAATTAACCTTTTTAATAATAGATATTTCAATTTGAAAATGAGCGTGCTCCATGTGCTTACTGCTCCTGAAAAAAAAGTCACTCCTTATTTCTTTATCTTTGTATTTTAAGTGCTGCAGTCCTCTGATGTGGTCTAAGAATTATTTTTTCTCTACTGAGAGACAGAGACCGCAGCCTCTAGCTATATAAACATTTACATTAGTGTTGTTAATATTCTGCTACCAATGCAACTAAGAGAGGATATGCTTTCATTGACATTTCCCTTTGAAGTAAAATCCTAAAGCTTTAATTTTTATTAATGCAAATCCCTGCTAAAATATACCTTATCCCTGGTCACATATGAAGCAATATAAGATCTAAAGGCATCTTTGCCTTCAGACTTCAGTATAAACCAGCTGCTGCCTGCAATCATACAACCTTAGGCTCTGATAATGTCAGCTTTTGTAATGCAGAGTAGGCAGAGACAAATTGCTACTTGAAAAGGAGACTTCCAAATAAAATCCTAAACTTCTGGAAGATGGTGAAAGAATGATGGAGTGCTTTACAGAATCTGAACCTGCAAAGCACTTAAAAGGCAGGAAACCACAAAAAATTGTATGATGTCTGTGATACTGCAAGGTTCAGAGAAGAAATTAAGGAAATGGTGTTTTTCTAATGAACACTTTCCTTACAAATTCACAATTACATGTCAGAATGTTGTGATGTCGCCTGTCTATTCTGTACTGCTAAAAAATAAGTGAAATCCTTATTATTTTCATATGTTTGCAGTAAGAGCAATGGTCAAAGACCAACAGCTAAATCATCATTATCTAAAGTTTTACAGTTGTCAAAAGCAGCATTTTGGAGAATGGGGTACAGAATGCAGAGAATCTGGATGCAATTTTATTTGAGCTGGTCATGTTATAATAGAAGTATGTAACTGTTCAGCATATCTTCTCACACTTTGCAAAGGCCACTGTTCTGCTACCTAATGACACATGCACAGGTACAAGAATTGATGTTACAATGTTTCTCCACATATGCCAGTCTAACTGTAATGCTTTCAACTTTTGTGGGACTTCACAAATATTTTAAAATATGAAATATCACATACATACAAAATAGTAATGGCAGATTGGATTTGGGCTTCTAGAAGTTAAGTTTTCTTACAACTTTATCAGATGACTTCTGCAATGACTTCTCAGCTGATGTAGACCAGATCAATCCACAAAAGTCTGGTCACCCTAAAAGATGATTGCACATGGCTGGTGGCAACTCAGTAGCACTCAGCAGCTTCTTTGCTGGTCACAACCATATACCTTATCAGTCAGCTCGGAATATGAGCAGACCAAATGCTTTCTGGATTATAAAGAACAAAGTAGATACTCCAGTATTTATCCTTCCACATGATTTTTTCCTCTAGCATCACTGGTATCAACAGTGCATTGGAAGCAGCAAACACTTGTTGCGTATAAAAAAGTAATTGTGCCTGTACGCCACTAAAAGTTTATACAAAGAATCAGCTACATTCACACCCTCTGAGAGGGCTGAATTTGTTTCTGACAGAGTAACTGCATTGTATTGTGCACACATACGCATGTTCAACTGAGTTACACAATTATTCCACATGAAGAAGAGAGCAAAGTGCTTTTTATTCTCTCACGTGTGCTTAGAAGGATATTTTCCAGTAACTTATAGCTTTCCCACAAATGTTGCAGCATTTAATTCCTCTGTGGTGTACCTGTATGCAATACTTCACAAATGATAACTTGACTCTTACAGTCTCTGACAGAAGCAAGCTATTTTGAGGTACTTGCTCATGATCTAGTGGGTGGAAACACACTGTTCAATATTTCTTTTGTAAGTTGTAGAATGCATGCTAAAATTATCTTTGAAGGAATTGTAATAAATTCAGATTCTTTAGAGTAACAAAAACCTTAAAGAAACATAGTGCATACTATTTCATATGTTGTCTTTTTCCCAAATTGTTTACGTATGAATGAAACATTACTTTTGAACAGTATGGGTTTAATTTGTTTCTTCTTAAAATAGGAGGAGCTTTTATTTTGATTTTAGTTAATGTTGGATCAGGAAAGATGGATCAAATCGTGAAGTTTTCTTCAAGGAAAAAAAAAAGAGTTTAAGAACTTAATTTACCTTTTTGACAGGCATAGACATGAAATTTAACAAAATAGAGGTGTAGCAAAGAGTGGTCAGTAAGCATTTCCCGGATAAAAGAGACATTATGTAAGAAAAAGAAAACACCACCAGTCACAAGTGCCCAAACATTTCTGCATGCGAAGACACTCAGTCATGATGCCATTGCATATTGTCCCAGACCTTTCCAAGACTACCTTTCTGCAGTGCCAGCTACAGAAATATTCCATAATGGTCCTATTTAGAGATTAATCTGCCTCCAGTAAAAACAGAAAGATGATTAACAATAGTACCCCCAATTTCTTCACAAATTAAAAAAAAAAAAAATTACACACATGTAAATGTTAAGAGATTTAGTCAAACTCATTCAAAGCACAAATATGAATGTCACACCAAATTTATATTAAACACAGTGAACAGAAAAGACTCCATTCTTGTTTTAACAATCTATTTTATGCTGTAGCACTTATCATACTACTTCAGTTCCTGTCTTGCTAACACGCTGCCTAGCTCTAAGTGCACAGATGTATAGCTATGCCTTAAGGACCTGTATCATCACAAACATTTTCAAATATGTTTTTAAGAAAGGCATTTGACCTTAACACTTTGCTGATAGCCTCCATCGTGCAGATGCTGAAGTTGAAGACTAGCTAACCTTCTAGTAACACATGCTGTTCTCACTGCAGGCAATTTGTTACAGCACTGGCTGGATGAACAGTAAATTTCAGAAGAAAGTACTACTGAAGAGCTGGGTATATTTAGCATGCTGCTGGGAGCTCTGTCCAAATGATACATTGAGTCATTGGAACGAGCATTACAGAAGCTGATTTAGTGGTAAATACAAGTTAACAGTGTAAATATTCCCTAGCAAGATAGAGAAATGCTTTCTACCTTTTCTTCTTTTTCCCCCTAAGATGACTTTGCAACCCCTGCCTGTAGCCCAGAGCCTTAAGCATCTTTGTATGACATACATGTTATGTATGTCAAAAGCCTTAGCCAGGAAAACGCTTGTTGAAATGGCTGCTGTGTCTGCTGTGGATGGCAATCTATTCCCTGATAAAACAAGTGCCACTCACATATATGCAGAAAAGCTTTAAGACAGCAGAAACTTTATTAAGGTCTACTCAGTTTAAACATACACTGTGCTGATGTCTGAACTTTGAAATTGGCAAAGATATTAACTGTTTTTTTATTACTATTTAATATACTTTCCATTTTATTCATTTAAATGAAAATAACTTCTGTGGGAACAGCCACCACCAGAGAAATACATTAGTTTTCATTCAAATTCCGTGCTGAAAATACAGATCTGTAAAGGAATTGGAACAGACTTTCAAAGATATTTAGGTAACTACTGATGCAAGTTAGATATTGGGTAGGATATTCAGTATACCTAACCAATACAGAAACTTTCAGAAATCCCTTTTCAAGCCAGTCTGTTTATTGGGCAATGGAAATATCTTTTAAAATATTTCTTGATGGGTCTATAAGTGTTGCAAAATCTGTGTATTTTCTACACAAAAGGGAATTTCACCATTCCAAGTTTACAATATTACTATTATTTCTGTAATCTTAGAAGTGTGGAAATGGGGGGTGGGTGACATGACAAGTGCAATTTGGTTTTATAGATGAGAAAGAGATGAATACCCAGGAGCCAATTAAAACAACAACAACAAAAAAAAGCAAAATTAGACATTTAACAACTTAATAGTACCAAATACGAAAATTATTTCCGCTATAGAAAATTGTGTTCTACTTTAAGTCGGGTTCCTATGGCTTTTACTTAAATCTTCTATTCTAGCTTCAGTGTTATAATTAAAGAAAAATAATAATTCAAATAAATACAGACATTAATTATCTATCAGGTTTATATTAATTGCTCTCAGCAGACAAAGATCACTTTGGTCACATGTGTGCCTTGCTAAATACTTGTGGAGAAACCTATGAGATTTAAAGGAAAGACAGAAAAATTGAATGTTACTACTTGTTTTTATAGCCCGTTACTTTGCTGCAACAAAGAACAGACGTATGTTTTCACTTGTGTTCAAGTATACACAAATTTGTTTGCATAGTTTAGGAAAACAAGGCTACAGAATTCACATTTTTCACCCCTTTATGATTCAGTCCTTGATGGTATTTTCAAATTCTAAGCAGAAATTTAATAATAAAATTCTAGTGAATTGGTAAGTCTACATCACTTTTATGGTGTGTATTAGATTACCCCCACATGTTTTGTCTGCTCCTTAAGAATAGTAAGAAAATATTTGGGGAGGTTTTATTTCATTTTAAAAGAATAAGCTTATTTTCCTTTTCAAAACATTATCTCCTGATTATACATCAGACATTGTTTTTGAACAGAACATTTGTTCAAATTACGTATTTCACTTTCCCTCTGTATTAAAATTCTTACTAAACATTTTGACTGTTCAAACTTAGCTTCCTGAAAACCTGCATGAATTTGAATAATTATAAATCCATTTACTTTTTTGTTCAGAGAAGATTTTCCTAATGAAAAAACACCATAACCAATCAACCACCATTGTGACAGGTTGAATTTATAGTGTTAAGTACTATCTTTCCACCTCTGAGTTGGTATGTATTTGTTTTTAAACTCATTTTTTAGTTTAGAAAATACTCCTTCAGCTAGGCAATACACAGTTTTAAAGACAAGTTTAAATGCAAAATTAAAGTATATTTAGAGACATTATTGTAAATTGTCAGGCTAACTTTGTCCTTTAATTATCATTAGTGTATACCAAAAAAAAGAACTTAAGAAGTTTTCAAAGAAATAAGATTGCTGAGATTATTTGCAAAATATTTGGTAGATACTAAAATACCAAACAACTAAACAATGACAGCTGACTTAAATCAAATTTTTGATTCAAATTAATAATTTCCTGGAGTTCTCAATAAAAGGAAAGAACTAGAGTGCTTTAACATCTAATCACTGCTTTCCTAAATAATCCTTGAATCAGGAAGAGGAATCCAGATTCCCTTCCTCTCAGGAAGATGTCCAACAAACCAGGCTGCTCTGATGTCATCCCTCTCATTCAGGAATATCTGTTTTACATTAAATTCAGAATTAAGCTTCTGAGGATGTGCTTTGACTAAACTGAATTTACATTCTTCAGTAACAATTTTTGTATAAAGTGCCATCCACCTCACTCAAACTACTTTTTAGCAAGTTATGGAATTGTAGCCAGTTGATGGCATCAGCTCCCTCTTCATTTCACTTGGTCCAAAAGCCATGTCATCAAAGTGAAAGGCACATTTTCTTGCATTACTGAGATGGTTTGTTTTAGCTGATTTGCATCTGGGTTTTTTTTATTTTTCTGTTTGTTCCATATTCACATTAAATCTCCAGATCTTACATTTTATAATGCTACATAATGACAGAACACTTCCCATGTAGTTCTTTAAAATTTTGATTTATGTCTGTTTATGAAGTGTGATATTAAGTTTTATTTTGTTCTAGTTTGGTCTCAGTCTCTAACTTTTAAATATCATAGAAGACGGGCAGTTGTAACAAATGTATATGTGAACTCTTGTAAACTGTCAGTTGCTTAGTCAACTGAATATTTTGGGTTTTTACTGATTTCCCATCAACAGCACAACGCCAGAATCCAGTCCAAAGGCTTCATGATAGCTCATTACACCCCACAGAACTCAATGTTATATAAAATGCAGTAAAGAACATTCCCATCATATATTCTCTTCTACGGCAGCACTACAAATGTTGCTTGAAAATTAAAGTTTTCTGAGGTTAAAAATACAGTATTGTCACTGTTATTAGAAATGAAAGAATTTTTATCATTTTAGCCATGACTAACATTACATAGAAGTAAGCATCACATTCAAGCAAATACTTCTCCTTTCTTAGATCAATCAACAGAGTTTTGTTTGCATTATATTCTATTCTGCAGGAGTACACAAATGAAGACTGGTCTTAAGTTTTAGTAACACCTCTTAGTACATAACCAAGACTGGGTATCATCGAAAACAACAAGAGGCTAAACAAGACAAGAATACTTTGGATTGGATAGCAAATCTTCAGTTGCAATTTTAATTCCTGATCAGGTGAGAACTTTAGATGTGCATGTCTTGAAACAGGCCAGGGACATCATTATTTTCTCTAATTTTGTCACAGTTTCATTGACATCAGTGGAGCTTACAGAAATGAAATATCAGCTCCAAAACTCCCTTCATGTTTGGTCACATAGATTTCAGAGGTGTGCTCAAATCTTTGAATAGCTAGAAACTTGGACTTTGTTGGTAGGATGTTAAAGGTAAATGCTCTTTAATTGGTCTAGATTAATCATACAGAAGCTCTATAATTTTTTCTATCTTTTGTAATTGTACGTAACTCTTTGAGATGACCTTAAAACTGATAGAATCCTCCTGTAATCACCTACTTACCACTGGCATTTAAACAAACACAAAACACTTCACCAAGCTTACAATGTTCTGTTGATTTCCTTTCAGAGGTGCAATGAGAATAATGAAATACTTTTGTGATTTATATTGTAGTTAAACTCTGTCCTCACCACTAAATACAAATCCACTTTATAACACATATTCTGTTTGGATGTTTAAGGGATCTTGAAAATTCAGTCCCTTGGAGATGAAAGTTCCAGCCAGAACTAAATCTGGGTGAAAATATCTAATAAACGCAGGTAAACCCACCATGTATAGTGTTTTCAAACAGTTACCAAATTTATAAATTTGTTTACACCCAACAATTTGTTCGTACCTCAGTCAAATAAAAACAAACCTCAAAACCTAAATGGCTCAGTTCAATATACTAGAATTAATCATTTTTTGTTTAGTCAGCGAGTCACTGTATTAATGTATCTTTTAATTAAAATGCAGCAACCAAACTGTTTCGTGTTTCATCAGAGTATTTCTAATTTAAAAGACAAACAATGTAAATGTTTGATGCATTTGGTTTGCCTACAATGTGAAAAAAAAATTAAATATGCTCTTCCCTAAAATGTGTTAAATGCTAGCAAATCAGAAAGCCTATTTCTTTGCCCAGTTTTCAGTCTGCAGATATAAATTGTCCCAAATCTGACTGAAGGCTGTAAAACAGGTTATGATTCCAGGCAGTTATCAGCTATAATCTGTAATATGGCTTTAATATTAGTTAAAATTAAATAAAATAAATTTGGCCTTTCCTGTTTGGTTTGTTTGGGGTTTTGTTATTATTATTATTCATAAGGGCATATGACTGGCTATACTCTCTCACATAAAATAAGGAATGCTACAGAAATATTTTTTCCAAATATCAGATTCAGATTTTTAAATCTAGTTACTTTTGACCACTTACAGGTTCATTTTCCTGTTGCAATTTCCCAGAAAACCAAACAAAACATTTGAAGTTTTTCTCGTTGCAACCAGATGTTGCAAAGCAAAGGAGCTGCATAGAGGTAGAACAAGCAAAACCTATAGTAGCAAATGAAGAACTGTTTGCTGAAATCCAGTGAAAATAATAATGCTAATACATGGGGAAAAGATAATTCAAAACCATTGTGCAAATACATGAAATAAAAGTGACCAGGCAATCCTGTTCATAGTTTCACAGCTGGTGCCTTATTTTCATATGTTAATTTCTCATTTTATGATATTCACAATATTTGACTTGGCTACCACAGCGCAGTATATATACAGAAATGTTTATTGGCAGTTTCATCCATTAAAACCAAAGAAAAGTATCTCGACCATAAACTTTTTGGTGGAACAATTTGAGAATTCTTCACTGACTGATTCTACACGATGGTAATTTCTATACAAAAGCAAGGAGATTGCTATTATCTAAATTACCATTTTGTGTATATTCAGTTGCTTCTGCAGCCTTGGAAAATATGAGGATGTACTCAGTTTTAGCACCTTTTAAAAATTAAATTCATCAGCTGTGATAAGAGCATGACTGGAGATTTGTCACAGACCACTGAAGCATTTAACCGATATTCCACTAACATTTCTGCTTCATCTGAACCTGAACAGCCTTCTCACAATGCAATCAATGAAATGAGCCTTCCCAGTTCTAATGACTGCTGCAGGGATACAAAGTTCTGAGTCCTGGAAAATTACAAAAATTAACATGTGCCAGGTTTTACCAGATACTTTTGAAGAAACTTGTAGTATGACATCATGTGAAATTTCACATTTCTAGCTGGCAAATTGTATGCTGCAAATAAATATGGAAGAATGAGTGCTAAGTAATTCATTGACAATTCAAATCATTCACCAAATAGACTGACAATGAACTTCAGCATTTTAATTTTTCTGGTTTACAAAAATCCCTGGAATCTGAGAGTATTGTAGAAAGACTGTTGACAGCTTTTGGGTAGGAATTAATTAGAACATTTTATTGATAGCATGCTCAAAACATTTATAACAGATCTCATTAACTTTTTCATTCTATAAATTTTAAAAGTAATTTATCTGGTTTCAGTTATGTTTACTTCTCTCCAATTATGTAAGATTTTTCCCTGCACGTGGTTAGTGAGGCCTTCTTGAAGTCAGTGACAAAATTTTGCAGAGTTCAGAGGGAAGAGAACTTGGTCCTCTGAAGCACAACATGAATAGAAAAATGAAAAGTATGTTTTCATATCATTTGATAAAGTACTAGATGTAAAACTGTAAATACCACAGGATTACATACTCCATCAACAAGAGGTTTCACAATCAGTAGGATAATCTAATACTGAGATTTGTATTTTGTACTGATTCTTCCATACCAGCCTGGGTGATAGGCATAATGTTATAGTAAGATATGCAGTAACAGCAGTAGAAAAGGATTTATGCAAACTTTATTACTTGGAAAGCAAAGAGGATAGTTTAGTTCAGAAAAACTGAGTTACATCTTTCTAGGTTTTGGTTTGGGTTTTTTTGATATTTCATCAAAGGCCAGAGCTCTTGAAATTCAGCATGTTTAAGTTTACATCTTTAATAAATATGCTAATGATATTTTGCAATAAGAACAAAATTACAAGGTATGCTAAGACAACCATTAAAAGCATCAAGAAAAACAATAAAGCATAAAGAAAAACACTCCTTAATATCTGATGTTAAATCATTAAATAACTTTTGCAAATTTTTCAAGACTACCTAAATTATTTTCTAATTTTAATTCAAAGTCAGTATGACTTTGTTTCTCAATAATTAATTACTTCCAAAATTGGAGTTCACATCAGTGAAGAATAATTGAATATGTTCTAGAAATTAATCACAAAATCTTAACATGCAAGAGAATCAGCAGATCGCTGAGCCCAATTGTTTCCACACAACTTGATATCCAAATTTCTGAGGTGGACTTTTAGCCAATGTGTATTTTAGGTTTCTAAAGGGTTAACCTATTTTCCACTGTCTACCCCATACCTTGGTTTCTGACCGGTGTTTTCTTACAGAGTGGTCCCACAGGATCCGTGACCTAGTTCACAGCTTGAAAGAACCCCAGCAGACACAGGCAACTCATCAAAACTGGGACGCTTCTTACCTACAGCGCTGCGCAAAATATCTGAATCTCTGAACTTGTGGTGCATGCACAGTGATTTATAAGCTGTGAGACTGAACTCATCATCCATGAGCATAAGTTGTGCTCAGGGCCTCCAAGATAAGGTAGCTTGTGGCATTTATTTGCACTTCTCAGCTCTGCCCCACTTCTGATTGCAGAAGCAGCATCCACAGCTGAGCTCTGTGACCTAAAACAAAGACAAATGCCTCTGAAAGTTTGGCACATGTAAACCAACATTTCTGAAAGGAAAATATTTTATCTGGTTCCTCAACCTCCTTTCAAACATTTAACTTACTTTTAAGTACCAGAAAGACAAATATTAAGATGGTCATATGCATGCTGGGGGTTTTTTCTGGTACCTATTGCACAGGTCACTAAGTTCATACCACCCTGATGGGTTCTGCTATACTGTTGGAGTATTTTCAGTGATGTGACTGCTTATCTTGTTTACCTTGCCAAAGTTGCATCTAGATAGTTGCTAGTGTTCACTCTTGTCCCCTTTACCTGAAAATCAAAACAAAAGAAAGCAAATTTTAATAATAATTTTAAAAGAAATTATTTGGGAAGGGGAAGAAAAGTAAGGAGTTGTTTGTAAGGCTAAAAAGTGAGTCATTGGTCATGTGTTTGTGCAAGTGTACCAGCTTTGAGAAGGTATGTGTCTTTGTAAGGCAGATTCAAGGGAGAGGTAGGAATGGGAGGAAATAGGCTTTATGTTTTCCAAGTGAGAGCAGCTCTGGCAATGGATGTGACATTATACGGTACCCCACCCCACCCACCCCTCCCCATGATCAATCCCAGCTCATGCTGCAATGTCATAGTGCAGAGCTAACAGCAAGTCCAGCATGCATTTACCCCACACACCACACACTCCCCCAGTAAGTTAAACTGCTGTGTTTAACTTACTATTCATCAGTATAGCTGAAAGCTGACAGGACAGCTTATTTTGTTTTCTGAACATTTCTGCTACATGCCACCTTGCTGAACACGTATGGGTTTGCAGATGAATGTTGCCTTGGCCTTTTCATTCTTTTTACCGTTTCTCTTTTATTCCTGCTTTTCATTTTGCTTTAGATTTCCTGAAAGAGTTTTTAATTCAAAAACTCTAGAAGAATTGTAATCTGAATTTAGCTCAACTTCCTTCAGCAGCAGAGAGTTCCCTACAATTTAACTTCCAATCTTTCCTCTAATTTCAAACTTAAGGAACGTGTTTCACTACTTCTTTTAGAGCACTATGCATTTTCTTTGAATGTTTAGCCTAATTTTAATTCTGTTCTATCACTTCTGTTCTAGCACTTAATTATGTTCTTTTTAGAGATTCGTAAAACAAATCCATGCTTTTATTTGATATTTACACCCTACTAATACATAGTTATGATATTTCAGTCTGAATCACCATTTTGCAAAGCTTTAAATGTATTTTGTCTTAGCATGTCTTCATTTGTCTGCCCTTACAGCACCTTAATTGTATGTCCTTACAGCACTTTAATAATTTTTTGGTGTTTTTTCATTTCCCTGTAATTTGCATGAATAATATTGAATTGCACATATTTCTTTCCATATGCTTTGCTGGTCACTCACCTTCACTCTGTTAATTTTAGGATAATAACTAGAACTCTGAAGTATGAAGGGAACCTTAAAAGACAAAGCAAGATTTAACATGCACTACGGTAAATATTTTCTCTACACATCTTATCAGACTTCTCACTTTTTCCTACTAAGCGACAGTCCAGCATGTTTGTACTCTGAAATATCAAGCAACAAAGCTTGTTTGTACCTTAGGGACAGTGGACTTCACCTCCACCATTTCCATTTTGAAAAAACTTTGGTTTTGCTCCATCTTAATAATGACACACAATGACCTACATTAGCAATAGGGTGCGGTGCAACAGCTTTAAACTCATAAAACAATTTTGGAAGTAACAAGTTTCCATATATATATATATTTCAAACACTTAAGCAAACTATAGATTTGTGGTGTATTTGTGACCTGCAGAGTAGCCTGCAGTGGATTTTTCACTGAATAATCTCAGTCTTGCAGAAAACGTGTGCTGTAACTTAGGATAAGGTTGGAAAGGAGAAGATAATAGGTAGTTATAAAGTCCTCTATGAGGTAGTGGCCATTTTATATGTTTTTCAAAATTTAACATCTGCATAGTCCTCTGCCCATGTATTTTACTAGAATTAGATTTGAGAAACAAAGAAAGCCCAGGGCAAAAGCTGGAGTAGAGCTGAAAATGGACTGTCAAGGGAAATCAAGGGGCATAAAAACTGTCCGTGCTGAGAATTTTTAGTGGTGAAGGGCTGGGGTACCTTGGCTGTGAGTCCACCAAGTGTTTGAGTTAAGGCTGAGAGAAATAAAATTTTCAGAGCTGCCATCATAGGGGGTCCATGAAGAGTGTTCCCAGGCAAGACAAGACTGGTATTCAGGTTCTCCTCTGAGTAATATTTCATGTCCGGAGAGCACGAGGTCCCTGGCCTGTGGCTGAGCCAAGCCTTATGGTTAGGGCTGAGATGAAGAGCCTGGAGCTACTGTGTAAGGGGGCTGGGAAGAGTCTTTCAAAGTAATCTAAGGCTTGATGCTCATGTCTTGGCTGAGGGATATCGATTCCAGATTTGGCTCTTGCCTTGGGGATCAAGGGATTGATCCCCACCAGAAATTTTATAACCTTGTCCATATCTTCCCTTGTGACTCTCTCCCAGTAGTGACATGCAGCAGCTGCACAATGAAATGGCAGTAAGTGGTAATGAGGTGTGTTACAGCTTGGTACACAATGTGGCAACTTTCTACTTAATGTGTTTTTTACTCACACCTAAACACATTGCAGACATCTCATGTGTTCATGCACCTGCATAGCTCTCAGATGAGATTTTGCTTGATGTGCTCAAGCTCTCAGATTCAGTCATGTGGCAGCTTAGGCTGCCCATGGAAAGGGGCCACAAGGCAATAGTGACAAGGCCCTTTAAAAGGAAATAACTAGTTTTTTTCTGGTTTTCAGCATGTAGTAACTGGGTATTTTCATCCTGTTAACAGTATCCTGATAATGAACAACTTCTATTCTTCTTGGTCTTTATATTCTCTTACATCTCCTTTATATTATAAGTGCATATATGGACATGAATGCACACACATCTACTGCCAAAATTTCTGTCAAGGTATGCACAATTAAGATGCATTAAAATTAAACTGCCTAGTAGGTATTTAATTTTTTCCATGCTTAAGACCAGATGCATAAGACTGAGCTGCAACTAAGAAGCACTTTTTTCTTTTGATGTTGGTAAATATAACAGGAACTCCAAGAGAATTACATGGTGCTCTGTAGTACTAGCAGAGTAGGGTGAAATATATTTTTTTTTCTGTCTCTGAAACATCAGAAATAACACTTATAATAACTACAAGAAGAGGCTGGTAAATTAATTCTCTGTGTAGTATAACTGGAATTGTAAAAGGCCACAAAACTTTTAACCTTTGCACTGACCAGAACTATGCCACTCTGCTACTGTAAAGAAATGTGATATTATATTGGGGTTTTTTGCTTTTTGTTTGTTTGCTTGTTTGTTTTTAACAAGCTTAGATATGCTGCACTAAAATTGTCAAAATTAAAAGTTTACCTCTAAAGCAAGCAGAATTTATTCACTCTTTGCTCCTAATCAATACTCAAAGGTTAAAGGGCATTTTAACACAATGGAAGGAATTAAAAGCAAACATAAATCTATCATTCCTGCTAAATGTTGCAATTTATAGGGGCTAATGGATTTATTCTTTTTCTCACTGCATAAAATGTTTCTTTTCAGAGTGCAGTTACCATTCCCTAATTAAGAATTCACAAAAGTGCCATGTAAATGTACATAATTTATTCCCATCATATTGAAGGTCTGGGAATTTTGCCAGTGAATGAAACACTGTATTCCATAGGAAAAATGAAACGAATACTTCTGTGTCTGATACGAGAGATTCATTCTTTAAACTGACATAGCCATAAATCTAAATTAGAGCAAACAGCACAGTCAGGGTAATATCTAATTGGTCTTTCAGCTTGGGATTTCAGAGGCTTGAAATGATGATTACTTAATAAAGCAATGAATATCCAAACCTTTAAAGACAGACATGAATGAGCTTTCTTGTCAACCTACTTTCCTCTTTGGAAAACAGAAGCTGGTGCTGCCACTAATCTTTGCTTTTTTATGTGTACCAGAAGACAAATTTGGGGCTTTGATGACTTAAGAGGGTTTTTGTCATGTTGGAGTTGCCAACAGCTGACTTAGTGCAGAGCCAGGGAATGAAGCAGACATACAGCCAGATGGAAGAGTAATCTCGGGAGGACTGACCTTACAGAAAAAAAGTAAAAAAGTGTCTCAATATCTCTGGCTTCTGGCAGTATGACCAGAGCATCCTATGCCTGTGTCCTTCCAAAAAATCCCATCAAGATTTCACATACACTTCGATACTGATAAGTCCATGTCACTGGCAGAATTCATTTCCACCTGGAGAATGACAGTATGTCCCTCTTATTTAATGGTGACAGAAAAAGCAGTTAGAGCATAATCTGGACTGCTGGGTTCTCACACTTATCACTTCTTCTGTTTCACATGCACTGTAACAAATTGGCTTGCTGTGCTATGCCCCAAGTGCCTAATGTAAAGTAGAATTAAATGTGAAGAAACTGCATAGGAGACACTGTCACCACAGTCAGAGGCTCATACTTTACAATGATCTTAGTATTTGTGGCCTCCTGTAACACTAAGGAAAATCTTGTACGGACTCTAGAAGCCAAGTAGGTAACAGTCAGTACAGAGATCTGCCTTAAAACCGGTGGGGGGAAAAAAACATAGCTGAGATCCATTTAAATTCTTCCTACCCACTCCAATCTTAAACAAACCACCACCCCCACCACCCCCCACTGATCTTACCAGTTTGGGGGAATTTGCCTTTAAGGCCTTCACTATTATCCTTCTGCATTGTGTCCATGGGTGTACACTAACAGCATCGTTAGTTTTGTAAGATAAATGAATGCACATATCACGTCATTGAAACATTCAATGAACTCCACAAAGATGCATTCATATTTATGCCTTCTGAAGTAAAAAAATACCCACGTCTTTTTGTGGGAAACCTCGGCTGGTCCGAGGGATTGAAATGCGAGCTTATTAACATTAACCTTGAACAGGTACCCGTGTATCCTTGAAGAGTCTGGGAAAGTCCTGAGAAGAGCTGAGCCGACAAGATAAGGAAACCACCAGATGCG
>JAVJGI010000040.1:87316165-87366142 GCA_035590275.1 Ibycter americanus | reverse complement strand
TGGTCTGTGAGTGAACCAATCGTGTATAGACACCTATTCTTAAGAAATGTATAAAAAGGCTTGTTAGAACAATAAACAGCCCTTTTTTTGGCCTTTTGGGTTTTGTGCACAACTCTTTGCGTGTTGTGTCCGTCTCAACAATGACATCTTTTGTTTAAGAAAATAGAGATGGTATTCCCAAGATCTTTAAAATACATCTTAAAGAAAAAATATCAAAAATGTGGAGAGGGGAAGACATTTTTACCCCTCAGATTTTGAAAGTTCAAGTAGACCTTTCAACTTTTTCTCTTTAATCAACATAATTCAAAGTTATTTTTTAAAAATGCTCCCTCTTATAAATACTATTTAGGGGTTTTATAATTCATTTTTAAAAAAATGAAAATATGCTAATCCTTGAGATAAAATTGTAAGGATCAGTCATGACAGAGTAAATCATGTATCTCTGCTCTGAAACTTGAAGGGTAGGTTATTGCACCCAGGTTTTGCATGTTTCTTGTAAAATGAAATGTCCTTTTAAGTTGACTCTTAGCAGAGTATGAGCAGAGCAGTGCTGCAATGGCTGTTAGTTATGAACAGTCAGTGAGAAACTGACATCAAATAAAGCAAAGCTTTTCCAAGAACCTCAGGTACTCCGTAATAACTCAGCAGCATACACCTGAAACCAGCTGGGAAACTACAAGGAAGTTAATCACCTTGAACCTCTTCTTGTTTTACAGCAACACTTTTGTTGTGCCATTCACTCAATTCTCCTTAAAAGAAAATGACCAGTCAGGTTATTCTCAGCAACAGAGTGGTAATTGCAGCAGAGGCTGCACAGAGTGCTGTGAATCAGTGAAAATGTGCAGAACTGGTCCATTCTTGCTGTACAGCTGTTTGGCAAGGCTGCCGGCATAGGCTGAGAAAGAGAGAGAAATCTTCTCGGTTTAGATTTCAAGGGTGGGTTTCTGTACCCTGGTGTAGATCACTGGTCTACTGAGAAAGGACAGTGGGCTGGGAACAGTCCTCCTTTCCATAACTGGAAAAAAGGGGGAAAACCAGTCCCAGCACTCCTCCTGTGTGAAGGTAAGGAAATTAACCAGGGGAGAGAGAGCTTAGAAGAGGTTTCTCAACCATGGGAGGGGTAAATTTGAATAATTAGGTCTTTTGACTGAACATAAGGAATTTAGCTTACTATTATCTTGGCATATAGTACAGTCATTCATTTGAAAATCTCTGGTTCACACCTGATCCTTTTTACAGCAAAGCAAAATTTATCACGTCCCACATTTTACTAGATTACTTGAAATTATTTTGCACATCATGGAGACACCAATGACATAGATAACACTTCTTTCTTTGATTTGTTCTTTTGGTTCTGGGGTTGATTAAACTCTATAAATTTTTCATCATAAAAAATAGTAATGCCAATATCCAGTCACCATTTGACCTTTTCAGTTCCAAACCAAGTGGATAAGACACCAGGTCTCTTCCTTCTAGCTTGGTGTCTTTAAATACCTGGTGGTATTTAAAGTTTATTTAGAGAGTTTCAAACTATTCCAAACAATTGAAATGTCACCCTCTCTTGGACACTGCACAGTATTCAACAACAGTTATTTTCCAATAAACATAAATCTAAAGAGAATGATAGAAGAAATAGAAATAGAAATAGAAATTAATAAAAACCAACAAGCAAACTAGGAAGGAGGTGAGAAAGAAGTAAAAAAAAAACCCAAAACCATTCCTACTTGGGCTTCTTTATGTTTCTTTTTTCTTTATATCTGTTTCAAGTCACTAATCAAACCCATTTCCCTGCAAGTAGGGTGGATAAGGAATTTAGTTATCGTACTATGTATTGAACATCTGCTGATAGATGGTGGATGAGAACTAAATATGAAATATGTTCAGTTGCCATCTTTCTCACATAATGCAAAGGATCTCCTAATAACTAAAACATAGCCTTACCTGAAGACTGAGGCTGCTGCTGAAGGAGTCAAGATACTATATGAGGTCAGCATTAAAATTTTACCCACATATTGGCACATAACCAATGCCGATCCAAAGTAGAAAACACTTCCTACAGGGAACTGTGCTTTTAACAAGCCACCAGATACAATTTGCTGGTGTTTGAAATCCCACTTCAGTATAGTGCAGCAACACAATCTTGATTCGACAAAGTCAAGGATGTAGAAAACTTCCAAAAATGAATAAAATTCTTGCGAACTGAAAGTGAAAAAGCACAACATTGGCAGTGGCTGTCACCAAAATAGCAGCAACTTGATGAGGATTTAATAAAACACACAGATCTAGTAGTCCAACGGTTCAGGAGAATGATTTTGTACTCTGTACTCATTGGACCTAATACAAACTTTCCCCTCAGTCAAAGCAGACAAAGCTTTGAGAGCACTCAAATGGCACACCCTATATAAGCACAAATGGTTTTTGATATCCCAGCTTTTTCTTAGTGGCTGGCAATTTTGGTCCCAATTGGATATATTTTTAAATCACTTTATTTTTCTACTAGCTTGAACTTCTACCATTTAACAACACATTATGAAAAAGACTGGTTAAATGCCTAACCTAAAATCAATAGTGGCTTCTGAAAATTTACAATTAAAAAAAATTACAAAACATTACAAAGAAAAATTAAATTGCATCTGATGATTTGATATAAAGACAAAAATGTCTATGAAACAAAAATGGAAGGAATCACTTAGACATCACTGGTTTCAATAAAGTGAACCACACATTCAAATCCCTTTCATCTCTATTTCAAATTCAATTCAAATTTCATTTCTAACTCAACAAATAAAACATTTAGAAAGTTAAAATAAAAAGTTACATCCATTGTTAAGCAACTATAACTGTTTATATACCCTCTTCTGACTCCAGCAGATGAACTGAAGTCAGTGCAGTAGAATACATGTAAATTATTGTAATCGGAGAAGATTTATAAATGAGAAATCCCAGAGTTGTAAAGATGCCATGATATCTGTGTGGTCTGTTTGTGCAAAACTATTCTGAATGCTGCAATATTAATATGTCTCAGAGACTCCTCCTGTCAAAAATTCAGATATGTGGTACTTTCTGGTGAAAAGCCAGTAGAAAGATTGTTTATGTTTTCCAATTTAATTGCTTGTAAAACTGAATCAATATTAATCATACTGGCTGACAAATACGTAAGTGAAACCAAGGAAGTCTACTGTAGAAACAGCAATATAGCGTTAAATTCATACAGCTGCAAGCTTGACAGCAGTCACTGCCTATCTAAAAATCCATTTTACTTCCTCTCATATGCATATGGTTACAGCTTGCTTTTCAAATAAATCTGATCAACATTTTGCGGTATTTGAACATTTTCCCATCTGGTGGATTGTTCATAAAACTCATTTTCCCTGATTTAGTGAGGCTAGGAACACACCAGCCTGAATGGTTTTAGATTTGTATTTGGAACTTCTGGGGTTTTGCAATCCCTCATATGTCCCGTAATACATTCCTAATTTTACAACAGATTAATTTATGTTTTAAAGCTAATAAGGCAGGTGTCACGGTGCTTGGCTATTCTTTGCTGCATTATGGTATTTCATCGTAAAGGCTCATGCTTACGAAGTCGCTGTGTATTTTATATCAAAAGATGAAAAGGCTTTTATTTTTAGAGACATTTTACTTCTTTACTATAATGCTCAACCCTCTAAAATTAGTCTGACTATCCCAAAAGTATTAATTAGTCCACATGCAGCTCCTGCATTGCACAAAATACTGCTTGCAACCAATTACTCTAATGGTCCAAATTAAGTAATATTTTTTGAATTAAATTAAGGCATTAGTATTTCCTGTACTGATTTTCACTTCAGCAGTCTTATTGTTTAATGACCCCCAAATGCTGGCATAGTGCAGCAATTAAGGCAACACAGGAATATCTTAGTAAATATCATAGCACCACACCTGTGATAAATTATGAAAGTAAGGTAATACAAAGTGTAGAAACCAGATATATACAGTGTTCAATTCAAACCTTAAATGTTTCCACTAGTTTACAGAAAACAGAGAAAAAAATTAAGCTTATCATCCTATAAGGGGCATATTTGCATGTTACATGTTTCTCCTTCTGATACTTGAATCCAAACCATTCTGGTTAGCCTGTCAGCCTGAGTCAACCTGAGCCACCAGAATGTCGCCCATCATTGCTTTTGTCCTCAGTTATTTTTTTTCCAAGACTTAGTATATTTCTGGATTTCTTCTTGTCTTGACCTTACACAAGGCTGACAATACTGCCCATGTTGCCTTCCGCCCACATGGCAGCCAGTGATTAGAGCAGATTCAAACAGATATTGAGGTCCCTCATTGGATGGCCTACACTAGGTGCCACCTTCACATTATTAAAACATCCATCATGGTAAAGCCCCTGTGTGCAGGGAGCTGCTGAACTAAACGGAGCAAAATGCACCTTTCTGTCAAGCCAGTAGAAACATGCTAAGCTTATTTCAGTAGTTTCCCTTTACTTCTTAGGTATTACTCAGTTCTTCAATACAGTTTAAAATGTTTTCCTTATTACATTATGCAGTGTTTAAAACCATCCTCCCATAATAATATTGGTAATATTTGCTTTCAATAACCACCACCATCAGGCATTTTCAGCTACTGTACATCAGTTCTGCTTAAAAGATTTTAACATTGTAATAGGAAGCATCTTTCTCATCTTTTTGGCAAATGTTCTTTCACTTAATGCTTTCTCTCTCTTCTGTTCTGTGAGTGTTGCTGGTTCTCCATCTTTTCACCTGATATGCATTCTAGTTTGCTCATGCAGCAGGCCCCAGCAGGTTGATGCAGAGAGTGAAAGCTTCATGAGATGAGAAAGGCTTTTCAATGCAAGTCTCTTGCTCAATGGAAAACTGTAATTGTTTAGTGGCTGTTGATAACAAGCATGACAGATACCACCCCATATTTTTAAATGAAAGCAATAATGGCAACTATGTCCTCTGTTAATCTGAATGTCGCTGTGTTGTATAAAATGTGGTGTGAACATACAGCAGATTGAGCTTCACAGAAAGTGCAGCTGGGACAGAGGTATATCAAGTAGATCACATACAAGCTGCTGTGTCAGAGACTCTGTTTCTCAGATTGAGCAACCTGGACTTATGGACTTAAGGACTCCATAAGAATATAAATACCTAGGGAATTAAAAAGATTAAAGTATTCTTGTGTATGGATGCTCTGAAGACTAAGCTGTGAGACAGGTTTTGAGCTAGCCTTATGTGTCACTTGGACACATGCATGTAAGTAATACTTCAGACATCCAGAGCCTTTGTATCTGTCCTGAAATCTAATTTTTGAGGGAATTTGAGCTTCTAGGTAATGTTACTTTGAAAATCCTACTGTATGGTGTTATTGATTTTATTTCATGGCAATTCTGTATTCTATTTAAGCACCATTTTATTTTTCCAAACTTTAAAAGGATGGTGATTTTAGGTAGTGTTTAGCTGGAGAACAGTTGAAGGACAGCTGCATTTAGGTCTTAAATCTTGCTTATGAGGCAAGAGAAAGCTTTAAAGAAGAGAAATAAATAATAATAATAAAAAAGGCAATAAAAGGTAATTTAATTAGAGACCTGGCAAGAAAAGTATGGTTTTTATAGCATCATCCATTGATAAGTACTCTCTCACCTTTCTCTGCATGGGAGGTTGCCAGTTTGACATCCAAGAATTTCTTGGCATCACTGAGCAAAAAAGTCACACATTTATTGTAGACCAAGGCTGAAAGCAGTTTAGCAGGATTAAGTATTAGGACATGAAAACCACTTGGAGTATATTCCTCCTTTCATAAAGCAAATTAATGCAGGTAGTCATTAAAGAAACAGGTATATTAAAACAGAATCAAAGCCATACATCAAACCTCACTGCAAATCTTGGGGAATATGCCTTTACAATAATATATGACTTGACCTTCAGCTCCAAATATCCATTAGACATTTCTAGCTGGCATTCATTCAAATTAGTAAAGTATACAAAGTGATTTACTCCTGTGAATTTACATGGGTTGGATCATCACTAAGAACACGTGCCTATCTTATTAAGTACCTAATCCACTTTCTCTTGTTAATGATTCTTTGCACTTACATTGCACTTTACCTTTTCAAAGAGATCCACAAAGTATTATGCAGTGCTTCTGCTCTAAATAGAGGGAAAAATTTAATTTTCATTTAGGAGATACTGTACATACAAATTGAACAGGACAGGCAGCTAAGTTCTAATAGCAGGAGCTAGTTGTTTCTTAAGATGTTCTTTAGAAGTTCTTATAGTATATGACCTAGGGAGTTTGTGCAGGATTTAGGGACTATGAAAACCATTTAAGCCAGTTGGTGGTAGGTAGATGGCTGGTGGGGAACAAACCCATTCACTTCACCACTGTTTGCCTCACTAGGTTATTTAGAAGGAAACAAGTGTTGATCTCTCACCTTCTTATTTCGGGGAGGGACAGCCTCAAATCCCCAAGTAAATGGCAATAGCTAACTGAATTTCTAAGACAGAACAAAGAGAGGAGAAAAAATACTTTTTTATAACTGCGACCTTTATTTGATTTTTTTTCATGCACAGTTTCCTGGAGCGACTAGCATAGCAGATAAACAATATTAGCAATTCATTATTATCAGTTGTGATTTCAGGGCTGTAACTTTTTACTAGAACTTTATTATGGAGAAAATGTTACATGCCTCCCATTTTCCTGAAAACAGCGGGAAAAAATAAGGTGATGTAAGTGCATAATCCACCCTTAGCTGAGATTTCTTTTCTGAAGATGCATTGCAAATCTCTTCCTGGCTCCAAACCTTAGATTCCTATGGATTTCTGTGATCAGAGCTTGTATTTTGCTAGTGTCTCAGTCCATGGGCTTCTAGGCCCAGATCTGAGGTAGGACAGCCGGTCAAGTATTAGGCCTCCGTATTGGGTTTGCTGCCTTGGGTATCAAATCAGCTATTCATTGCCTCCTATCTTTCCCAAGCCTATTGGGTATTTATCTGAGTTTGTGGATACAGTGGAATTATTTGGCATGTAGAGGATTTTTGACAACTAAAAAAGTAATATCCAGTTCTTCTAAAGGAATTTTGGTTTCACACACGTTACTTAGAGACATAGCGTGTAATAGCTCTGCAGGATAAAAACACATACTTAGATCACACAGCCGTGTCTTCTTTCCCCTATAACGTTTTATCAGATCCATATTATATGTCACTATTATTCTTCCATTTAATGGCAGTTCAAGGCTTCCAATTCCTGGAAGAGTCAGTGTTACATAACCACCATTTTAACACATTGCAAGAGATACCTGTTTTGCTGGTTTAGGGCTCAACCCATTGGAATGTAAATCTTAATCATAACAGTTAAGTAACTATAACCTTCAGAACTGTGGAATTTTAAGGAAAATCAAACTGATATTCTTCTGCCCCCCACCCCCAAAAGATACATGAGTGCAGATTTGGTCATTAACTTCATGTGTACTTTACTGAGGAAATAATAATTTTTGGTGTAAGAACACAGGAACCATGGAGTTGTTGTACTGTATGAGATCAGGACACTCTTGTCCGATATTTTCTCTCCCAATGTGTCTGCGAATGGGTGCCTAGGCAAGAAGACGAAAACATCATGAGCTTATGTGATACTGTCTCCTAGCATGCTTCCATGCTCCAAACTTGTCTCAGGGATTTCCTAAGCCATCTTTGTTATCCTGCAGCTCTTCCTGGATTTCTTCTCTGTCAGCTCCTCCAGTCTCCCTTTGGATTAACAAAAACCTCTGTTGTCTACGGTATCTTTTGACTAGTTCTCAATCACTACTGGCAAAAGTCATCAACAGAGAATGGGATGAAGGTATTTAATAACTTTATGAGCAGTGTCACCACCACACAGAGTACATCTGCACAATAGCTATGTTTTTCTAGGTATCCCTTAAGCTTGCTTTCATCTAGCTACTTAGTTTACAAAGAGGTGAAACAATTCTGTTAAGAAATTAATCCATTAAGTCCTGAGTGTCCCAAATGGGTGTGTACACACAATACTGGATTTGAGGCTGTTGTGACTTCACTATTGTTAACATACAGACTAACTGAATGAAATTCAGTCATGCTTCCTGAATGCTTGCACAATAACAACATTCCCAAAAGGAAAACAAAGTCACCACTGGATGGGAATGGGATCTGAGAAATAATAGAGGGTAGTATCTGTCCAGAATTATGCAAAGCACAAATTGTCGTTTGTCCATCCCAGCTTTACAAAATATTATTCAAAATTCAGCTTTTATAGCATATGAGTAAACGACCAGTTTTCTTACAAAATCAATCAATCAATAAGCAAAACTAATTTTTCTGGGAGAGCAGGAGAATCATGAACCATTCCAGTTAGTTTTGCTGCCAGGATGTGAAGCTAACATTTTTCCTCCTCTTTAATGTCTAATTCATATGTAGAAACTACTGTGACTTACCCACAAATATTGGAGTTTACCCTCAGGATTTTTTTTTGTTTAAGATAGTCAGCATTTAATTATATTTTTCTTAAAGGATACACAAGCATTGTCTGTACTTTGTATCATTGCTAGCTTTGACTCATGTTCTGTATGATTGAATTGTTAAATCTTTTTCAAATATATGTACAGTCTGTTTCTGCACTAGCTTATCTGAAATGACACCTACGTATCTTTGCAGCTACATATTAAATTTTCACTGCAAATAGTTGTTGTCACATTTAGCATATCATAAAAAGGAGTATATTTTGCTAAACCATAAACTGTTACTGTGTAAGCTTTTAATTATACAGCAAAAGTATGAATCACTAATAAAAGACAGACAACTCATTTTCAAAGAATCAAATAAGTTCTAGCGTACAGTAAAAATTATTTTCTTCACATAAATATCAGTATATTATATTGGTAAAATATTTAAAATAGAAGAAGCAAAACAATTCCCAATGTTTAGAATAAGAAAACAGCAGATGAAGCTAAATTCCAGTTGTAGATAATCACTACAAAACAGATTTACTTGAGATGGTTCAGAACACATAAGCATTTCAATGACTATAGCTGTCTTTATTTGATGAAGGTGTCAGTCTTGATCAATAAGGACTGTAAGGCTTAGGTAAATACTTGTCAATGAAAATGTCCTTCTGGATGATTATCTCTGTAGAACAAGTACTTCATGTCTCCATAGAACAAGAGCAAAAATGTATATCTGTGAGAAGCGTAGGGTGAGAGTAGAAAACATTATCATTAATTACTTCTGAACAGCAGTGGAATTGCTTCAAGGTTGTTTGCTGCCTGCAGACTTGTCAGTTTCTTTATGCAATGTGTCACAAGGGGATTTTTGAAGTAATACCAGCGCTCAGAAAAAATAAATATATCAATATGATGTATGACTAATCTCTGCTTTGCAGATGTTAATGCCCTGTTTTCAATAGTAAGGGAAAAAAAAATCAAAACATCTAAAGGCAGAGCTGGTCAGTTCATAGTGCAAAAGCAATAATAATGTGTTAAAGCAAACCTATTACATAACTTGAGCAGATGGTGTGCTTTGTCCACCCCACTCCCTCCAAAAAAAGATGCTGCAAATCTGAAAATTTCCGTACGAAGTCAAACCTTCTGAAGTTTCTGCACAAAATCCAAGGGTTGTGTCATATGTGATACTTTCAAAAGGCTGAATACAATAAAAGTGCCATCCTTTAACTGCTAATTTGAGTGTTACTCTCTGAGGTTATCATCTCAGGTTATGCTCATCACAAGAAAGCTTGCACTAATGATGTCATGCTTCTGTACAGTGTGTTTCTACATGATGAAGAAGCCTTCAGTTAAGGCTTAGAACAAGCTGTAGATCGCTACCTTCTGGCACCTATTCTGCCCAGAAATCTCATTTCTGAGGAACCTTAGCTTTAATAAAAAGTAAAGCAGTGGTGTTTCAGGGAACAAAACATGGACTCCAGAACCTGAAATCTTAAGCTCTGGCCAAACAGCCTTGGGCATGTCATTTTGCAGCTCCCTCCCCCTATATGAGGTGAGGATGACTGCACTTTTTATTAGTTTCACTGCATTTTCACTACCGTAACTTCTGTGTGAAAAAGAATTTTCACATACTAGGAAATAAATAGATAAATAAATAATTGTTGACAATGAAAATTATGTGGGTTTATTTTCATTTTGTTTTAAAATAAAACTATTTAGCCCCTTTACTTTTGTTATCCATATTAAACAAAACATGAAAATGTGTGTATGCCTACAAAGGCACATGCTGCACTGAAAAGAAACCATTCATGTTAAGATGTTATGAAATGGCAGGACAAAGATCAGTCCTCTGCATATAATTGGGTCAAGGACATTACTGTTAAAAAGAAAAGAAAATGCGAAGAGTATAATAAACACATTCAAAATGACAAATTGCAATAATACTTACTTGGAATGGAAAATTACAGACTACTGCCATTCTTACTGAAGGAAAAAGTTAAAGAGGCAGTGTGACACAGGCATTGTGTAAGCAGGCAGAATGATAGAAAGCCTCTGTCCCTTCATTAGATGAATATAAAATCAGAGGTGTGTGGAGTAAGAATAAACAGATAAAATGTTATCTTCATGCACTAACTCAGACTTTTTTTTTGTTTCCTTCTCTTTTTTGTACCACCAGAGATTCAGCTTTTGTAGACTCTGAAATATATTTGTAGAAGCATCAAGTGTGAGCAATTGTTTGACTTATTTTTCATGTTGAATGTATCTTCCCTATGAGACAATCTTTCCACCTACTCAACAGAAAGTTAAAAGTGCTACATCTTCAAGACAAACATTCACTGGATGGTCACATCCCCAAGCATGCAAAATGCTGGAAGCTGAATCAGCTTGCTTTGCTTTGTACAGTTTGGAAGTATTGTACGCTCCTTAGACCTCTGGTTTAGTGTCATTCCAGAAGTGATTTACAAAGCAAACTACTGCTGAGACTGTGATTAAAAGATAAAACTGCAAGTTAATGCCTGTAGATATTGGGTTTTGATAATTTTCTATTGATAAAGAATCAGTGCACGCCAATTGATACTTAAAATTTTGTAGCTTTTCTATGAAATTATAGTTTCATGTTCTTTAAAATACTGGAGTACTCCCCACCTATGTGGCAGACATGTAAACCTTCCTCTGTCAGTGCATACTTGCTAGAGTTGGTTTTAATCTTTCACTTGATGAAGGGTATATAAACTTTGGTAATGTGAAATGGACCACATTATGTCACCAGAACTTAGTCAGTTACTAGACAATATTTAGCATAGCCCTTCTTTTATATTAACTCCTCATCTTTGTCTACCTGCTTTTCTTTATTTCTGCATTTAGCAACATCAGAAACAGGGGAAGATAGGATTTTGACAGATTGAATAACATTGTAAGAAGCCAGTGTGTTGTCCGCAGAGCTTGAACAGGGCAGAAAGGGAAGAGGGGAAGACATCTGCAAAGTATGTACACATTAAATAAACCTTGCTACAACAGCATATGCCTCCCACAATGAAACACATAGTACAGTGCCAAATTATCACAGATGCACGCTGCAGGTACAGGTAAAGCCTGACACTTAAGAGCATGAGGGCATTTCTGAATCCTTGACTGCAATACTGTTACCTTGTAATGTATTTCCGCATTCAGATGTAGAGTCCTACTCCTCATCAGGAGCTGTGTACAGTTCGTACATGGAATCAGCTGGCAGAAAACAGAAAACTTTTCAGTTAGCAGAAACCCAGAGACTGCATCCCAGTCAAGCTACAAACTTCCTAAGAGAGCTTGTGCAGCAGCGAAGGTCCACATTCAAGCCCACTTAATTTTGGGTTGCTAACTGAGGGGTTCTGCAGCTGAGGGCTGCTGTTAGCATGAGCAAAGAGAAACGGGAGTTCTCAGAGCATGGCTCAAACCACCACCTAAAGACAGAGATTACAGCAGTTGTACTCTTAATCTCTGCCTTGAAACTCAGGCACCACACTGGTAAGCTTTTGGACATCTGGGCACCACATTGTGCTCAAGAGTTTTCAGCAAAATGCAGAAGGTCTGTCAGAGCATCACAAAGAAATTAGTGACTTCAGAGTGGGGATTCACAACATCTCAAATGCTGAAAAATAAAGGTGGGTAAAACGAGGGACAGGAAACAGTTCAGATAGAGTTGTGACCTGAAAGAAATCAATCTTATCCCTTCTTTAACTCAAGCACACTTACCAGGGCTGCAGAGGCGCTTCTTCTTCTAGAAGTACTGGAAACATCCTGAATTCTCCTGGAAAATTAGACAGCTAGGTCTTCCCTTATGAAAGTGAGGAAGAAGGTTTGGGGTTTTTTTTCCTTTCAAAATATATCTGAAACAGAATACAGTAAGAGTAGCAGCTGTCCTGTATTTAATGTTCAGTGATTACAATACTACTACAGGTCATAAGGTGCTAGAATTCACAGTTTCCATTTCCTGAAATAAGGATTTAAATCCCCATTTCCTGCTTTTCAAGAAAGTTCTTGAATCAACAGTATAGACTGTGATGTCTGGGAAAAAGAATGGCAAGAAGCTATTCGATTTTCGTTATTGAAGCTGTTCCACATTCTGTGAAATAGTTAGGTGTTTGGAGGGAGAGAGGGAGACAAAGCTGAGCAAGAAATGATATGACTCTTTAGCCTAATGGACATACAACTCTCTTGGGACAGTAGAACTGTAGCTAATGGTCTCTGCTCTTACATAAACAGTTGTTGGACCATGTCACATTTCAGCAAGCAAATTCACTGACAGCAGGACATTTTATTAGGGAGGAGAAAAAAAAATGTTTCATCTGTCAAAGTGGAACATCTGGTCACTTTTGCTTATATTTTCTGATGCTAGATTAATAACATCACACATTTAATGTGGGTGCATTTAAACTGTAATTTAATTAGATGGTGAAAGTATTCTGGTGCCACTTAGCCAAGATGCCAAAATACTGTTTTTGTTTGCAGTCAAAATCTGCTGTGCTTACTGATACTGTGTTGTCGTACCAAGCTTTTCTTCACCAAGGTCCCATCATCCTACAGTAAGCAGCAGGGGGGTACTAATCTTCTGCACTAGCACTTCAATTTTCTCATTACAAAAATTGGCTTCATCTTCCTGGCTTAGGCAAGCTCTGATCAGTGTCGCTCAGACCTTGGGGGCCATAGATTGGGAGCAGCAACAGCAGAAGAAGCGCCAGCTGCAACAGCAGCTATTTTAGCAACAGCTGTCTGGTTTTGTATGCTCCTCCTGGATATCAGTTTGAAAGCTCCATATTAGCCAGCTTGAGGTGTTTGTCCTCACTATGTATTACAGAGCTAAGTAAAAGTAGGATGCTCTTTAGGGTGAAGCAACAAGCAGTGTCATAACAGCTCAGCAGATTGTTAGCATCTTCATATATGCTCAAATGCACTGAAAGAGTAATCAGAGTAACAATAAAACGGTAATGATATAGGTACATAGTTATAAACCCAAATCATCTTAAAATCATGCTTTGCATTTGTACTGAGGCTTGTACATGGTGCATTTCACTATTTTTAAGTTCCATAGAGGAACTTAAAAAAGAGTTCCATCTGAGAGGAGAGCAAACTTCATTAGCCCCATTGTGACAATGAGAAAACTGGAACAGAGAAGTCCATCTTTCATGCAGTGTCAATGAGCAAGTAAACGGCACAGGGGGAAACAGCAGCCAAGTCTCTTTAACTTGCAGCTTCATGCTGTAACCGCTAGTCTACTCAAGGGAGTGAATAGGTCAGTTATTCCTGTAGTTTCCACTTCACTGGTCGCATGCAGCTGCTGTGTAGAGAAGGAAATTAAAAACATAGGAATTCCTATTAAATTCCTCTGTTTGTGTTTGTCTAGGAAGATATTGGGCTCCCTCCACCTCAAACTATGAGTACTTATGTGTAATAGTGACACTTCAGGTAATCAGACACTAGGTTAGATAATTATTTGATTTCCCTTTGCATCTTCTAGGTCTGCAAAGTAGGATTGTAATTATCATGAATAATTAATATTTCTGCTTTGGAATAAAACCTGAAAAATGGATGATACATGACAATAACAAAACAAAACAAAAAAGTATCCTTTAATAAAGGAAAGAATCATAATTGTGCCAGTAGTTCTCCTGTAATGGCTGTTGGTTTTACCTATGCTTTGTTGCTCTTTAAGTTCTGGCCTTGTTCAGCAAGAGCACTAGAAATTCTTACAGGTTTCACATGGCATCATCCTCAAATTTATTAATTTTGGCAAGGCTTAATCTTGCGGTTTCAACTTTGTCCACTAACTTATGTCAAGTGGAACATAAGTATTCATAATAACCAATTTCATGTCTACAGAAAAACATTGCTTCTTTCCCTGAACAAAATCCTTTGTTTTTCAAAGCTCTGCAAATAATTGCTTTTATGTTCTGCAGGAATACAACATAACAGCTGAGTTCTAAAACTTGGAATAATGTATCTAATAATATTTCCTACAATTTCTAGACAGGTAAAATGTAATTACCTGACTTGGAATTTGTCCAAATATTAACACCCTCCTTTCATGAAGGCACCAAGAGTAGGTTTCAGAATTTCAGGTTTTTGTTCCCTTTCAAGCATGTGACCCCAATAAATTATAATAATGACATTAATGTCACTGATTCTGGAAGTTCATCTGTGCAACAGAGATTCTCCCAAATGACTACCTGAAGACCCCTTTGTCCCTCTCTGAGTTCATTTTCCTTGGAATATTCGCTCGAGACAATGTCTTAAAGATAAGGAGTCATGTGTAGGAGTCAAGGTTGAATGTGCCAAAGGATATTCCTTTATGCTACTAGTAAAGTGCTTGTTATAACATCACTGATTTCATGGTGAACTTAGAAGTGTTCTAACCAGAGTTCTTGGATGGAATTGCTCCCAACACTTTAAAAAAATATTTTATTTTTTTTTAAGCTACAGGGGGCCATGGCAAAAAATGTCTAGCATTACGAGTTGATAGAAAAGAGGGAACTGAGGTACCTGAAGGACCGTTCTCCTTTATACTCTCTCAGGCAAGTAATGTTTAATGTGACTGTCATGCAATGCTGACGGACATGGGTTTTTTTCTGCAAAAAAATGTGTAAGTTTATTTTCCCAAACCCACTAATCACACAGACAAAGATGAGCAATCCTTTGAAGACAGCAACAACTTTCTTCCCCACTTTTCCATGTTGTCTGTATTATATTTTCAACCATGAAAGAAAAAACAAAAGACAAATCTGAATCAACTTTTGGTCTCCTGAAGGAGTATCTGCTGACACTCCCCTTATCAAAATGGATAGTATTAAAGACACAGCCCCTGAAGAAATCAAAGGGAGAAGGATATTTATTACATGTCTTCTCATTTGGGTTAATGTTAATTGTAAATTTTCCGAAATGCTGTGGAACTAGAGGCCACTGGGAGACAATTTCATGAGAAGCATGAACAGTTTAACCACTTAGTGAAATCAAATACAAATCCTGAAATACATTTTATTTTCAAAAGTGATTTTATTTTTTTTCTATTTAAAGAAATTCTATTTGTTTAAATTCTGTTTCTATTAACAAAAAGTTATTTATAGGATTTCTGCTGTCCTGATAGTATTTTCAGAACACAAACCAAACCCCTGGGGATAAATACTGCAGATCTGCACAAAGACACACAGCGCACTTTCTGATTGACTGTCTTGAATTTTTAGTTTTATTCTTTCCAGTTTAAAAGATATGACCAAGGAAAGACACAGTACTATATTGTCTTGGTGACCAATCCCAGATGATTAATTAGAACTTTTTAATCATTCTGAAATCACAATATCGTTAATAAACAGCTCACAAACAACTTTGCTGAAACAGAGTTGTGTTAAAAGCTTCTCAAAGTACACCGAGTAACACTGCGTCTTCTATAAAGTCTGTCTGATGATAATTCCTCAGCTAAAAGCATGGCCCAGTGCTGCTTTTGAATAGTTTTTAATTACTGGATTTCTTCACAAACCAAAAGGTAACATAGAGCTCTCTAGATTCACTCAGGAACACTGACATCAAATTATTTTACCTTGTATATCACTAGCAGGATTTTCTTATGCTGCATCGAGTTCATCTGAGGGGCTCTTCAAACTCTAAGCCAGCCCCACCTTATTAAGTATGAAGTCATACCATTGCAGAGGTGCTGAGTAGAAATAGAAAATCTTTCTGCATAAAACTCTTAGGGATATGATCTCTACTGCCTATCCACCATGGTGGAGTTCTTTACAGGTCAGGGTGACACCATGTCTCAGTTAAGATATTATTGTTTTCTAGAGCTTTGACAAATAAAATAGGCCTTGCACATACACATCCACAGCCATAAACATGTGTGTTTTGGTGACCTATTTGGTGGGTGACCACAGCTTCCAAGTGGTCATATTCTAAGTAGACACTTTTCAAACCCAACAGTACTTTTCTTATGCTGCACCAGAAAGAGCTTCCTGTACAACTTTGCCATGATGTACGAGAAAAACAGTGACAATAATTAGATTGCTGACATGCTCAGAATACAGAATTACTGGTGTAGGGAAAAAACCCAACCCTTTCCCCTAGCCTGATTTTTACGGTTTTGTACCTGCATGAAGATCTATCTGAGGTAATAGGCCTGTAAGAAGGAGGAAGGGGGTGGGGGTGGGGGGTGGGATGGTGGGGTATTCACATATGCAAATAGCATATGACATGGCATTGAACCTGTGTGATCAGGAGTCAGAGATGCTGTTCCAATACAACTAAGCAATAATCGTGCCTGAGACATCCCTGGTCTTCTCAGTGTGCTTGTAGCCATAAGCCTACAAAACATTATGTCTTCACATAGCCTCACTGGATCCAACAATGACCATATATCTCCTTCCTCTAATGACAATAGTAATGGCACAAATACAAAAAAAATATGGGTTAATTTTGTGGAATTAGAAAATTTGCTAGCATGTGTGCCAGGAATGTTTAGAGAGCTATTTCTCTCCTGCCCTCCCTGTTTGGTGTGGCTGCCGCCCAGCAGCTGTTGCGGTGCAGCTTACAGCCAGAGGCACTCAGCCTCTTCTGCGCCACGCACCGTGCAGGGGACCTAAAGGAGCAACACAAGGCTGGCTGGCAAAGAAACCTTGCTCAGGAAAGGGAAAGCATTTGGAAATCCTGGGACAGATGGCAGATGGGAAGCAGGGGGTTAGGCAGGACATTTCTCATGGGTCCACAACTGCATGCCTGTCAATTTGACATGTATGCACTTAATGGCAAGCAAAACTTAAACATATTAGAGCTGAACTCAGAAGCCTTGGTTGTGGTTAAAATATGGGCTGCTAGTAGGAACGAACGGGGTTTTCAGCTCTGGCCAAATGATAACAATGAGTTTCAGAAATGAATAATATTCTAGGATTACTGATGTCAATGGAAATAATTTCTGTAAATCAACTGAGCTTAGAAATGAGAACAGGCAGGGAGAGAAAATTCTACTGGTAAACTTTTCTTATTATTCTCTAGTCCAAATAGGAATGGGGAGATCATTTGACTATTTTGGCTTCTGTGTGATTATGTTTATTTAAAGAAACAGAACGCTATTTAATTATGTATGTGAATACTTGGAACATAAAATTACTACCCAACAGGCAAACTCTGTTTGGGTTTGTTGAAATGCCAATGGGCTTTTATTAGTTCAGCCCATCATTCTGTTGTGAAATGGAAATGAAAAGTGGAAAATATGCTTTTCTTCTCTAGGGATCACTTCACTTGCTTTTTCTCTTTATTTTGTCAGACTTCTTGTTGCTATGGGGGTCTTGAAGGCCTATTATTAAAACACCCTGCAGTCCTAAGGGAAGAAAAGCAAGCTGGTGCTGCAGATGGGAACAGTGTGAATGGAATAAACTGTAAGCACCAAAGAATTCCAATAAATGCAGTAAAATCTATGCATTATTCTTTTTTCTTTCCAAAGATAATTTATGGTTTCCACCTTTTACCTTTCATTTTTTGTGAATATGAGGTAACTCGTAGTACCATCCAAATATAAAAGCCCAAAAGTAAAAAACAAGTTAGTTATGCTGGCTCTTCTTGGGTCTTCTTTTGCACAAAACAAGTTAAATCCCAGTTAATGTATTCTGTACAGACAACCAACCTGCAGCAGGACTGGAATTAATATAAAGTACTCATCATAGAAATGACATCTTCATAACTCTTTCAGAAAAAGAAAGCAAAAGATACAAGAAACACTTACTTGCCAGTTAAGCACTAGTTTAATCTACAGATTAAGCCTATTAAACATTCACCTGAAAATAGTTTTTACAACAATTTCATCATCACATTCAAAAAAATTCTGGAAAATAATTAAGATAGTCATCAGGATCTTTTTTTTTTATAATAGATCTTGCAAGATACAAGAAACACATAAGTTTTCTGGAACTTACAATTGATAGTGTGTGTGAGTACTGATCATATTTTTATCAGTTTTCTTTTCTTTAGATGTATGCAGTAGATTTTTAACATGGCCAAAGAATATCCATGCATACTGATTAAGATGGTGGTGTTGAACATCAGGTGAGCCACAGAATCTTCTAAAAATTCAGCAACAGGCAAGTCATCTTCCACAAGTGGAATGCATCTGAAGGCACAAAGACATTTTCTGCATTTCAGGACGGCATCTACATCAACAGAGTTAAAGATTGTTTTGTAATGATCAGATGACTTCTTATCAACTATAGACCTGCTAGTGACACATTTCTGAAGACTAGGAAAGAAAGCCACAGCATAAACTGGATTCTCTCTGGAACAGAAGGAGCATAATTACTCCTAGAAAGTCATATGAACATTTTTCCAGCATTTCCTTCAATTTCAAAAGACATGCTAGTTTGGCAAATACTAGCCTTATCTTGGAAATATTTCATTTCCCATTCACGCAATTGTTCTTAGCCTCAGCTTTGGTACTGTATTCATTTCAACCTGCTTCATGACTTCAGATATCCAGAGAGTATACCTGCTTTCCCTTTATTTACTTTTTTAACTGTTTTTATTCTTTTTTTTTTTTTCCTTTGATGAGCTTAGCAGATAGTTTTAGTCTACCTTGACCTTCTGCTAAAAGACCCTACCTGAAACGCCTTCACTGCCATCAGCTGAAGTGTGCTGGGTCCCTGTAATGGAGTTGGAAAAAGTTTTTAGAAGTTCCTAGAATTATACAGATGCATGCACATGTATATACCTAAGCACAGGATTTTTAAGGTACTACATTATGCATCAACAGAGGCAGTACTGCTCTTAAAGCTGTTCCTATCAAAACTTTTTGCCTGCCTGCACAAAGCAATGTTTCTTGCTATCGTTTCTATATGACTCCATTTGTATAAACATACTGGGAAAATGAGTACCTGCTAAATGTGAAAATAGGGCATACCAGGAAAGAAAGGAGAGACAACCACAAAGGAGCCTGGGCTTACCAAAGTATTGCTATAGAAGACAAAATATGCTTTATACACTTGTTTTTCTACATGTCTTCATCGATACCATTTTTGAGAGCATTCATCTTGGAAGGCACACTAAGTACAACTTTGTGGCTCCTTTTCTAAAAATGCTTTTCATATGGGTAGCCATCAGGACTATGTGAATAATAGAAGTCACGTTTTTGCAGCTGAAGACTGGAAGAAGAAAAAAAAATAGCAGCTTGTGTCTGGTCAGAATGATAACCAGAAAGGACAGTTTTGTGGTTTTGTTTTTTTGAGAAAAACAGAGGTATTGGTGAAGTGAAACCATAGTGGCTACACAACTGCTTTACTCCCATCCCCATTCAAACTGAGTCTGGATATACTGCTACAGCATCAGCTACAATACTTCCCATCCTACCCAGCACATGTCAATATACACTTTATTCATCATCTCCTGATACGGAAATACATTACAGATTTTATTACAAAGTACCTTATGCATACTTATATATGAGTTTGTTTCACTTTTCCCTTACCCACAGAGGCCTAAATCTTTACATAATAGCTTTTGGGTTTGATTTAATTGAGGTACATAAATAGCTGCAACATGCTGTAATCAATATATTGCTCAGCTCCTTCCCATAGGCACCGTCCAGCTCTGAGACCTTCTGTGGAGGAAAGCACTTTCCTGGCTGACTGACAAGCACTTGACAAGAAATCAGCTCATGAGAGTCATAAATGCTGTAATCTTGCCCCAGAGTCACATATATTATGTTCACAGTACATATCTGTCATTATATGGCACTAAATTCCTAGGAACGAACTCATTTCATTAACTTTCCTGGATCTGGATTGGAATGGATAAAATACTGCGAAGCCTTTATCATCAAAGAAATGTTCTTGAAAGCTAATATTTGCATTATACCTTCACACTACCACTGTGTAGTGCAAGACTTGGGAGCTCCTTTAACTTTATCATTAATCTGCACCAGAAGTAGATTAACACTTGTTCTAATCTAATTCTAGTGCAGCGGAAGGAAAAACCTGAATGTGAAGCTGTTACTTTGTGTTTTTTAAAAAATGTTATTTAAGAAAGCCAGGGGGAGGGGGCGGTGAGGATGGGGGTGTTAAAGTGTCATTCACACCAAAATTTTTACATAACTTTATCCGAAGGCTGAAGGAAATCCAACAATTTCTGCAAGTATGCTGAAAGTATTCCAAATAGAATTGTAGAAGAGTAGGAATTCTGGACAAGGTATTACACCCTTTATTATCTTATCATTGTGGACACTTTGACAAAAAAACAGCATTAAAAACGTCAGTAGAAATAGAAGTATAGAATGTTTCATTTAAATGTGACTTGATAATAAAGGTAAACTCTCCCTGGGTAACATGAATCCACTGAAGTTGTTTCAGCTCCTGCCATAAGATATCTCTGTTTTCAAAAATTTTGTGGATATTGGGATGAGCATGGATTGCAAGGTGTGCTGAAATAGTTGAGTTTCAGAGCTGTGGCTACCAATATAAACACAAGAATGCAACTTTTTGTTAATGCTTCAGCACCTTTTCTAGTGCAGGGATATTGTAGCGGGCAACCCTATCAGGGGAATTCGCTAACTTCAATAAACTTACGGGGGAAAAACATAAAATTCAGATGAATGAAGCACTATTTGATGTCTATATACTAAGCCATTGCTACTTTTTCTTAGCATTAATGAATTAAAATAATTTTTCCAAGCTAAATAATAAGCCTCATGACATCTTGAAATTCAAAACAAACACAAAAAGAATGATACTGTAGAGGGTTAATTAACATTGATAATATACAGTTGTGGGCTTGTTTCTGGGGCAGTGGGTTGGCTGACGTGGATAATGTACAGCTGTGGCTTGTTTGGGCTAAGTAGTTAAATAGCACTGAGGAGGCTGGAAGAGAAAGAGCACTGGTAGAAGGGGAGCACTGGGTGAAGAGAGAGGAGACCAGGTGAAGAAGAGCTCAGGGATGGAGGAGAGTCCCTGCAAGAAGCTGAGAGAAGAAGGGGACCTGAATGAGGAGAGGCTGGCTGGAGGAGAAGCCAGGAACCCAGATGCAGCAGAGGCAAGAAGCAGGGTGGACTGGCCTGAAGAGGATGAAGACACAGCACAGACAGTAGATGAACTTTTGGAACCTTGTGTGGGAAAGCCTTGTTGCAGCTGGCTAGTTTTGTAGTGCTGCAACATGATACAAGTTTAAGGAGCCCCTTAATGATAAAAGTTTATGTATAGTGGTAATAACAGATCACAGGTACTTACTTCAGAACTGGACCTGAGCAAAAAATCCTAATATCCATCTGACAGAAGCATGTCTGATTTCAAAGGCTACTCTGCTTGTTTCTTTGTCATGCAACTAACACCCTACAAAGTTTTTTTTCAGCACAAAAGAGGAATATATACAAAGAGTTCACATGCTGGTGCTTATAGCACACCTTTCAAGTGACAGATGGCCAAGTTCAAGTTTCTAGAAATTGGAACCTACATTTCAAATGAATATACTGTCCAGTATGCTAGTGATAATACTGAGATATCTTTTGTTATCTAAGAAACCATCCTAAAGACAGTTTCCTCAGAATCAAAGTTGTCTGCATAAAGGTAACACATTTTGTTGAAAGTTCCCAACATGTACTTCTCAAATAATGTTTAACTTTCCTTGAACTTTCTACCAGAGGTTAACATATTAACAAAAGATATCACAAACCAGAGTCCTCATTCAAAAGGAAATTCCACTATTTCAAAAGCTGCTTCCATTACGATTTCAAAGAAAAATCTGAAACTTTAAACATGCATTAGCATTATATCAGTATGTGTAAAAAACCAATTTAAAGTGACTGCAGTTCCCTTCAATTATATTTGTTAGGAGACTGTACAATCAAATAGAAATTAAAACAAGAAAGTAAAACAAAAAGATTTTTTTTAAATGAAAAATTTCCACAATATTGAAACAAGTCAAACAATGCATTTTGAAGATTCAAATTATAATTTTAATGATAATAAATATTTTTCTGTGAAATACTTTTACATGGGAAAGACTAGTTTTATTACTAAAAAAAAGAAACCTATGCCATATTTTTGGAGAAATTATCAGGTTTTTCTCACAATACAAAAACATATATGGCACCTTACAAATTATATGGGAGTGATATCCCAACTCAGAGAATTTACAGTCAGTGTTTAACATGAGATGCAACAAGAGGAAAGTACAAAGTGGACTTGCTAGGTGTCTGTATGTTGTAATTACAGACCTACAAATTATGATTTTTCACCAATGTTTTAAAACAGTCTTTTTATATCTGTCTGTTTATACTTCATTCTTGCACTTTTCCCTACCTATATAGGTAAGATAATGATGAGTGTTCTCGGGTGACAGCAATTGCTTTTTGCGTGTTAGATTTGGTGGCATCACAAGGAATAGCTGCACAAGAAGTCAAAAGGACTCACATTATTTGAAGATCAGAGGTTCTGAAGTAGAAAGTCAGAAAGGAAGGCAAAGGAGCCATAAAGCACGGGATCAGAAAACAGAAATAAATTCATTGTCATGTGTTGCACAACTGATCATCAAACAAAGCAAGTAAGATGAAATGATAAAATTATCTAAGATCTCTACATTTTCATTTATTAAAATATGCTTAAATAAAACTATTTTTAAAAGCTTTTATTATCCCGTAAGGTGTATGGACTTCATTTCATCTGAATTTAATGCTGTAGCTTTTTTTTTTTCTTTTTTTTTTTCTAATAGGTAGCAGAAAGTGGAGACTGTTTAGCATGTCCTCATGCCAATTCAGAAGTCTTTCATTATTCTACTTTTCTCCTGCATAGCACAATAAAACAATTTTATCTTTAGGATGTTTATTTCTGTGGATAACGAGGGGAATAAAGTCTTTAGCCTCTTAATAAACAACTCGACTATTATTTCAATTCTGCTGCTATGCTTCAGAAGTGTTGTATCTTTTTATCATTGTCTAAATCTTACAGGTAAGTATATAAAACTTCTAATAACTGCATGAAGATCTCTGTAGGGAAACAAAAGTCTTTGTGCTAAAACTTTTGAAATGAACACTTAAAATGTTTCAGGCTGTTGACCGCTTTTATCAACGCCCTAAGTATCACTTTGAGTGGATTTATGTCTATCATTTGAGTTATTACCAATCTCAGTAGTACTGTATTTATGAGTTAGTTGCACTGCATTATAACCACTGCCTAACAAAAAATAGTATTCATTAACACAGATCTGAAAAAGAAAAATCAACATTTTCCACATTTTTTATTTTGCCAATTTTTTTTAAGAAAAGGGGAGAGGTAACCTGTTTTCTTTTGTTATTTATTATTTTCTCGCTTTTTTTATTTTTTACGTTTCGGTACCTTACTGTGACAGCTGTTGGTTTCACATAACCATTAAAATCTGTGTATCTATTCTTTGTTTGCTCCAATTTTCCTATAACTAAATTTCATTAACACTTTAGGAAATGTGAGCATTTTCCTTCCATCTGCTAGGTGGCTTTTAAAATCCATTTACTTTGATTTAGCAAATCTGGAAACAGCTGGCAAAAATGTATTTTTATTAAGTTACTCACATTCATATTTACAAGATATGTGACTTTCATAGTCTTTCTTAAGGTCTGTAATTGGTTTCTATTTCTCAACTGTACAATTTCTTTCTAAATGCTAATCAACCAGGTGGTCAGATGTTTAGTTATCATTCTGCACATTAACCAGTTTAATGTGTCTCAGTTTAAATGTCTAGAGCTGATGATTCAAATGATATGCTTAAAAACTATAGGAATGGTTATTTAGTTTTCAGCTATTACCTTCTTTTTCTTTTTAATTTTGAAGCTGTCTGTGACAATTAAGTAACCTAAGAAAACATGAAAAATAGGTTCCCTGCACCAGATGCCTCTATCTAAAAATGTTGGCATTTTGCAGGCTTTGATATACCGTCAGGGTAAAAGACTGGGGGATAGAAACTGGTTCCTGCCATTCTTAGGGCATTAGCTCTTTCTGCTTAATTTTGGATGTGAGAGCCTATATACGCTACTCTCATTCACCCTTAACTTGCTCCAGTTCTACAACAAGAGGCATTCTGCAGCCAGTGAAAACCACCAATTCATTTCTACAGTGACAAGTCCAGGATTCTTGTCTTTCAGAGCTGCAGAAGATATGTCCATATGTGTGAATCTATTGACAAAGAAAAATGATGCTTTTGACACATATTCTTTGATCTGCTGCATCTGCTTAGAGCTGTAGCCTGCCAGCAGACTTTCACTACAAAAGCAGGGCTAACCTAGCCAGGGCAAAATGTGATGGTGTGTAGGCAGATTCCCAACAGAATAAGGCTTAAAAAACCAAATCCAAAAACTTAAATCTTTTGCCCATGAAGCTGCATACAGCTGTAGTTAAACAGCGGTGCTGAGATATTTTGTATGAAGCCATACTTGATGGGAGTTTTCAGCTCCATGAAGACATTTCAAGCTGTCATTTTGAGAACATGCAATGAGGAGCAGATGTCCACAGAGCAGTGGCAGGATCTGAGATAGCAAAGATAAAGCTTCAGTCACCATTCCTAAACAAACTTAACCTATGCTTTGTTTAGATCATTCACATCTGTAAATAAGGTCTTGATGTCTTATTTTCATTTTTCCATGACCTGACCCATAAAATCCATTTCTGTCACCTTTTTAACAACTTTAATTTGTGATCAGAGGTTTGAGACATAATTGAGTTCCAGGAAAAAAATAATACTATAAGCATTATCATTTGAAGAAGCATACATAAATCAGAAATTTGTCATAATATTGTGGCAGTGGTGTATGCATCATCGTTATGCTCAATCTATTCCCATAGATTCTTTCAATATCTCCAGTAGATGCCATTGGCATGAGCAGAGTCAGACTTCCAACACATTTGGGAATGCAGACAGTACAGATAAATCTTTACTGACTTTCTGCTGATGGGGTCAGCTTCTTTGAAATGAGGGAAATATCTGTGTTCCAAAATAGTCTTTGAAATATGGCACAGAAGGTTGACTAATTTGAGTGACATTTCTGAATAAAAGATTGAAAGACAGAGTAATATCAGGCTCCTATGATATTTTGCAATGTTTCTAAATAGTATACTGATAAACAAGTACAACTTCCGCCATTGCAAAAAAAAAAAAAAAATTGTCAGCATGGCTATATTTACATATATCATTTAGTTGTTGACTAAGAGTCGACTAATAGTTGAAAAAAAGTCATGTGCATTTCACTGTGCTATTGTCAGTAAAGCACGTAGCTCATCCCTGTGGGGTATAGAAGAAGCCACCGTGACAGCAAATGTAAAACTGGCTTGGCCGGTAGCAGTTTAAAAGCATAATTTAATAAACATGAAATCTGGATAACATGGGATATCTCTGTTACTAACAAAGAAGCATAGGAAATAGATGACTATGTGATGAGATATATTTATAATATGTCCAAAATTATACTTAATTACACTGATCATTTCATACTATCAGCTCCCAAGTTTATGCTGGTTTTAGGTACATGATAGAAGCCTAGCTGAGGATAGCAGAAGAGCATATGAAACAAACTTTCTCATATGTCTTAAACCAGAAAAACTTCCCTGTTCAGGTTTCCAGATACAGGCACTGAGAAGAGTGGAGAGAGGGAAATAATCAGAGGCAGTCACACACCTCACAGCTTCTTATTCAGGCTTCCCTCCCCTCCACAAGCTTCTCTTACTCCCCTGAAAAAGCAGGAGTAGCAAGCAGAAGTGTGTGAGCAGATGCTGCTTGCCTCCACCTAGCGCAGACCAGCAATGATGCTCCTTTCTGCCCCCTGCTCCAGCATAAGGGGAGGCATACCGCTCAGGGCACAGGTACCTCACCGATCTGAGATGTACCCAAGCGCTTCTGTCAGAGCCTGAAGGCGCTCTTGAAACACAATATACCTGGTCATAATCCAAGTAAGTAAACCAGGGATTATCTGAGTAAGCAGTTCTAAAAGAATGTTGCATCTTCCTTTTTCCCTCCCTTCAACAACATGAAAGTTGTTTATACTCAATGCAAGGATTCAAACCACGATCCCAAGCATCTTAACCTCTTCATATCTAGGGTGCTATCTCTGGACAAACAATACCAAACATACTACTCAAAACTAAGTCTGTTGCTCAGAAACCAAGTGCACTTCAGCATCCCTCACTCCTGTGTATGCGATAGAATTCAAGAAGCCTCATAATTTGGGGTCAGAAAACATCTCTTCCTGCCACAAATCTTAGCCAAAGTCCTTTGCTATTTTACTGGTATACCAATTCTTCTCTCTGCCTGCATGCTTTTACTAAGCTCCCTAATTTTTTCAAAGTTCTTCTTGGCTCCCCTTTCACACCTTTCAGTTGAAAGCTGGACCCAAGGATGGACCAAGATGACTGGGCAAGGCAGAAGCAGAGAAAACAATACTGAGTCTGTGATTGTTCTGGTATCACTGGTAACACATACTAAATACTTAAACATCTTAGTTTTTGACAGGCTTCTCTCAGACACAAAGACATCAGAAAGTAAAGAACAAGATTGATGTGGTGCAGTAACATTTGCCTAGATTTCACAGATCTAAGAAAAACTTCCTTGGAAAGTAACTGGCACTATCATTCATTGCTCTTGTCACGAGAAGTCCACAAAAAAGCATTTCTCAGATAAGTGAAACCTAAACTGCATGTCCAGTTCTGAATAAATTAATGCTATATGTTATATGCACTGGAAAACAAGGAAGCAAACAAATGAACTTTGCTATAAAAGAGTTGTCAGCTGCAAACCCTTGTAACAAGGTTGGGAAAGAGACCAAAAGGTGCTAAAAATTCCAGTAGCAACCCTAGATATGTAGAAAGTCTACCCTCATGGCAGAATGGTGGGCACTTGTCTGAGAGCTAAGGGTGCAACTCTGGCTGGGGTGTCTGCTCCATCTACCCTGGTAGTGGCCAATGTCTCCACCCAGACAGAGCTGCTGAAGGCAGAGGTTGCAGTGCAGACTTCAGGCTGAAGGAAAGGTCTAGACCTTTCTACTGGGGCAGGGAAAGGCAATAGACCTCCCTGCAAAAGTTGTGCCCAGGTGGAGGACCTTCTGCAGCAGGTGGCTGAGCTGCAGAAGGTGGTGAGAAGGCAGGATAACATCAGGGATGCTGACAAGGAGTTAGATAGTTGGTTCCAAGGACAGTCTGCAGTGGACCCACAGCCCATGGCCAAACAGCCAAAACCTCCCCCACTGGCACACACTGAAGGGGGAAGAACCAATAATGTAGAAGAATGGAAGACTGTAATGGCAAGGACCTGCAGGATTAAGAGACTTCCCCTGAAGCCTGAGGTGCCCTTCTAGAACCTCTTTGCTGCTTTGCCAACTGAATAAGAAAGACCCATCACATCAAGAAAGATGCTGGAGCAGAATAAGGCAGTCTGATTTGCTCCCCATATAACAACCAGAGCAACTAAGAAAAATTGACGGGTGATAGTGGTAGGCGACTCTCTTATGAGAGGTAAGGAAGCACCCGTTTGCTGACCTGATGTGTTTTCTAGAGAGGTGTGCTGCTTACGAGGGGTTCATATCAGGGATGTTATCAAAACACTACCTAGCCTGCTACAGTCCACTGACTATAATCCACTATGTTGTTTCACATAGGCACCAACGATACAGCCTGGAACAGTCTGAGGATCATCAAGAAGAACCTCAATCCCTCCCGCTTCCATGAGTTTGATGCCAATGCCAGCTAGAGATGGCCAGAGCCTGGAGAGAGATCACAACTCGGCAGGAGAGCACCTAAACAGTAGCACAAAGGAATTTGAGCTGCTCCAGCCAGTCAGTCAGCTTTGTCAGGGGCCCCAACGTAAATGCCTCTATGGAAATGCACATAACATGGGGAATAAACAAGAGGAGTTAGAGGCATGCACACATCTGTAGGGCTATGATTTTATCGGCATCACAGAAACATGGTGGGATGATTCTTATGACTGGAGTGTTGGAATGGAAGGATACAGGCTCTTTAGGAAGGACAGACAAGGAAGACGAGGAGGGGGTGTTGCACTCTATGTTAGTCACCAGCTGGAGTGCATGGAGCTCCATCTGTGGATCGATCAGGAGCCAGCCAAGGGCTTATGGCTCAGGATTAAAGGGAGGACAGGGGCAGGGGCAGGGACAGGTGACATTACAGTGGAGGTCTGCTATAGGACACTTGACCAGGGAGACCAAGCGAATGAGGTCCTCTGTAGACAGATAGTCTCCCTATTTTCCTAGATCTGGAGAAATGTAATGGCATTGGTGGCTTGTGCCAAGAATCTAATACAGAAAGCAATAAATAGTGAAAACAGGAGCTCCTCAGACATGCAGGAGGAACTCGCTCCCTTCATGGACTTCCAGCAACAAGTTGGGGCTGAGCCTAAGAAGGAAACAGACCAACAGCCAGGATTTGGGCACACAGAGGAATTGGAGCAAGTGTCCAGTTCCCATAGATCCCTGGTGTTCATCTAAACAGGGCTGGGGGACTGAACCTTGAGAGATGGAAATAGTAGATCTCCAGGTGTTGCACAACAGCATTCACTCTCACCCACTAGTCCCATTCTAAGTCTTATGCGTTACGTCACTGAGTGGTGCAGGGCTCGTCTTTCAGTTTTCCTACTCTAAATTCCCCAATTGACAGATATCTTTGTCATCCTTAATTTTCACTTTTTTTTTAATTTCTTCTGACCAGAAATGCCAGTTTCTTATGGGCTGCATGATGCCTTTTATGTACAGATTTTGCAACAGCGTGTTGAAGACTTCTAGAACGCGAACAGCTTGATGGAGGAGAAAGAAGTGAAATGTTTCAGGCAAAATGTTCACAGGAGTTTCAGGGAATAAGAAAAGGAGAAATCTTCGGTTATGGCAATGTTAGATGTAATTACATTTTCAGGATTTCTGGAAGCAGGCAATAGACAATATGTGCAATGTTTTCATACAGCTTGTCAGCAACTTTGAATCAAAATATTTCTAAGCATTATCATTAGGAATTGCACAACATCTATTACCTTTACCAAAACATACTAGCTCAATTCAAAATCATGAGAGCTGTCTACATTACCACCAATTATTACAAATCATACTTCCCAAGTGTGATCCCAAAATATTACTCTCCCTCAAAAAGAAAACCCACCAAAAAACCATCAGTCCCCCCAACTCAAAGGAATTAAATTTTCTATTTTAAAAATCCTTAAAAACCGTAATTCATGAAAGACAAGAAATACAACTATAATATGCAGCTCTTGTGATAACTCAGACCCACCAGGCACACACAGTCACTCCGTCTTTGAAAGGAGCTTCTGGCTCCAATACACAACCTACTCTGCCAAAACAAGAATAAAACCAAAATCAAACAAACCCCAAAATACTACATTTAGGAGGTTATCAAAACAATTGTCTTTTTTTTTGTGAGGTTACACTCCATCCCAGAACAGAAGAGAATGTATATCAGTGTTGCTAAATGCAGTTATCATTTTACTGGAGGATCAAGCGATGTCACAAACCTACATATTAGGCTGAGGTGCAGTATAGGAACATTTATGTTTCTTCTTCTGGTTTACTACAAACAACTGGTGTATTTGTTCCCAGACAAGTCTGGCAAAGGGACACACTGACTTTCTCACTCACCACCCAACACAAGCTACACAGTGATATATAACTCAAAGGAGGTTTCTGGCACCCCTGAAGGTATGCATGTGCCTCTTCCTTTCATCAGACATTGTCATCAGGCAGAATAGCTTATTCCATTCTCCAGGCTGAATTGTGATTATTGTGTCAGGCTTGTGAAGCACCTCCAGTTAATCACTCAGTCCTACTGAACACAGCCTCATGCAGTGAATTCATTTATAAATATATTCTTTTTGGAGGTCTGAGTTTCTAAAATAAAGCCTAGATTTAGGTACTAGATGTGTGACTTGATCTTATTGTCATGGAAAAAAGATAGAAGATTTTTAGGCCTGAAAACCAAATTGTAAAAACAAAAATCAAACCAACAAACCCCACATTAAATAAATAAATCAAAACTAAACCGCATTGTTTTAAAGTCTGCACAATGATCTTTGTGTACGCTGTGAATGTTGGCTTTTCAGTACAGAGTTAGCTTCACAAAGCAATGAGACAAAACTAAGAGCCTCTTAGGTAGCGAAGGATATAACAACGTTCATATTCTCTCTGAATACAGGGAATTCCAGGAGCCAGAAGGCAGAAGCTTTCTATAAAGCTGTCCAAGAGAAAAAATGTAGGGCCTTGGAGCATAATTAAGCAAATAACTAATTCTGTTTGACATTCCTCACCAAAGAACATTTTATATCCTATGATTTCAAAACATGCAATTAAAACACATTCCCCTTTCTCTTGTTCCCCAAATAAAGTAATCCAAAGACCATGACTTTGAATTGCTGGCTGCATTAGCTAGCACAGCCAACAAATATTCAGCTGGAAGCCTGTCTGAGCACAAGTGCTTTAAGCTGCACTCCAAAAGTCAACAACGATAAGAAAAAAAATGCCTCTTCATAACTACTATATATATGATTATGAATAATTCTCTGGCAGTTATTTAAAGGTTATACATCAAACCACCTTCTACTCCATATTTTTATGCCCCCAACTAAAAATAAAAGACAAACACGACATTGAGTATTTGCTGTGTTGTAGAAATCTATTATTCATTGTTTGTGTAATATGCATAAAATGGGACCAAACCAAATGTTTTCACCTAACTTTGTTAACTTAAAATCTAATGGGACAGATGTTTACAAATTGTTATTTATCCTGTTCTGTTTAAAACATACTTTAAGTATAAGGGCTGCACATTATCAAATGCTCAGCATCACTCTCAAATTAGTTTCCTTGTTGTTCCTGCTCAATGTTACACAGTACCATATGAACTGCAGATGTATATTAGTTCCATTCCTGATACAGAAAATAGAGAGAATGTTTAAAACATCATCAGTGTGTTTGTTTTGCACAAAAAAAAAAACCCTCCACAAAAAAAACCATATAGCATAAGGTGATTCCTACTTCTTCCACCTGCAGTCTGATTCATTGACTGTGCAGTATAGGGATGAGAGCAATCTTGGGGAAAAACACGTTCGTCAGGGCCTTCCTCACATTCCCTTTAATGGCAAGGTCTAGGGCACCAGGCAGGTGTCTAAGATCCCAAATCTCAGGATCAGGAAGGATGGGTGATGCTTCCTGACAGAGCATTTACAAAAATGTGCTATTGAAATTTAGATACTTTATGAATGCCCTCTATTTTCAGTCCTCTACTTCTGATGAAGGGATTACTATTCTTTAATTTGTAATCCTTAATGTGCTAAGGCTTTTACCTCCCAACTAGGCACCAATAACTATCTTATATATTGTCATAATTTCATTTGGCAAAAAGTGCATGTAACCTTCTTAAATTAATATTTTTAAGACAGCACTGTGTATGAAAACTTTCAAAGTCACAATTTCAAAGGTACCTGGCAAATGTATCTGTATAAAAATGTACATTTCATTAAAAATACATAAATACTAATTTAGACAGTAGTCATGCTCTAAAAGGTCCCTTGATGTAGAAAATTGGAAGACCAGTCATTCAGGGATGAGAGAAGGAGAGCATCCTGGGAAGCACATCTATTCTGAGTTTCTAAGTAAAAGCAAAGCCAAACACTCTTAACCCTGTGCTCATGCAATTTCACAGATATAACAGATGTGTTCACTGAAAGAAGATGATTCAGTCCGTACTGTGCATTTGTTGAAGCAAGTTTGTAAATGGGAATTGGAGTTTTAGAACAGAAAAGGCACTTTTGGTAGGTTCAAGCTGAAAGGAGAACATTCTGCTGATTGAAATGATGGTATGTCGTTGTTTCTTTGCTCCCTTCTCCATACTGCACTTTATGGATACATAAAAAGGCAATATTTTAGACAATCCTGAATAAACCGAGCTTTTTTCCTAAACTAGCAAATGCATGTGTTAGCAGTGGATGTAAATGAGAGCACTGACTATTTTATTTCCTGACAATTTTAGATTTCCTCAAGCATTTTGTGAGAAAGGACATGTTTTCCATATACAGCTGTTAATAAACAACTTACAATTCTGTTGTTTTATTTTTGCTTTTCCTCATTTGCTCAATGGCATAAAATAGCACCAGAAATTTATAGCTTGAGTGTTGTCTTAAAATTAACTGTGGTATTCACTTTCTCTGAATGCTACATTGCAAAAGCTGTTTAACTTACCAAATCATGTGTAATGTTAATTACCATGATCAAGCAGAAGAATTTTGTGCCAGCCTTCTAAGATTATACTTAGTCATTAAAATTATACTCCAGGTAAAATATATTCTTCCTCTCATTTCAGTGCGAGGCAGACAACTGTATGCTGGGTATTGGGTTGGTGATGTCTTATGACATCTTTGCAAGGCAGATTAACGTTTTAATGCTCTGTCAATCACTGTATGCTCTTTACAGTATGGTGTAAGAAGCCCTATGAAGATGAAGATCGTATAACCTTAGGAACTGTACAAACAAACGTTAACAGAACAGTCTGCAGTATAAAAAGGTAAACAAAGAGGAGGGGCACAGCAAGACTAAGTGATCCCTAGCAGATCAACAGAGCGGATTGCTGGCTGAGTCATGGATGGAACTCAGTTAATTCCAGTTTAAGGCAAGACCTGCTGAGGTCACTTTAGCTAAACTTCTACATAACAAAAGCATTGCAACTATACAGCACCTCACTGAAAAATCTTAACTAAGCATCAACCTCATCGTCCTTTTGTACAATGGCACTGTACCTCTGTATTTACGAGTTGATAGCAGTGCATTGGACAGTTTTCTATATTTGGGACCTTGTAAGCAGCTGCAGCACTGAACCAAAAATATGGTGTGTAATACTTTGAAGCAATTGGTTTGTTGGATGTTCTTTAGGCCATCAAAAGTTTGAATGACCCTTTTCTGTGAAACGATGCCAGTACTTGATAGAACTGAGATAAAGTGGATTGAATTTCCAGATGCGTATTTCTTCTTTCTGCCTGACAGGAGGCCAACCCTCTATTTTCTAATCTAGGGGATATGCACACCGATAAATAAAATGTTCTTTCTTATCAAGAGCAAGACAGGAAAGATTATGTTAAATACACACCCTATGGCAAATTATTGACCTCAACCTACATACACTGCATTTGCAATAATCAGTGCTGCTGCATCTAAAAAACACTCCCAGTAAAACACAAAAACTGACCACAAGCATATTTCTTGACATACTGCAGGTTCAAGCTCAAATGGATTTTCTTAAGTTGTCTATTTTTGGTGGCATTTGCAGTACAACTTCATTGGTTATCATATCTCACTTGAGATTAGCCACTTAAAGTAGAAAGGTTGACATTTTAAGATAAATGCTGCTCACAACAGTATATTTCAGACTATCTCATAACCAAACCAAAATAATGTATTCAGACCTCCTCATTAGTCATTATTACATCATACAATAACAGAAAGACTCCATATCAAGTAAGCTAGTTAGCATAAAATACTTTTCAAATGAGAAAATAGTAATGCAAACACTCAAAACCAACTGTCTGTAATAAACTCCTCAGATGATGGTATTTGTTCACCATATTCTTGCAACTTCACTTGACAGAGAATTTAATTAAAATATACTCTCCTTACAGAAAAAAGGAATGAAAGTGTCATTTAAGATGTTTCAGTGAATAGTTTGGCCATATCTACTTCAATCTAATGAGCAATAAAGGAGAATCTTTGTTTATATTTGAAATCTTTATTCAATTACATATCTAAATACAATCCAGATGTCTCCGCACAATACTTTGTGCATATGTTGAATAGCTTGTTTGTTCCTTTTGTTTGCTTACTAAAGAATGAGAAATGCTGCTGTCCTTTACTTAAGTTTTTCTTTTGGCAATGAGCACTGAATATGATAACCAATATCTGATATACAGCTTACTAACTTCTGCAGTATTTCTTGGAGAGGATCCATTTTTCCTGTTTGGCATTATTGTCAGGAGATTTACCTCAGACTGTCTATTTTTGTAGTTCTATCTGCAACAGATAATACATTGTGTTCTAATTCTATTCTCCTGAAAAAAATAACATTGGCACAGTCAGTAAATTTGGTGAAATTTAACGGATTGTTCTATGATTTCATTATTTTTCTATTGTGTGCCAGTCAATTGCTGGCTTTAATCAAATATCCAAGGCAATTAAAATATGCATTTGAAATTACTCTGAAAACAAAGATTAGCCTTTACATGAATAATTTACATCAAATATTACACATACACACAAATATGCTTTGCCAATAACTTTGTTAATCTTGCCTCTTTGTATGTTTATTCTGCCTCTACAAAGCCAGTGTATATTGTTACTACATAAGAGTGTATTGCAGAATATGTGACGGAGAAAAAAATGCACACAGCTTCTGCTGCTTTTAACTGATGTTTTGAAAGTACTGGAAAATGCAGTAAAAATTCACTTCCTTGAACTGATGTGAGTGGTCATATAATCTTCTGTCACTGGAAGTTTGTATTAAATTTGTCTGAAAGTGTTAAGTGCATTAATTTGTTTAAGAATTCAGAAACATTAAAAAATATCATATATGTGCTACCTTGTCAGAAAAGTTAATTTTTTCTCTACTTGTGTATTCAGAAAACACAGCATAGTAATGTAATTACCCAGCAAAGAAGGTGGGAGCAAAATACACATTTTTGTTCGTGTTCAAAAAAACCCAACACTTTATTGAAAAGTTGCCCCTTTCGACAGAGGGCCTTACATTTCAGAACTTTAAACATGGCACAGAAAATTAACATTGTGACTCCCATGAAAATTTGGCTAAAGTGTTGAAAGTAAAAGGTTCTGAGAAATAAAAAAATAAAAATATAGCTGCACATGTTCCATGCAGCCTTGCATTTGGTTATTTGTCTTTGAGGTTTCTGTCTGGACTGAGCTGGCTTGATGTCAGGGCTTACACTACAACTTACACCAGTTGATGCTGGTGGTAAACACTGGTACAACACTGGGGAAAAGCAGAACATGGCTTACACAACAGAAGAAACTCAGTATAGCAGGGGATGTAGGAATTGGAGTCTAAGTCCAGTAGGGACAGAGTAAAGAAGCAGTTTAAACAGTTCCCCAACTCCAAAACATGTCTTAAATGATCTTAAAAGCCAAACCAATGAAAGGATTAATTTCTTTGTATACTTGACTCCAATTCCTAGACTCCAATTCCTAGCCTTTGGTTTTTAAGACTCTTAGTAGTCCATATAATGCTGCTGGGTTATAAAGTAGCCCAGACCTGGTTATCAAATATGAACATTTATCATCTTCAAGTAAAACAGAAGTTGATTAGCCAAAGAATTGCTGTCATTCTGTTTCTCACTTAAATTGTCTTTTTAACTATTAAATGCTTTCATCTTTTCCTTAGTATTTTTTAAAACTGGTTTTACACTTAAAAATTCTGACACGTTACAAGATGTTACTTTAAGGTGTCATCAAAGTCTTTCAGCTTGGCATTTTAAAATGTAAATATTTTTGCAGCCTTACCATTTCTATGTTTGTTTGTTTGGCTTTTTTTACTGTAATTGACACAAAACTGAAATTTGAAGTTGTCCTATTAATCATGCGAAATACATTTTCAGACAATTGTACTGATAGCTGAAAAAATCTCTCCATCTCTGCAGGGTGCTAAAGGTACAACCTGTCACAGTTTTGTGTGGATGTTTCTGCTCCTTTTTTTCTTCACAAAAACTTCCATTTGAACCTGGCAGAGATATGAAGCGGCACTTCTGAAGTAGCCATTGGGTATCTGGTTGCTACTTACTGCATCTTTTCCTCACTGCCTTATGATTACCCCTATTACCCTTTCCCCTTGTCATAGAATGGATGATGCAGAGTTATAGTTGTAGCATTTAAATGGAAATAGATCATAAGGAGAGACAACTACTGAAAGAGGCATACTGTAACTGAAGTTCCTACTATTTAGAACAAACTGGAAATATTTATCTTGGTGAAGGCAGCCTCAAACTCTTACAAACTCAAGCCCTAGAATAATGGAAACAACTTCAAGAAAAGCGTCCATGTATTATTCCCTACTCTTTTGTGGTAATCCACCTCAATAATAATATACACCAAGATATCACAAGCTTTTCCATTCCATTTCAAAGAGCAGTAGAGTCTCAAACTTCGAAACTCATTTTCCCAGCCTTAACGGCAACCTTAGCAATGTCAAGGTAGAAGAAATTCCCAACTGCCTGCAATGTGTGACAGAGTTGCCAATCTGTTGATGTAAGCATATGATGTCGGCATTAATACTTTGTACCAGTGTTGAATCTCTACTTGAAAAAAATCAGTTTCAGCACTGTTCTCTGCTAAGTTATTTATGGCTGCAAGCAAAAGATGATTTGAAAATGAAAATCTCTATAGAAACTGATGGACAAGACCTAAGAGAGACCAAAAAGAGATTCTCTACTCAACCTCTTACATGAAAATAAATTTTAAAATTCTCAGTTAACACAAAAAAACCCAACCCTTAAGCTGTAAATGTTTTCATTGTATTACTAGTAGTTTCACATCTAAAAATAAAGGAGGATTTTCCTAAAAGACCTCTAAAAGAGAACCAAAAAAAAATATTAATCTGGAGTCAAGGCTGACAAATTTGATTCCTAGATGAATATGATGAAACACACAGGAAATTCTAAGTTAAGTTTCTGGTACAAAAAGGTACAAATAACTTCCTGCTTTTCAGATACTATTTCATTCTTTATGTCTGTGTATAAGTATAAATACAGTAAATTATTACTTACTAAGATTATCTTTGACTATTCTTTACATGATTTTGTCATACATTGCTGGTATGTCAGAAATCTACACAGTATCTTCTCTTTCAGAATTTCTATAGCACCCTGCATCCACAAAAAAAAATAATAAAAAATCTGCTTATCCTTCTTTACTTCTATATAATCAGGTCATGGTGCCATGATGACTGCTGCTAGTTCTTCAGTAAAAAAATCGATACTGATAGTTTGCTGGCATTTGTGTCATTTGTGTTGGAACAACCTGAAGATGAAATAAAGAGCTTGTGTGATGCTGTCCTGGTGCTGCAAGAAGACTGACTATCAGAAAGAGCTTATCAGTGAAAAAGTAACTCATGAATATTTCTGAACATACTTAAACCAAATGGACCATTTCATATGGAATCAGCATTCAGAGTACGTGGCCTCAGATTTTTTTAACTCAGAAGTCTGAAGCTTAGATGTAGATTTAACGTAGTGTTGAATGACAGTCTCAAGTATCTGAGCTCTGCAGGTAGCAGCTGAGAAGTTGTGGGTTTTTTCTCATGAATATTCTCTGTTCTCAAAGCCTATACTGTCTTCAGTGGACAACAAAATCAGTAGCAGAAAACAAGGAAAAAAGCACTAAAATATCCTGATTTTGCAGGTAGCTAAACTATAGCCATATAAGCAGAGAGAGTCAGATGAGGAATCAATCTCACAGCCTAGGAAAAAGAAATATTGCTGATACAGAGACTGGTTAAAACATTGTCCAAGTGCAGCCATAAACCTCCATCTCTCCTCTTTCAACAGGCCACTCAGCTGATGATGTATAGTAACTGCAAAGTTCACAAGATGATTCAGGTTGGAAGGGACTTCAGGAGGCCTCTAGACCAAACTCCTACGCAAAGCTGTGTGATCAGATCAGGATAATTTCTCAGAGCTTTAACAAGTTTGGTCTTGAGTGTGTGAAGGAATGGAGATTGCACCACCTTTCCATGCAGCCTTCTTCACTGCTGATTGTCCTCTAGAAGAAAAAGTTTTTCCTCATATCCAGCTGGAACACCCTTCCCCAGGTCACAGAATCAATGAGGCTGGAAGACACCTCTGGAAATCATGTAATCCAACCCTCCTGCTCAAAGCACGGTCAACTAGAACAGTTTGCCAGGACCACGTCCCGTCAGGTTTTGAATATCTCCAAGGATTGATATTCAAATTCCACATCTTCCCTGGGCAACTCATTGCAATGTTTGACCACCCACACCATAAAGTTTTTTCTTATGTTTAAATATAATTTTGTGTATTTCAATTTGTGGCTATTGCCTTTTGTCCTGTTACTGGGCACCACTGTGAAGAGTGTGGCTCTGTCTTCTTTACTCTCCCCATCAGGCATTTATACACATTGATAAGATTCCCTGACCTTCTTTTCTGCAGGCTGAACAGTCCCAGTTCTCTCAGCCTTTCCTCACATGTCAGATGTTGCAATCCCTTGGTCATCTTAGTGCCCTTCACTGTTGAAGACATTAAACTGGTCAAATGCCAGCACTGATCCCTGTGGTACTCCATTTATTACTGATCTCCAGGTGGTGTATGACCCTCTGAGACCAACTAGGCAACCAGACTTTTTAATCTGTCTATCTATCTGTCTGTCTATCCATCCATCTTTTTCCACCTATCCAGACCGTAACATTCTAAACTAGATACAAGGATACTTGCTAAATCCATGCTATCCTAATCAAAGTGAAGATGATGTAGTTCCCCAGACTCTTCTTTAGATTTTTTTCTTTTTCCCTTTTTTTTTTTGAAGATGGTGCAACGTTCTCCTTCCTCCAGTTGCTGAGGGTCTCCTTGATCCTCATGACATTTAAAAGAGGATTGAAAGCAACATTGCAAGTTTATCTGCCAGATCTTTCAGCACTCTCAGACTCAGCCTGTGAGGTCTCAGGAACACACAGAGGTGAAGTTCTCACATGAAGTCTTTGACTTGATCCTCACTCACTGCTGGTATTTCCTCTCCTCCTTCAAAACTTTCGCTAAGTGTAAAGGCCTGATAGACCACACCAGTGAAGACTGAAGAAGGCACTAACTCAGCTTTATCTGTGCCCACTGTCCCTAAATCAACCATGTCATTCAGCCACAGTCTCATATTTTCCTTATTCAGCCTTTTATGACTAATGTAACAGTGGAAGCTCTTCTTGTTGTCACTAATATTTCTTGCAAGTCTCAACTTCATGTAAGCTTTAGTTTTCTTGACAGCAAACCTACATTCCTGGGCAAAGCTCTGATTTCCTCATTTGTAATCTGTTCCTGCTTCCACTTAATGTATGCTGGTTCAGGGGTATGGTGGGGTGTTTGTTTTGGGGTTTTTTTTCGGTGGGGTTTTTATTTGCATTGGATCTCTGCCAGGAGTTTCCTGATTAAATAAATATAGCATTTTGATATCTCTACTTGTTTCCCTGAGTACTAGTATGGACAACTTTTGTGCATGTGGGATGCTACTGTTAAAGTGCTAAAATGCTAAACCTGACAGCTTCCCTCATCTCTTTTTCCCTTTAGAGCAAATCTTCAAGTGATCCCACCTACCAGTTCCCTAAACAAGCTTCAGTCTGCTTGCCTGTCACCAAGGGTTTGGACTCTGTGACTCCTTTCTCCCTCAACATCTTCAGACCCACCACTTCATGGTTACTACAGCCCAGGCTGCCATTAATTGTCATATCCCCAGTCAGCACCTCTTTCCAGTGAACAGTGGATCCAGCTGTGTGTCACACCTAGTTGGGCTAAACCATATGCGTATCAAGAAGTTATCCTTGTCACCTCCTCATATCCCATCATGTTGCCCCTCTAGCAGATATCAAGGAGGCTCAAGTCTTCCATGAACACCAGCATCTGTGATCCCAAGACTTCCCTGTAGTCATTTAAAGAAGACTTTTCACACTTCTTCATCCTGACCAGTAGTCTGTAACAATCTCCTCCCGCTGTTGTTGCTCTCGCTGGCCTTTTCTTTGATCCTGACCCACAAGTGCTCACCAGACCATCATCCATCCCATAAAAGAGCTCAATGCATGTGAGCTGCTCCTTCACACAGAAGGCAACTCCCTCCTTTTCCTCCCTGTCTGTTCACCCTGCTGTGCTGCTACCTATCCATCACAGACTACTGGGTCAGACACTCTTTGTTGGCCCACAACTGTCCACCGTCTCTCACTGACACTCTTCTTGCAGTTGGGGGTTCAGTCTCTGCAGGGTCTCTGTAAAGGCCCCATCAATCTCCATTTTCCCTGGAGCTGTTCAATGAGTTCACCTCCTCCTGGAGGTCCTTAACCTGGTGACAGCCTTTCAGCCACATACACCTCCTACAGACAAGGACACTAACCTGATCTTCTCTGACAATGTGAACCACTTAGTAGATGAGGGAAAGGCTGTGGGTATTGTTTACCTGGACTTTAGTAAAGCCTTTGACACCATTTCCCACAGCATTCTCATGGAGAAACTGGCTGCTCATGGATTGGAAGAATGTATTCTGCACTGGGTGAAAAACTGGCTGGCTGGCTGGGCCCAAAGTGTTGTGGTGAACGGAGTTAAATCCAGTTGGTGCCGGTCACAAGTGGTGTTCCCCAGGGCTCAGTATTGCAGCCAGTTCTGTTTAATATCTTTATCAATGACCTGAATGAGGGAATGGAGGGCACACTCAGAAGGTTTGCAGATGACATCAAGTTGGGTGGAAGTGATGAACTTGTTGAGGGCAGGAAACTGCAAAGAGATCTGAACAGGCTGGATCAATGATCTGAGGCAAATTGCATGAGGTTCAACAAGGCTTAGTGCCACATCCTGCACTTGGGTCACAACAACCCCATGCAGTGCTACAGGCTTGGGGAAGAGTGGCTGGAAAGCTGCCTGGGGGAAAAGGACCTGGGAGTGTTGGCTGACAGCTGGCTGAACACAAGCCTGCAGTGTGCCCAGGTGGCCAAGAAGGCCAGGAACCTCATGGCTTGTATCTGAAATAGTGTGGCCAGCAGGACTAGGGACGTGATCTTCCCTCTGTACTCAGCATTGGTGAGGCTTCAACTTCAATACTGTGTTGAGTTTTGGGCCCCTCACTACAAGAAAGACATTGAAATGCCAGAGTGGGCAACAAAGCTGGTGAAGGGTCTGGAGAACAAGTCTTAAGAGGAACCACTGAGTGAACTGGGATTGTTTAACCTGCAGGAAAAGAGGTTCAGGGGAGAACTTATTGCTCTCTATAACTACGTGAAGGGAGGTTGTAGGCAGGTGGGTGTCGGTCTCTTCTCCCAAGCAGCGAGTGATAGGATGAGAGGAAAGAGCCTCAGGTTCCTTCAGGGGAGGTTTGGATTGGATATTAGGGAAAATGCCTTCACCGACAAGGGTGTCAAGCACTGGAACAGGCTGCCCAGAGAAGTGATTGAGTCACCATCCCTGGAGGTATTAAGAAGAGGTTTAAATGTTGCACTTAGGAGCATGGTTTAGTGGTGGACTTGGCAGTGTTACATTTACAGCCAGACTTGATCTTAAAGGTCTTTTCCAACCTAAATGATTCTATGATTCTATGACACCCCCTTCATCTTCACGTGTGCTCCCTCTGCCCACACAGGGCCTGGGAGCTACATTCTCTTTCCAGACCTCCCATGTGCTGCTCCAAATGCTGGAGGTGGCACTCTGCTGTGGTCTATCACCACTGCTGAATGCAGCAGTTTCTGATCCCTTTCCATGTGTCCTCCTGCACAAAATAATGCATCTGTTAGCTGCTCACAGCAGCTGCCTTCCAGGTTGGGAGGCAGTACAGGTTTCTCCCTAACATCAGCTGGATGTGGCTTATCACTGTCTCTTCAGAAGTCAGCTGAAGACAGAAGGTTAAAGCACCCTTTGACCAGCAATACACGACGGACACTACTAGAAACTACAACTTTGCTAGTAGAAGCAAAAGCCTATAGGAGCTATGTAGCAGCACCAGCCGCTGCACCAGTACATACCAGCAGCACCAGGACACACCCCGAAGCTCCCAGAGGTTCCCAGAAGATCTGGAAGCAGAGCCTACAGTTTTCTATATAAACCACTGTGTCTGCTAGCAACGTGTGTTTGCACTGCTTGTTTACTGAATAAGCCTGCAACCAGGGATGACTAAAAGATGATCAAAATGCTCAACTTTCATCCGAACAGACAGCATTATAAAAAATAAAATCTTTGGTGGAAACACAGCAAGTTTTCAGTGTTTCAAGATCTAAAGGAAATATTTATTTTATCTTTTTAACTCCACTGAATTTTGACTTCACTTTCAGGTCAAATGTTATGTGAACAAAATAGTTAATGTTAATGATTTTATTAAATAGGATTATGAGATATTTTCTCCTGAATAAAATGTGCAGTAACCTTGTAAAAAACGAACTTTCTGGTGCTGACCTTTTGACATACCTTAATTGAATCTTTTATTACTATTTCTATTTTGTGAATATTTTAACTGTTTGGCTTGATTCTGAACAAAATAATATCTTCAAACACTGAACTTTCCTAGTGATCTCTATATTACAGAACATAGATCATCTTCCCAAAAGTACATCGCTTTGACTAAAGGAGGGAAAATACAAAGAGCATTATCAGAACCCAGAAAGTCTCCAGAAAAACAGTATCACAAAACAAGAAGTTTGTCCATGCACCCAAGTTGATAACTGCATCGCAAAAAGATAAATAAGCACATGCAATATATAGACCCAGTTAGTGGTCCTTTCAGCAAAGGAGTACCATTTTTTTAAATTACAACGTAGTGTCTTTCATGAATAATGTAAGCTATTTTAGTTAGCCATTTTGGAATGGATGGTAAGAATGGAGGGTTTTCTCATTCTGCAAGAAATGTGTCCAGAGCATGGATGGATAGACAGGGAAGTACATAAAGGCAAACCTGGAACTGGTGAAAAAAAATATTTTGAAACAAGCTACACTTATATGACTTTGTCATTTTAGAAAGATATATTGAACATTCCAGCGATGTTATTTTCAATGACAACACACTCTCAGACTTGTCTCAGAAATTTTTGCCTTACATTCTCTTGTATGTCCTAAATCAGGTCTGCTACTGCAAACTAAAAACCTAAGCTATATCAGAAAGTTTGTTCTTCTCAGACAGCCTGTGCTGAAATAACATTTCTACACCTTTAAAATAATCCCAACTGACAAAAAGTGCATCCACACCAGGTGATTTACATCCTAAAGGATATATTATTTAAGCATTGTTACCCTCCCCAAAGACTTTCAATTCCACCTTCCTAAAATTCCACTGAAATTACTTTTTTCCCCTAATGCATATTGCCATTCCTTTTCAGATCTTTCACACTGATAGGGAAGGTTTCAGTATGATCTTGCCAAAAGTGTTTCTCACACTATTGTCAGAATTTTGCACAAGGAGTTAGAAGCATGTCTATAAAAATGCCAGCTGTATTTTTCTAAAATAAGGTTTGTGTTTTTTGCCAGCACCCACAGCCACAACTCTACATATAGCCTTTAACACTGGGCTCTTGTATTCATGTCTTCTTCCCCATGTTCCTTTTGTGCTTTGCCAGAAGTGGTGGAAGTCAAGTGTTATAATAATGTAGTCTGCAAAAATTATTCTCCTTTTCTCTTGTTCCACTTATAAATTGATACCCTGTTCATTTTGTATCGCTATACTTAGCTCTTAACACTGTACAAGACTCAGATGAGATACCTCAGTTCTTTAACTGGTATAGTCATGACACACATATTGACAGATTTTAGAAAATGTAACATATAAGATTGTTAACAGGACTGAAGTGTTTAATGCCAAGTGTTTCACTAGGTGGGTTTGCATACAACTAAACAGGTAAGTTTAATTTGTTAATTGGAGCAGCATAAGCAGTATTTTTTCTTCTATTAATGGAAATGTTTTCTACACATAGAAGAGTCATGCTACATTCATGCAATAAAGGCTGCAAGACCCGGGCCACTAACACTCTCTAAAGTATTAACATATTTTACTATTATAAATCATAATTCCAGTCTACCATATTCAGTTGTACTATACATGTAAACAAGTGTTGAAAGAGGCTTTTTAATATACAGGAGCTTCTATGCCCATAATTAAGTAAAACCTTGATGATTGATTTAACATCAATAGTCTTTCTGCACACAAATTATACCTTTTTTCCCCCCACAAAACATGGCATAAATTTGTAACTCTACAGAGATCACTTTATGCACTCCGGCTCTCACCCCAGTATCCTATTCTGTAAACTTTTGAGACTGAAGCTGAAGCTAGTCTTAACGTACCATTTTGAAACTCGGAGAGGGACTTTTTACAAGGGCATGTGGTGATAGGACAAGGGGCTATGGTTTTAAACTGAAGAAGAGTAGATTTAGATTACCTATTAGGAAGAAATTCTTTACTGTGAGAGTGGTGAGGCACTGGAGCAGGTTGCCCAGGGAAGTAGTGGATGCCCCATCCCTGGAAGCGTTCAAGGCCAGGTTGGATGGGGCTTGGAGCAACCTGATCTAGTGGAAGGTGTCCCTGCCCATGGCAGGAGGAGTGGTACTAGATGATCTTTAAGGTCCCTTGCAACCCAAATCATTCTGTGATTCTATGATTTTTCTTATCCTTTCATAAACATAAGAAAAGTTAAGTTCTGTGATTTTCATACGTATTATGTTCAAGCTCTGAGCTAGGATTGAATTGGTTAGAGTGATTTTCCTAGTTAGAGGTACATATGTGACAACTTTAATCTCTGTTCAATGATATAAATAGCTTATCTTCAGTTCTTTTGAAAACACTTGAGAAGTCTATCCTATACATAAACGCTCTATTTCAACTGTTCTTTCCATATGCTTATGAGATACATTTCCATTACTGCTAACAAGTTTCAGTCACAGAGCCATTTGTGTCAGACACTGTATGTACCAAGACCAAAAGGAATGTCCATATCCCAGATAATCTGCCATTTAAATGTAAGGCAAGAGACAACATGAGCATACGAAATGACAGCAACATATACAGAAACAGTAGAATAATAATGACCAGCAAGACAAGCTTTGGCCACTTTTTCCAGCAGTGTAAGTAATTTCACAGGTTTTTGTAGACATCAGAGAAATTTTTGACAAGATGGGCTAGTTTACTATGACAGACTAGGAATGTGGAGCATTTTAAAAAGCAGTAAGAGGAATCTTATACTAACATTCTAGCTAGCTGAGATCTAACCTTCTTCCATCATTTTGGCAGCTAAGTTGAATTTGTCAAAATCTTTACTGTTTGCATCTTCCAGACCTAAGCTTGGGGTAGCAGATGCTGGTCAGTGTGGAGACAAACAAATGAGTACGCATTTGTGTTGGGAAGGGTCATTGGTACTTGCTTCTCCTGATCTACAATGTAACACTATTAGCCTACCTAAAGGGCACCTGTCTTTCATAACTGCTGCTTGAGATGAAGTTGTAATCACTACAGTTTAGCACTTTTAAGGCCTGCTTCTGTTCTCTTGCAGTTTAATCCAAGACCTAAAGATAGCAACTAATGTGAGCAGCTACTGGTGATCTTCTTTTAGTAAAGTTATAGGTTTAACTTGTAATGATATCCATGCTTAAGTCCTGAATTTTGCCCAGCTAATTTTACATACACTGCTGTAAAGTCAGTAATACTGGTAAGGTGATTATGTCTTATCAGACTTAATATAAGTACATATTTTTTTTTGCCCAGAAGGATAATATAGCCATTAAAATATAGAGAGTAATCCTGTGTTTATAATCACTCTTTAGCTACAGCTAAATGATCATCACATTCAGGGCATTTTATTCATATCTTCTTTTTTTTTTTAATATTGCACACAGGTAATTTAGAGTAAAGTTTAATGAAGTTCACTCTATAAATCCACCTTCATATACACCTTTTATATAAATCTCTTTGTTTGAAGTTAAACCAGGGAAAAAGGGGAGGGAAAAGTCCATTTTCATTTTTAATTTGCAATGTTAATCCCAAAGGCTTTCGCACTACAAAAGCAGATAAATTTGTGCTGTAGTTTTTGGAGTTATAAAAGGAATGTTCGAAGAAATGATCCATTGCCAGGTTGTTAGTAGGGTCAAGTATAACTTTTTGACCAGAAATGAAATAAAAATGCTGTCAAAAAATTTTATTACTGAATTTAAGAGGAATGAACTCTGTTAGGAGACCTACCAGGACAATTTCTGGGAAGTTGGAGAATTGCCTAGACAACAGCCTACAAAAAACCACAAAAAAACCTCCAACAATCCTAAACCCACAAAAACACATAAAAGTTTTCTCGAGGTGCATATCCTTCCAAATGCCAGAAAAAGAAAAAAATCTTTCCTATAAATAGTAAACAAAAGAAAAAGCACCAATCACATTAACATTGGAAGAGAGCAAAACTCTGTGAACCCATAGTGCAGAACTGAAGAATTCAACATGTAGGTTCCCTTAAAGATCAGAGAAAGAAAGAGTCACTACATAATCAATGCTTGTTTTAGGAAAACCGCAGTGTTCAGTGGGGTGCAACTGATGGCCCATAGATCAAACCTGGACACAGAAGACTTCTTCCCTGTCAGCACACTCCCTTCTTTTCAGGAAAGGCAGAGAGTAGATGTTTAAGTTGCCCATGGCATTCACACATTGAAAGGCTGCCTCCTGCACACAGCCTGATTCTAAGTGCCTGAGTTCCTGCAGCTGGCTGAGAAGGAACAAGTGCAGGCACCTCACTGCCTTCAGACGGCCCTAATACCCAACGGAGAGATGGTGGGGTTAGGTGAAGTATTGACACTGGGATATGCTTTTGCAGAAATTGGACACCTCAGGTCTATCTATATGTCTTTAGATTTGTTTGTTTGAAGGATTTCTGAAGCTGTAGCTTCATCCAAACTGTATGCAGGTCCATAGCTAGAAATACTAGGGAGCAAACATGAGTGTTGTGAGCAAGATGATTTCTTCTGAACTTTCATATTACACACCTTTATGTCTTGACTTCAGAGGTACGTTTTAAAATAAGGAAAGTGGTCTAAAATCTGGCAAGTTTTGGTTACAAGGAATCCCCTTCTACAAGTTCATACTTTGCCTTGAACAAGGTGTACTCAGAAATGCTAAGATCTTCAACATTTTGTTCATCTCAAGAAATGTATAATGAGAATCACAATGCCTCTTATCCATAGAAAACATCTCTTATTTGTAGAAAATTCTCAAACACCACAAAAATTGTATTTATCTGAATTTTCTGTCAGAGAAAGAGAATCCAGTACCTCTCCTCCTCCCGCTCTTTTCACTTGCCCCTTAAAAAAATTCTGGTTTTCATCACAGAGCCAAATTGTCATATGCACAGCTCAGAAAAGGAAACAGCCAAATCAAAATGCACACTGAACCCTTAGTAACCTGAAGTGATTGAGAACGGTATTTTCTAGATTAGTTGCAACTGTCTTTTAAATAAAAAGGTAGTTTTAAACAAAAACAAAGCTAAAAAAAAAAAAAAAGGGAAAAAAAAAAAGGAAAAAACAAGCCAAAACTCTTTGGGAGTCAAGCAGACTGCTGAAATAAAGGTACAGGCAACACTCCTTGTCCTTAACCCTCCAAATGTTGCTACCTCTATTTCCAGCTTTTTCCTTTTTCATGATAAGGGCTTTAAATTATATACTTCTAACACCTTCCTAATTTTGTTTTTTTCTCTTTAATTTCCTGAAGCCAAAACTGGTTTTGACCATATCCGTCTGGCTTATCTCATTATAACTGTCTGATTGGAATTATCTTCCCCATGGCTTTGCTCAGCCCATATATTACTTTGTCTCCAGGAATCTGCAATCTAGTATCCTCACCTTCCTTCTTTCTCAGTTTTTTTTTAAAATTAGCTTATGAAACGGATTTAGGAATGATATTTTCTTATCATCTGAGAATTGAAGTTGGCTTTATCATGCCTCTCACTGAGTTAGCACACAAATAGCATCTTTACAGGCAACAATGAATGTAAATACACTTCTTAAGCACTCAGATCTCTTGCATACTAAAGCAAACAGAACACTGCATTTGTTTTCGAAGTCAATGACACATCTATAAAAATGAAAGCAAATACATGCAGCAGATTTATGTAATTATGGCTTGAATATCAGACAATAATGTAATCTATAGCACAGAAGTAACGTTAGCATTAATGCCAATACATTTATTGCCCTGTTCCCTTAGGACTTTGTTCAGAACTTAACAGAAGTCAAGGGAAAGAAATTCATTGATGTCAATGAACTTTGAATTAAGTTCAGACTGTTTACCTGTTTTGTCTGTTCTAGTACCTAAGAAAGTACTTTTTCTTATTCGAAGCAATCTGATCCTTCATAGGCTCCAATGTTGCATACTGTCAGCGTAAAGATTAAGCAGCTGACAACGTTTATGAAATTATACCAATTTCTGATGCAACTGAAAGCAGACTGCATGAGCAGAAGGATTTGTGCTGTATATCACCTGTTTGTTTTAAAAAAAAAAAAAAAATTGACTCAACAATATGTTGCATGATGGTTTTCCTGCCAAAGTTGTAAATCATATATAAGCGCCCCAGATTATCATAAGCAGCAAATTTGAGTAGTGTTTGTGACACAAGTAGCTTGCCTTTTAGAAATGCTAAGTACCTACCTTCTGAAAATCATGCAGTTTTACAATGACATACAATTTGGTCACCAAAGTCCCCCAAGCAAACAAACAAACCAACCACCAAAGCAATAAAATCCAAGAGTTTAGACTGACAAGTTACTATATATTTCTGCAACAGACAGAATGCATGTCACAAATATTAATTGCCATTCACCATTTACCTGTTTCCAGAAATGATAAACAAAGATCCACCAGCTGAATAGAAAGGACGTGTACATGTATTGCTATTAGAAATGAAAAAAACCTGTATAGAGTCTTAGAGGCATAACTCTTATTTTATGAAGCATATCATTGTATTTGGTTGTTTACGAGACACAGAACGGCGTAACAAATGCAGTGTGACACAGCAAGTCAACTTTAAAATAAAACAAAACTCTTCTATTTCTGGATGTGCTACTTTGGATTATGTTTAAACGCAACATATCCATAGGAATGGAATGATAAAATATTCAATGCATTTGAAATGTCAAGGGTTGTAGCAGTTCAGCTAGAGTTAGAGGGAGGGGAGTTTAGACTTTCAGCTACAGAACAGATTTTAGCTGGTTCCTCATGCCTAACTACAGTTCAGAATAGCCTTCAAGAAGTTGAAAACAATTACAACAGCTTATGAAAACAGATTTTGGGTCACTTGTGTCCACTGATTCCTCAATACTGAAGGCTAGGAATTATTCTTAAACATATTCTTCTTGTAGAATCAGTTTCTATATACAACATCTGATGACATTAAAGCTGAGAGAAATTAATTTCTTAACTACTTGTGCTGGTTTTGGCTGGGATAGAGTTAATTTTCTTCATAATAGCTAGTATGAGGCTGTGTTTTGGATTTGTGCTGAAAACAGTGTTGATAATGCAGAGGTGATTTAGGTGTTTAAGAGCAGCGCTTACACAGAGTCAAGGCCTTTTCTGCTTCTCACCCCACGCCACCAGCGAGTAGGCTGGGGGTACACAAGAAGTGGGGAGGGGAGACAGCCAGGACAGCTGGCCCCAGCCAGTCAAAGGGATATTCCATACCATATGACATCATGCTCAGCATATATAAAGCTGGGGGAAGAAGGAAAGTGTGGAGACATGGTTAGTTGAGAAAGGGCATGGATTGGTCCCTCTGAGCAATCCAGGCTTGTGACATAGGGGAAGGC
>JAVJGI010000040.1:87295404-87316065 GCA_035590275.1 Ibycter americanus | reverse complement strand
AACTGATAATAAAGGAGAACGACCATACTCATATTGGGATTCAATCGTTTCTCCGGGACCGACTCCCACTCCGTCAGGAAAGGAGGGAACTTTTGGAGTTATGGCATTTTGTCTTCCCAAGTAACCATTATGCATGATGGAGCTCTGCTTTCCTGGAGGTGGCTGAACACCCGCCTGCTGATGGGCAGCGGTGAATGAACTAACTGTTTTGCTTTGTGCATACAGTTTTTGCTTTACTATTAAACTGGCCTTATCTTGACCCACAAGTTTTATCACTTTTACTCCCCCAGTTCTCTCCCCTCTCCCACTGGGGTGAAATGAGCAAGTGGCTGTGTGGTGTCCAGCTGCTGGCTGGTGTTCAACTACAACACCACTGAAGTGGTATATTAAAGCAAAACTTACCAGGAACAACTTACTAGTTTTGGGTGTTTTAAATGATCTGATACACATTGCCTGTTATGGTTTTTAAATTCTTACAAAAACTATGACGTAAGTGAATACCACCCCCAAAATAGTTTACACAAGTCCTTCTGATAATGGCATATGATGGAAGTTATTCAATTGAAATAATGACTATGCTATTTTTAAAACATGTTTGGAACTAGAATCATGCTTTAAGAAATCTTAAAGGTATTTTAGGATAGATCTACTATCTTCCATTTGACCCGCAAACAGTAATCAAGGTTAAAGATTTCTTTCTATTCTCCCTTGTTTTCTTGAATTCATAAAAGCAAATATAGAACACAACACAAATTAGTATCAAAGCACAGTACTATCCCTTTAATATGAAAATGCCACTTTTGAAAACTTTTATTTGATTATTAAAAGTCGTTGAATCTCTTAAAAGCTTACTTTCTCCTACACTCCTGTGAAAGCTGGCTAGGAGCCCTGACTGTAGGCTGTAATACTTCTCTCTCATGAGTAATAGTAGCATCCTAGGAAGTGCTTAATAAAAGGATATTCAGTGAGTCAGAGGTGTTCTGTTGAGAAGTCTTGAGTCAAGACTGATGATACTGAGAAACTTGAAAACAGATCTCCCAGTTTTGCAGGCAAGTCTCCTGGCCTTTGGGGAAGATAGCGACAGACACACCTGTATGCGTGCCCCATACGCTCCAAAGTGGGTTTGGTTTTCTGAGTTTGTTTGTCTTTTTTTTTGTTTTGAGAACAAGACCAAGCTAGCAAGAGATCTCAGGGAAAGTCAGATACATGTAAAAACCTTGGCTGGTTTTATCTCAACGGAAATGCAGACTTTGGCAACAGCTGCAATTTTATATCACTCCACTTCCAAGATGTGAAAAGTAGTTGTAAAAAAGACAGAGATTCCTCTGCCACAAGAATGGACAGTGACAGAACAAGAGGGAATGAGCACAGTTTGATTCAGGGGAAATTCTGTTTGCATATAAGAAAAAAAAAATATTTACCATGAGAATAATTAAACATTGGGATGGGTCGCCCAGAGGAGGGATGCGGTCTGCCCTGCTGGAAGTATTCAAGACTTGGCTTGACAGGGCCCTGGACAACCTAATCTAAGGTCCTGCTTTCAACAGAAGGTTACACTAGGTGATCTCCAGAGGTCCCTTCCAGCCTAAGCCTTCCTGTGATGCTGAGAGGCAACTTTTGCTATCATCCAGGTTAATTAAATTTTTTGTGGTGGTGGTTTTTGTTCTGATGTTTCAACAGTGGTTAAACTACCATGGCTACAAGAAACTTCAAGAGTAATTCAGACCACAAACCTGTTTTAAGGCAGCATGAACTGTACCTGTTATCATACTGATGATCAGAAACATCATGGCTTAATCTTAAAAAGCATACTTGACCGATGGCTTACAAACTTATATTCCTTGTGCCTAACTTAAAGCTTTCTCACTGCAGTTTAAGCCTATTGCTTCTTTTCCAGTCAGTTATAAGCACAATTATTCTTTCCTTTTCCATAATCAGTTCTGAATGCATTTTATAATATCCTTCCTCTGTCTCTTCTTAAAGCTAAGCAACCCCTTCATTCTGCCTTTCTTGATGTGTGTTGGACCTAGATGTTTAAAATAGAAAAGCTCACAATTCTCTATGGAGACAGCTGTCATAAAAGACTTGGTGCTTAGTGCTTCCCCCCACCCCCCATTCATTGAAATAATTGAGAATTAAGCACATCAGTACCACTGTGGAAGTCTGCCCTAAATTTAGTAATTGTTCAATGCAATTATTGGACTTTTTTGTTAACTCACCCTTTTGTCTTTGATGTCAGAACCTTGCAAAGGGATGTTTTCCTGTTACAAAATTTGCTTGTTAGTTTTATCTGCATATAATGTAAGTAGTCAAAGCTGGTTTATGAAGGCTCTGGGTTCTGAAATAAATATGAACTTTTGTAATGATAAGGAAACAAAGGGAAGCTTTAATGAAAGATTAATTGAGTTTTGTTTCAAAATTGTGACCTTTTAAATAACCTATACACAACTTTATCTTCTCTTCAATTCTTTTTATTGCTTAGGATTGGGAATAAGTGAAAAAAAACCCTCAGCAGCTCATGATCATTCATATGTGTAAACATTATCTAACATAGTGTTAGCAAGTTCAGGATAGAAATATTGCATCAAATTACTGAAGGTTGCAAATGAGTTAATGTGCTGTAGAACTGAGCTTGAAATCAGAGTCCAAATGTAAATCCTTGCAGAATATTCATAGCTTTAAGCTCAATAACTATTAAAATTATTTCTAGGTATTTTAGCCTATCACTAATTCTAACCTTGTCTAATTTTTACTGTGCCATGCGCAAAGGTACAGAAAGTATGACCTAGACTGAATAGTTCAAAGAGGAAGAACACACAAGGGACATGCTGATGTTAGCATCCTAATTAGAAAATGAAACAGTTAATCAGAGAAGAAATGTATTTTCCTACAATAATACAGAAATTGTTTTAAGTACACATAGTAATGTCATCAATCACTGTCTCTTCCATGGAGAAAGAATTATTGGCTTATAGTGTTCAAAAATGTTGATGTTTTTCCTAACTGAAGCAACATAGGGACATAGCTATTAATTTTATTACAGATCAGAAATGCAGGCAGCACAAAGCAGAAGTATAAATAAGATTAAAGGTCTGAGTTAAACTGACAAGAGACAAGAAAAGCAGTTAAAAATGACACTGAATATTCCTCTATGCCAATGTAAAATGTAAAAAATAAACCCACACAACAGCTCTTCATTTCTTGCTTTTGTAATCTAAGAAAAAAATGCTTGAGTTATATAAACAGTATCCTTGTTTATAAAGGATTACAAAAGTAATTTAAAAATATGGCAAATATTAAAAAATCCCATTTATTAAAGTGTTGACAGCCGCTAGATATTATTTGCAGTGTGTTTATCAAACTGGTAACCCACATACGTTTGGCATCCATTAGGAGAACACTCTTGCAGTTTATCTTTAGAAAAATTATCAAATACGTCTCAGTCTCAGCACATAGTTTGTCCTGTGGTGAGATAAATATTTTGGGGGTCCATTCCTGCAAACTAATAAATATTTGATGCAAGTTGATGCAGATTTGAGCAAAAATTAACCATCTTCATGGATAAGAGAAAATATTTTCCTCCTAACGGTACATTAACAATAGGTGGGAGAATATTTTCCTGTTGCAAGTTGTGACACAGCAGAAGTATTATACAAGTACTATATTGTTAATACTGAAGCCTATGGTCCATACACAACAGAAGATTAAGTCAAAGCAATAGCTGCAGATCAAATCAGGGCAACCTTTCCCAGCTGACTGTTTTGCTTCTCTTCTGACATTGTTGCAGTAAGTCAAAATCCTAAAGCAATTACAGTAAAAAGAAAAAAGAAAAAAGAAAAAAAAAAGAAGAAAAAAAAGCTCCTTTAAAGTAGGTGGAAAGAAAGGCTAAAAATAAAATAAAATAAAATAAAAAAAACCAATCCGAAAACAAACCCCAAACCCACTTAAATTATCTACCTCTGTTGCATTACAGCAAATGCTCAAAGCTTTAGCTTGGCAGCACTTCTGCTGTGTGCCATGAAGTACCAATTTCTAAAGCCTGTTTCAACTGAGATTTCTGTAAAAAGCAAATGAGCATTAGATGTTCTTCAGTTCTGATAAGCTATCTAATTCTCAGTTTGACCATTAAATGTAAGCCATCACCCCCTTTTCATCCCCCTGCCCCTCACTCCTCAGACCAAGATTTTAATTTATTTTCTTCCCTTAAAACCAGAATACCCAGAATGAGCAACAAAAGATTGCAAATAAGCATTAAAACATACCATTATATTCTTGAAATCCACATATTAATATATCAGAAAATTCTAAAGCAACATTTCTCAATTGGAGGTACAGATAAGTGATATCATACAACAGATTTTTGCAACAGGATGGCAAGCATAACGCTTGAAGATGTACCATATCTTACTTTCTTAAAAACAGGTCAACATTCAAAAGTTTGGGAACAGTTTTGATAATAATCATGGTTCTGTGCTTATAAAGTTAGATTTTCTGAACTTAAACCACCAGATTTTATCTGTTTAAAACATAATAAGCTTTAGCAGTTAAGAACCTTAGACAACGAGGTTTAATTTTAAATTCGGCGTTAATTTTCAGTCAGTATGAACAAATTCCTTCCAAGGAGACCACATCACATGTAAGCTATTTATGTAGAATTAGGATACCAGGCTGTCTGCAAGGCAGAGGGGAAGCAGAAAATACGGGACATGGAAAGGTCTCCAAAGAAATTGTTTTCCAAGTCATCCAATCCACAGAGAAATATAGCAATCAGGATGGAAGAGTTTTGCTATACTTTTGAAATAATTCAAATATCATGCCTCCATTCAGTCACAGACATTATCCTTTCTAGGGTAATAACCTGAATAGTGGAAAAAGTACAATGTCATAGAAGCAAATGCAGAGCTGGAGAATATTCAGACAGAAACCGACATTTAGCTAGAAAGCAAGCAGTACTGAAACTCAGTAAGAAATGCCAGCTATGACTGTCAAGACATGTAGAGAGGAATCCTCTCTGTAATTAAAAACAAATAGTCTCCATGTATTCAGTGCAAGTATCTCAGCAGAAGATGCTGGTCAGAAGCAAGCTCCAAAATGCCTTTGATCAGCCAGTGTGTTACAAGGATTCACACTAAAAAAAGGAAAAATAAAAGAAGAAAAAAAAGGCAAAAAAGCAGCTTGTTCAAATTGCTTTTGAAGTTGAAAAAGGTTAGGGAGAAAGGAAAAGGAAAACAAGGTAAACCAAAGCACAATCAAATGACTTACTGGTCCAACAGCTGTCCCCTAGTGAAAAATTCTACAGTTGCTGGACCTCCAGATAACATACAGCTGAAAAAATACACATCTAAAACCCATTAATACATCTTAATAATCTCAATATACTAATCAAATCAATGATTGATTCTCCCCCAAGCTAAACATACTCTGTGACAGTAAACTTTCATGCTGACTCACTTCTGCTGCTCTTATGTATGCACTGAGGAAATGCAGCTGATCCCTGGATCTAGCTGTCCTGTGATCCTCCAGGAACTGTTGCTTGGAGGTGTTGTGTTAGCAAGTTGCATGGAAAATGCTTTTCCCTTCTCTCGCGTGTCCAGAACTCCTTCCAGGGCAAAGATACACAGTGAGAACGAAACAGAAGTTCACCTGACAAAGACAATAAGAACGCTCCCAAAATGATCATGTCTTTTAAGAAGTTTAGAGACAAATATAGGAAACTTGAAAGGAGAGATTATAACCATGGTAGCTTTCATAAAAACCCACACCATTAACTGCCCAAATTTTGTATCTTCTACTTATCTTCTGCTTTATGAATCATAATTTTTTTATCAAAGATTAGAATAATTAACAACCAATCACTATCAAAATCAACTCAGCGCTCATAAGAGTACTGAGTAAAGAATGTAAAAATTACCCTGATTTTCACTTGTATTTCTAACCAAAGTCTTAATTTAAGGAAGCTTTGTTTTTAAACCTAGTATTTTACTTTTGAGTTGCATTTCCTAGTTTTGAACTCTCATAATATGAAGTCGTTGTGGTACATATATTAAATGTAAGTTTATTATATATGCTGTATTAATATTGCATGTGTATTACTCTAATATGTACAATATTACTCATTCATCTCTTTTAATCTGAGTAAGTTATGGCTACACTTGTTCACTTTGTGTTGTTTTATTGTAAAAGTAAATTATAACAGTTAAATGTATCTCCTGTAGTCCAGGTTTACTACCCATCCCAGTTAAATGATCATTTGGTAGGTGGATGGACTACATAAAAACCCCATGTCATTAAAGAATTAAAGAATATTGTCTTTGTTCACCCATGCAACTTCACTTGAGATTGCTGGAAGTTATCTGGAAATAACTGAAGGTAGCCTTAAACCCAGCTGTCCCTCATCTTCCATCATCCTGTTCCAGGCATATTAAAATTTATGAATGTCATTCTACTGTTTCACTACTTATAGGTCTATGAATACCAGAGTTACGTTACTTCATAGTATCTGATAAACTGACAGCTACATGAAGATTCCTGGATGCTTCCTGAAAATCTGGTGAGCTACCGCGTGCAAAGCAAATTATTTGAATGATCAATTAAACAGCATTGCATAGTGGTACAGTGGACATTGAATTTGTCACCTGAAATTCAAGAAAAAGGTAGTTACCTTTTTGACCAAAGAAGTCCAGGTGCAGAACAACAAAATATAGTTCTAGCCCAGTGGTTGCAAAGAAGGAAGGGAAAGAAATAAACTACAACTTCTACACCCCTAAGACACCCAGAATTATGTTTCTTCCATGGACAAAGTTAATCACTGCATATTTTGTTGAAAATTACTGTTCTTTTAATTAATAATAGTAAATATATTCTCAGTTTTTATAAAGTTGTGGTGTATTATGTATTATGAAACCAAATTCTTTCTGAAGTTCCTTCTAAAGTCTCATATCAGTCATACTGCATTTAATAAGTTTTCCTTCTCTGCCTTGATTGATATTATCTTTGTACACTAAACTGCATGTAACACATCATTACTAATGACCAGGCCACATCCTGGAAACAAAGAAACCCGTAGCATTCAACACAAGAGAAGGATGTGACATATATCACACTGTCAGAATATTCATTAAACCTTGTCAAAAAGGGCTCTGTACGAAGTCAGCAGAGTCTTTTCATTTCTCTGAAAATCCTGATGTCAGGTAATGACCCTGAGAGCCTGTGACAGAACTCATCTTCATCAGCCTTTAAGAACAAGTAAATTGCAAATGCATATTCCCAAGGACCTGCTCAGCAGTATTCCCTGGTCACATACAGCAGATGTACTAGTGTTTGGTAGTCATTTTTGGTGTCTGGCAATCATTTCAGGTGTCAAACACAGTGTTGTAATGTAAGAGAGTCAGGCCAGTAGGTTCCAAGCTTTTCTCTCTTTTTTTCCCCCCCCTTGCTTCCATTTATCGGCACCATTTTTCTTTTCCTTTCTACTAGTCCAAACCAAAATATTCTCCATCACATTTCCCCCGCTCTTTTCAATGTTATCATGCTCAGAGCATATGGATTAGATCAGAAAACACAATGTCAAAATACCAGTAGGTACCTGATTTTTCAGTGAATGGTAAAATATAGCTTTCAATGCTTTTAACTTCATCCATCACCAATATAAGTGCTATTTACTTATTTTTGAAGTTTCAATTTTTTTCTTAAAGAACACTGATGAAGCAATATTTTGACCAAGACTTCATTACACACAAACAGCAATACTGAGCATAGAAAATACTATCTTATACTAATGAATATTTTTTCCCCGCTGTGCTTTTGCTCACCAGAATCAGTCACTGATTTATTTTAATCACTGTCTTTATAAATACAAAACACATGCAACTATTGACCCTGGGCAGCTAAAAAATAGTCTGTTCATGAGAAGTAATGCAAATGACCCTATAATTTAGAAATCTTTAAAAAGATCAGGAGAAAACACTTTTAATAAGTGAGGCGGTTGAATCACTACAGGGTTGGGTAACTGAATGGTTTCTAGATTTTACTTAACATGGATGAAGCTAGACACAGTGTTGAAACTTTAACAATCCCAACTAACGTAATGAGAAACAAGATTGTCTCATGTTATATTCATGTTACTCTGTTTAATGAAAAAACTCATACATTAGGAAGGGATCTGTAAGACTGGTACTACTCACTCTCATGTTACAGTTCTTGAGTAGGCTGCAAGTAAAGAAACAATTACACACACACACACACACACACACACATCAGGCCTTTTTTTCCATAATTTATATTTCCAAATGTTTGTGTGTAAATGCAGCACATACTGAAAAGACCAAAAAAGTAGAAAGTATAACCTGAAATTGCTCATAAGGTATAAATGGTTTAAAAAATAAGAGAAAATTTCCGGATGTTATTCTAAACTAAATATCTCAACAATAGTTTCCATCAACCCTCTGTTATTTCACATAATATTAAATATTTGGAACCAAATCTATTTGGCAAATATTATTTAAGGAATTTTACCCAGGAGTTCCAGGGACTTAATATATTCTAAAGTTGTTACCAATACAATGAATAATGTTCAGTTAAAGGTATTTTAAATATGTTAGACACTCCTCCTGCAATCAGAACAAGAAAAAGGTGCATTTCTTCTGAAGCAGTTTGTCTTCCTTCCCCAAGCCTCTCTCTGTTTGCAGTGCAGCACTCATTTGGTATATGCTGTGCTTTAATAAAAATGAATTACAGACTTATTAACAAAAGGAAGTGAACAAATTTTCCTTTAATAAAGAAGGTCATGCATAAGATTTTTCAACAACTGTTTTGGTAATGACAGTCTTTATAGTCCTTGCAAAACTAAACCATTTTGTGGATGCATTATTCTTCTGAAGGGCCTGTTGCTCATGAAAATTAAAGGCAATTTCCACTGGTAATAAAATTTACTACAAAAATACATTAGATGTCATTCATGTTTCAAGGTAAGAGTCAACATCCAAGTTCCAGCACTATCTTATGTAAACTTTCTTGCTTCTCCTGCGGCTTCAGATCCTGTGCAGTTTGAGACAAAAGCCTGACAAGCAGAAGTGCGCTACTAATGTTATCTGTTATGGCCACTTGTATGAGCTTTTATTCTTATAAGAACAAGAAAAAACACCACTAAAAAACCCCACAGCAATGGTCATCCCAATTAATTTAAGAGCATTTTCAGCACCTGCTGAAGGTGACATTCTACTTTGAGGTAACATTGGTGGGATTCAGTTGCCTGAACATTAGTACCCAAGTGCCTTTTTAGACACCATGAATTAATTGAACATATTCACATTAGACTGACAAGAACTATGTTTTCAAGAACACGCATCTTTTTTTTTTTTCTTTACTTTTTCAAACAAAAAAAGAAATAGGATTGTGTGAAATTCAGTTGCCTGAATACAGGTGTCTACCACCACTTCAGGATAACCAGCCTGTCCTTCAGTCCTTCCAGAAAGATGCAAGCTGTTTTCATATCTGTCAGCTCATTCAGGTGTCTCAGAAGTTTGTCACTAGAAGCCAATATCTCAGTGACATATTTTTTAAAATCTTCATTAAATACACATATTTTTTAAAGTCCCTGAAAAAGATAAAAAGGAACCTTCAACTATTTGAAATATTAACTAACCAAATATCATAGCTTAACTGAAATGCATTTCAAGAAAAAAAAGGTTTGGAGAGTATTAAATGCGCATGGATTTCATGTTCTCATTCCTTGCAGTTTTAATTGTATATTAGCGCAAGAAATAAGAAAGGAGAAAGTAAAACTTTAGGCTGTGCAATTCCAGTCAACCAAATCTGAGAAATTTTGGTCTTCTTGTTCTATAGCTCGCTCTCTGAGCTAATAGTTTTCTGTGGAAGTCACAATATTGCTTCTTCCAAGCTGTACACCTGACAACAGAATTTTCTGTTAGCTTTTCAGTGCTTCCTTCCTGTTATCTGTTTTTCTTGCTCATTAACTTAAGCAATATCCCTTACAGCAGCTATCCACTTCCTTTACTGAAGGATAGCTGTAAAATCTAACACACTTCATTTACCTTACTCCTCATACTTCCACCTGTGTAGAGGAATGAAGGCAGTAGGTTGATTAGCATTGATAATATGCAGCTGTGGCCTTGCCTCCAAGGCAGTGAGTTGATTGACATGGATGATGTGCAGCTGTAGCTTGTTCCTGCTAAGTAGTTAAATAGCACTGAGGATGGTGGGAAGGGGGCTGGATGGAGGAGGAGCAGTGTGGTCTGGCCTCTGGAGGAAGGAGTCACAGCATGGACAGTAGAAGCTGACCAAGGGTAAAAGCCTTGTTACAGCCTACTGACCTGCCTGTGCTGCAACACACCTGTATGTTTTTTCACATCTTTCCCACTGTTCGCATGTAAGTAGAAGAGCTGCTGTGAGTAATCCTGAATAAGTAAACCTAATAAGGATGAAAAAAAGGTCACTTTATGGCACTGAGTGGGATGCAATGAAAGATTACATCATGTAAAACCAAAGTAAAAAATGGAGAAAAGATGACGACAGGGATTTGGAAAATCTATATTTAAGACTGATAGAGATTAGGACAGCTTTGTCTTTACTGCAGCTTTATTAATGTCGCTGAAGCTACATCAGAGACTCAGCTATTGTAGCACAAAGAACCCGCATTTACTGCTTTTTAGATATTTGAGTGTTTTAAAGGTGTCATTCTATTTTAGCCTACTGTGACTGCCAGCTCTGAAAGATGAATCCTTTTGGGAATCTACCAGTGATCCATCTAAACAACACTTCTTCAGCATGAATAATCCCTAAACTGACAACTCACACCGCTGGTTAGAATGTAGCAATTTCTTTTTCACCTTTGCTGCTATGTTTAAGAGCTAAATATATGAAGCAATTTACCTTTTCATTACTTCACTAAAAACTCTTTTGCCTTTTTCTGACTCCCCACAATTCATGAAAGAAAATACTGGTGACAAGATTACTAAAATTCAATACAATATTCAACTGAAATTTTACAACTGAAAATGAGCAATGTAAATGAAGCATAGGTAGAAAACTTTCTGTTCTCTGTTCCAGCCTTCTCTTTAGGTTGGCAAGGAAAAGGGTGCTTCCAGTCAGTGGAAGCACAAGATTCTTCCAAAGCCTTCCAATAACAAGTAAAATAAACAACTATCCCACCACTTCAGAAACAGAACCTGATCATTTAATAGAAAGTTTTATGAGACATGGTTGCAAGAACAGTCTCCATAGTGTGGACAACTCTGTATAAACCCCAAACAGTATTGTTTTAAGGCCACTTGAACAGAAAAACAATGATAATCAACCATTGTACAAGAACTAATAAGTACAATATAGAAAGAAATTGTCTATACCTTTCTCCTTATTCCACTTCAAGGAATATATCCTGTTTAAATATCCACAAAGTCTTCTAAACATGTTATGGTAAAAAATTGTAGGATATATATCATACATACACAATGGATCTGTCACAAGTTGTAATTCTGTTCTTTGCATTTCTGTTTGCGGAGAAGAATCTCCATAATAAATACTTCCTAGGATGAAATTCCATTACAAAAATCTTTAGCTCATTTAAATTCACAACCACATCCTAACACTTCAAGCCTGCAGATGTTTAGTTTTGAAATTAAGCCATTTGCCCATATAGTCTGATCAGTTTACATATGTTGTTATAGTTTAGTCATTGTTTGAGTTGATGTCTGACACAAATAGGGTTTTTTTCCCCTGTCTAAGATTTAAATTTTCTTTTTTACTATTTATATGATAATACCACCATGACAAGATCATTCCCTGCTCATGCAATCCTTTCCTTTCGTGGTGCTTTGAGAAGCATTATCATCACTTATATTTTCCTCTTTTTATGTGAAGATTGAATATCCAGCTGTTACCTTAATTAAGTCTGCCACAGGCAAGGATCTGGCTTTATGTACCTGCAGAGAGAACTTCCATGGTGTTTTAATGACTAGCTATAGATTGAGCAAAGTGACTCGAGAGCTAATGCAGGCAAAAGCTTAGCTCAGATGAATGCCAGAGCTGTCAATTTCCAATTAGGAGACTTGTTTGTCTCTCATGACAGTAAACGACCACAAATTACATGCTTTGGCACTGTTGGTTAATCTTTTGCCACCTGACAGATGGAAGTAAATCACTTGACTTATGTTAATCACTTCCAGGAAGTGAGAATTATTTAAATCTTGACACAGTTTTGCATCTGAGAGGACAACATTAGGAGATACCACAATAGCAACCTGTTATTTATAGATAAGGTGGGGTGGGTGTGGGTGTGCATGTGTGTGTATGATTGCATGCATGCGCGTGTGTGTGTGTGTGTGCACAGGCACATATGGGTCTCCTGAAGGGATGTTTGACAATTTATATATAGTAACAGTACCAGTAAGTAATAACTAAATACACCTCTATGAAAATAAGAAAATAAATTTGGCATTACCAAAAAAACTTGAGGTGAATTCTGTGTGGAAAAATGAAGAATAAGTCTCTTCATTAAATAAAAGACTAAAAAAGATTTGAAAACTTGTGAAACATCTATTAAGACCTTTGACATGTAGCTTTAAAAAGCCAAGCTGATGGCCTGAACCTTAGACCTGGTAACACCTGCCAACATAAGAGCAAACCGCATTTCAAAGCACGAGAAGATCCACTCCCGGTTTGCCTTTTGCAGTTTTCCCCTTTTAATACAATTGTATGATAATTTGGAGAACAGTTTGGTATTCCATGGTACCTTGTTCTCCCTGTGACTGCCCATTCCACAGGATTAGTAATGCCATAATTGCAGTAAGTTATTTGATGGATACGGGCTTTCAAACACTTCTTTTATTTAGTTCAAAATCACATGTGGTATCATGTAACTTCGGGAAAAAAAAGGTAACAGTATCATTATTTAAATTGGTTTATATTTTAACTAAAAACTCAAAATTCCACAGCTCATGGCAGGACTTAAAAATTTGGTAAGGAAAAATGCTTCAGGAGAGAAAAGAACCTTTTCTGGGAAATGCCAACAGGGAGTGCTTCAGAGGAATATTTTTTATTGCAAAAATAGAAAAATAGTCTTATAGTTATAGAACACAGTTTGTTATTTAGACTACAAGCAAGTAAGCAGGTGCCCTTTTACCACTGATCATTAACCTGACCTCCTAGTGAGATCATCATGATGGATGATACAGTCTTAAACTGCACGGTCCCGTTGTATCATCACCACCTTCCTACTTACACATACATTTACTCACTCCTTTCCCCCGTGCTCTCACAAACAGAACTCCACTGCACTGAGATTGCAGCATAGAGGCACTCAGAGGCTGCATTAAGATTACATGGACATTAACAAATTCAAAACCCCTCTCGAACTTTTCTAATTTATTTTAATACACTTATCTTTCTTATTTGGCTCCCTTTGGAGAAGGTTCTTTTCTGTCCTGCATGGCTCTCAATGCTTTTCCACGGGCTTCAGAAATCCTTACACATATAGTTTGTATTATCAGGAATTAAAAAGATAACATTATTGCATTCTGAATTGGACTGAAATTATACTAAGAATTCTTAGATTTCCCCCCACCCCCACCCCTGCACCATATCTTTTTTTTTTATTTCCAATCACTCCAGAGAGGATGTATTTTACTCTGGCTCACAGGTCTTACTTGCTTGTTTTCCTTCTTCTACATCATAATTTTGTACTGTGTGCTGATTGATCCACTTTCACAAACACACCAGGTTAATCATTATTCGTGCTTGCAACAGCCAACACACAATCCACTTGAATGGGTAGAAGGGATTCTGCAATGCTGTTTAACCAAATGAAAAGGCCACAGAAAATCATGGTGCTAAATACCACTTCCCAGGTAATTAACTGTGTCTTGGGTGTTCCCCATCAACCTTCCTTCACATGTGATTGTTGTTTTCATTGCATGCAGAATGTTGTGTCTTTAAAACATAATATATTAAATTTTTACGATACAAAAAACTGTTTTACAGTATTGTTTACACACAAAACCACACACATATAGAAAAAGCTGTTTAGTGCCTTTCTGCCTACACAGATAATTTTTTTTTTTTCCTCTGGCATACAATATACATAAAAAGTAAAAAATCTCACATTTACAGAAATCAGAGTTAGAAGTGAATACCAAAGTTACAAAATAAACTTCTTTATGACCTTGTTGGCATTCAATCTGTCAAAAAGCATGCTGCTGTATGTAAGCATGTACAGTTCATTGTGTTTTAATCAGTACTCATACAAAATTATGTATAACACTATTGTTTGAATAGGTTACAGCTGGTCCCCTCAGGTTAAACAGAAAATTCCTCAAGCTGTAGAGTTCTTCAAAATTTCCTTCTCTACAAGTGAAAATATTTAATTTGTTAAAAGGTGATATCTTGTATTTTTTTTCCTTTCAACACATCAAAAGTCCTATCTGCTTTGCCATATTTTCGAAACAAATTCTGTTGAAAAAATACAGATATCCATATCATATTTGTGCCCTTGAATTCCAGCTTCACTAATATAGAGAGCTTAGCAGGAAAGATAACACAAAGATTCACCAGTACTGAGCTTTCAGGTAGGGTCATCATATGGCATTCTGCTGCGTTATATTCACCTTATAAAGCTTCCATTTTTAAAGTATCTATCTTAGGGGAATATCTGATTATTGTGATTAATGAGTAATTGGGAGACAAAAAATAGCTAAACTAAAACACTAGAAGTCTGCCGGATAGACTACTATAAAATGGCTGAAGTTAAATAAATAAATAAAATGGAAAAAACCCATCACCTTATTAACATGAATAATGCCATTATAAAACATAATACGAGGGGTTTCTGTGTGCTTCCTGAAGTAAAACAAACTTGTGTGTTCTGTTTTTTCCACTTTATTAATATGGCTATTTGAATGTCCAATGGGTATACATACAGTTTTTTGGTATGAATTTTGACTTTTAACCCATTTCTTTCAATATACACATAAGAAACTGCTGTCTTAAGTCATTAGAATGTTTTTGTCATAGCAAGGTATCTGGGGTACAAAAAAATCTGTTTAAAAATTATGGGAAAAACAGTGGAACTAATAATAGAAACTATGATATAATTTCAGCTTTATTTTCTTAAAGAAGTTTTGTTTGACTTAACAAAAAGGGAATTAACTTTCTTGGAAAGTAAAATTCACCTGTGAGTAATTCTTGAAGAGCAGAAGCTGTAAGTCTCAAGACTGACAAGCCTAGAAATTGAAGATACATCAAACTTTAAAAGGGATTGAAGGTCAGAAAACACTTAAAAAATTGTTATTGAGGAAGGCAAATACAATACTTTCACTTACAAAATAGAAGTATAGAGACTCCCATATGCTAAACTTAGTAGACAAATGTACATACATTTATAAAATCTATATATTTACAAACATATAAAATATACAAATGAGACTTGGAAAACAAAGTTAAAAATAATAATTTGGGTCTTCCACCATCTACATTGAGCATGAATTTCTACCCTTACAAAAGAAAACTTGAAACAAAGTAATAAACAATAATTCAGGAAACTGTTAGAATTTGTATTTCCATACATAGGAAATCTGAAGTACACATATTAGTACACACATGAATATACAGCTGATACGGAAGGTTTGGGAAAAAGAAAAATAAGGAAAAACATTATCAAGTGTTTGATAACCTCTGTTAAGTATTTGTTGAAATGCTAACTGTTGGAGGAAAAGCTGAGAAATATCTGAGGTTCTTGGTCAAAGTTTAAATGAAAGACTACAGTCCGATTCCCACAGCATTTGAGAAGTGGAAATTCACATAATGCCTGTCATGTCTTGTTGAAATTAATGGCTTATTGGAAGATGCAGAGTATCAGACTAGCATTGCAGTGAAGGAAGTGAGTATATTGTGAACAAGCTTTTAAGTCAGCTGTTTTTCAACTCTAGCTGTGTCCCATTTCATAAGAAATGAGTTTAAACTCCGTTATAATTGTAATTTTGACCTCCATGTGGAGAAAAAGTGCACCGTCAAATGGAGTACCACAGAGATCAGACTGGGACTTATTTTTATAATTTAATAGTTTCCTTAGGAGCATACTGGAAGACATGAAGTCAACCTTTTTTTTTTTCTTTTTTTTTCACAGCCAGATTTGAAAGAAAACAAACAGGAAGACAGCAGACCTAAACTACACACATATTTGGGTATTTTGGCATAGCAGCTTGCCTTCAATGCAATTGCTTTAGTATTAAATAAAGAGCAGCTGTATATGAGGACACAGTGAATAAACACAGCCCAGATAACTATTCCTTGGCAGCAATGTATGAAAACAAGATGAAGAAACACCTATGGTGTGTGAAAATAAATAAGAATTTGCTGTATTATTATGTCTGTATAAACAGTTAACAAGTAACTGGGAAGATCACAAACTAGAGAAGTATTCCTTTTTCTGCATATGCAAAATCAGACATGGCTGCATTGATAATAAATTTTAATCACAAATAAAGGAACGTCAAAAATAGGGAGACTGATTTCCCTTTATACTAGAGCATAGCTGAATGTAAGAGGATATGATGTTTTCATAAATACGTTCAGCAATGTACAACTGTTTCAAGACAATTATAGAAAACCAGGGCAAGAAAGCTCATTCAATCTCCCTTCTTCATTCCCAAGACCTATACAAATGCCATTCTTAAAAGAATATTTCTATGACTATTCCAAGGATATTCTGACTTCCAAGGGCTGGATCTCTATAATCTTCTTCAGAAATCTATCTTGAAACTCTGTTCTTTAATAATTGAATCCTTTCTGCATGCCTCATCCAAAGATTCCTCGCTAAAGTTTAGACTCTATACCTTTTGTCTATTTGTCATGGTCACAGCAGAAATTCTTCCAATTTTTTTGACAAAAACAGTGCAATATTGTTACTTATTTGAAAAACACTTAGGCAACAGGATGGAAGAAGGAAGGGAGAGAGACGGAAGGACAATAAACTCTTCTTTGGGGTAAATAATTGTAATTTATTCAAATCTCTCCTTATAAGCCATTTTTTTAGATACAAAAGTATAGTTTTGGTCCTGCCAGAACTCTTCAGTGTTATGTAACTTTCTTCACCTGCCAATGGCTGTAAACAGCAGCCCACACCTATGTTTACATTAGGAAAATAAATACTTTCACAGAACACTTTCAGGCTGTGAAACTCAGTTTTGTATACAGCTAAATTGTTAGAATGGCTGTCATATTTTGGCCCGAGTTAGTATTTTCCAAAACAATTCTCAAGAACAAAAGGAACTGTTCCCGGTAGGCGCTCTAGAACAAATTGTTCTCTTCTGAAGGGTAGGAAGTGGTATCAATGGTGTGATACGAGCCATTCTCTGCCAATTGTTTTCCATGACAGAGCCTCTGACAAATTTAATTTACTAGAACACACTTAGCCTGACCAGTGTTAAGTGAAAGGATTACTGCATTTGTATCATAGATGGAAGTATGGCCTTTTAGGTATAAAACAAGCATTGGTATGACGTTATTAAGTGATATCCACCTTGTGATCCTTTGTAGCTCTTCCATCTTTTTCCTGAAAGTGTTTTTACTTTTGGAACTGACAAAATAGAGAAAAGACCTTAAAAAAACTCAAAGAGCAAGTTTGTTTTGAATTTTAACCCAGACTTCAACATACCTGATGGTATCAACCATCTTCCTGTTCCCTTGAATTTAATAAACAGACCATCTATTCCATCACTCAGTTCCTTAACAAAATTTCTTCATACTATTGGATCCAAGACAGATTTCCTGCAGATTTTTACTTGATATAGCTATAATTTTCATCATTCAGAATAACGTGTGTCAAGTCATTTAGAAACTAAAACTATATAAAGGTCTACAATAGTTTGACTAGTAACCATTTTGGGAAAGAAAACAAACAAAAAAAAAGTGGACTTCTATTTCTTTTGTGAAAAGTTAAGGGAATAGAATGAGTTAAATTACTTCCTAGGGCCCTATTCACACTTGTTTTCTATGAATTTATGCTTCAGATAACCCAGTGATATTTAGACAAAACACAATTTTCAGCACTGTGATGCTGAACACTACATCCAAAGCTGATAAAACAAAAGTCTGTAGAGTTTTTGTGGATGTATTACATCCCATACTCTTTTGGGACCCTGGGACTAGAGAGATCAGAAAGGAGCCAGTTAGACCAGCCTATACCGTGACAAACTGAGTACAAAGGCTTTCCCCCACAAAAAGGCTGCTGAAGATAAGATATTACAGATGCTAGATCTTCAGATCCTTTGCCTTGCCCCCCACATTTCTGATCTGAAATGTACAGGCATCCCTAATGTTTCTTTCTGTGATCCAAAGGGTATACCTTTATAGGGCTCATTTTCAAACAGCTGTTGTTAAGATGAAAGCTCTTCTTTACATGAAGTATGTCTTTGTTCTAAAAAAGCTGGATGAACTTCACTCCTATTAACTACTGCAAACTTTGTGGATTATAGAGGAGTTTTGCTACTGACTTTTTTCAAAGCCTAGTGCTTTGAGCTTTGTAATTAACCAGGCTTTCATATTATTAGAAGAAATGGTTCAGACTAGGGTGATCTTTTGAACTTCAGAATCAGTGCTTTCTTGTGGGATTCAGAAAATGTAATCTGAAACTTGTACAATGCAGCAAAATTAAGAAAGGCGTACTCTTAATACAGATTCTAATGAATAAGGAATAATTCTAGTGAGATGGAATATCATTTAATAAATACTGGGTTTTATTTTACATTTAAAATTAAAATTTTTTATTTAAGCAAGTGAAAAACAGATAGTTGATTTCTGGTTTTTCATTTCATTTTTCTCTTAAATGCAGTTTACTCATCTTCTCCATATTTTTACAATAATCCTATTTACTAGTTTATCTAACCTGTCAATTATCACAGCTTGCTTAAGTGAACTCTCTAAACTTTTCCTATACTGATGTCCTAAACTTTGGCCTCCTTGTAAACTACAGTAGAAACACAGAGAACAATAAAGATAGAACATTAGGACTTGCACCCAGTAGTTAAGGCATACATCCCTGAGGCAAGAGTATATGACTTAATATATAGTAAGGTCAAATATTTAAAGGAAAAAAAAGGAAATTCAACATACATATCTTGAAACATTCTGCAATTCCATAAGTAAAATCTTTTTGTGTTTTTGCATATGATAGTTTGAGAACCACATTGAAGAGAAACTTGCAGTTTGATATGTAAAATAGACACTTTGAACATTATGTAAGATTCACTTTAAAAAAAGAAAATGTTTTATAATTAGGATAAATACGTAAGCAAAGTGATCATTGACATTAAGATTTCTCCATGAGTTGTGAGAGTGTTTCCTTTTGCAGGAGCACAACATATTTCTTGATGCCAACTTAATTTAATTGGATGCTCTTTGATACTGCAGAGCAACTGAAGTGTTCTTAAAGTAGTAAGCTGTATCATAAAAGTACAACTAATATGTTTGGGAAGTTGATTCTAGAAAATACACTTTTGTTAAGAGAAAGCAGAGAGAAGAGAAGAGAAGAAGAAAAAAGAATGGAGAGAAGGAGAAGAGGAGAAGGAGAAGAGGAGAAGGAAAAATATCTTTCAGTGTCACTGTACCAGGTAAACAAAATAGTATGAAGTACAGATAGGCAGTGGTAATTCAGAATATGTGACCCACAGTAAAACAATAACACCTTTATAACTGTTCAGAAGCATTTCTAATGAAAAACAATACAATTCAGAAGAGAAAAAAACAACAGAAGAAACCAAACCCCCACAAAATAAAAAAAAAAATCTTTCTTCTATATTGATATCTAAGGATAGTCACTATTACATGGAATTGTGAATACAGCTATAATTCACTTCAATTCACAATGAAATGGAAATGATAGTAACCTTTACTCAAGACTTCTTTCTGGAAGAAAAAATGCCAAGTATCAGGAAAACATAGCTTTGGTACAAAACACAATTGTCCATCACAAAGGAAAATGTTCAGGAATTTATGTTCAGTTATGCCTCAGTAAAGACAATTTAATTTCACATAAACCAGGGGTATAGTAGAGGAAATACAAAATCTGTAGACTCTTAATGGAAGCCATCACTCACAGTATCCCATTTTCTAGACATCCGTATTGCATAATGCATAATCCAATATGCAGATTTGCCAGCCATTCAAAAAGAGGTCCAGGAAGTCAATTTCATGATCTAGTGGTGTTGCTGCTGCAAAAGGAAGAAAGCATAGAGTCATTTAGTCTCTGCACAGACTGAAGCTCTCCACCAGTCCTAATGCAAGAAGGAGTCCAGTTCTGTATTTTCCCCCCAGACAGATGCAAGTAAAATGGATAGAATGAAGATGAGAAGTAAATCGCTCCTTCAAGTCAAGTCATGTACTCAATAAGCAGCATATATCTTCTTACATTATCATCTTAAATTCTGAAGTGAAATATTTAAAGTTCCATCTCAGTTTTGTATTCCTGCTTTCCTTCTCACTAAAATCAATAACCATCATAGACCTCTGCATGTATTTCTCATTCTTCTTTTGATAAAAAGCCTGTACAACACTAAGATGGCATGAAGAAAAAATGCAGATTGTGCTGGTTTAAAAGTAAACCGGCAGGAGAAATGAACCCAACTCAAAAGAGTTTAGAAGTCAGAACTACAA
>JAVJGI010000040.1:87246479-87286219 GCA_035590275.1 Ibycter americanus | reverse complement strand
ATAACATGGCAAGATGGACATGGTGAGATGCCAATGCATGTGATCAACAAAATAACAGCTATGTCTCCACCAACCGATAAGAAAGAAACTCAGGCTGTCTTAGGCGCTGTGGTTTTTTGGAGAATCCACATTTCAAACTACAGTATGATTGTAGACTTAGCTACCGGCTGAGGTTAAACCACAACAGTGCTGAAAATTTTCAAAGAAAATAAATTTTTTTAATGATTGCAGACACCGAAATATTTATTTGTTTTCGTCTGATTTCCTCACAATACTTAGAGTAAGATGATTGTGGAACATTTTTTTTTGTGATGCATTGCATATACGATGGAATTTCCTGTTGCAGAATTACAGGTCTTTTTTTTTTTTTTTTCCCCTTAGGTGTGGTATTTTGACTCAATAAGCTACTTGGATTGCTGTCAATTGGAGGCAGCTGAATTTAGTGATTCAGGTGTAAGAAGAAACTAAGCAGACTGTGCTTCAAGCTGCTTCTGCCATCTTTGACATTTCATCAGTTTGCGTTGTGTTACACGCCTACAGACAAGGGGTCAAGAACATGTCAGGTTGTTGAACAATTTTCTTCCTTTTTAATAACAAGAATTGGATTCTTGAAAAATTAATATTTTTTTTTTTCATAAAATAACATATCTCTCCTATTTCAATTGTCTCTGAGAACTAAACTGAACTCCATAACCAAGCTGGTTAGGACACTTCCCTGAGTCTCAGTAGATCAATTTGCCTGTCAGATTGCCAAAAAAGTAGTATATTGGCCACTCTCAGTTTGTTCTATGCAAAATATCTAATTTCTAGGAGTTTGATCTTTCATTCTAGCCCTACATTAAAGTAGGCAGTTTGAAAGCTTTTTGAGACAAGGTAGTGAAATAGATGTTTCTGGATTAAACATATATTACAACTTTGTCTGCAATGAAAGCACAGGTTTAAAAAGAACCCTGCACTATTTCAAATCACAGGCTGATTTCAGTTTCATATGTTATAAGTGTTATCCAGAAAACTGTCCAGCTGTGTCCTCAGGACTTCTATGCTGGCTCTTGACAGGAACCAAACCTTCATTAAAAGCAAAGCGATTGCAGCAACAGAAGAGGTGTTGCTCTGGCAAAACAGACTATTCCTGAGTTACAGAGATGAAATCTTGTCCCCACCTCCTGTGAGGCCACCTGGCAGTTCTGCCAGAAGCCTGGGTGTCCTTTCACTCTGTAAGTCAACCTTCCTAGTGCTGCAGCTGTTCAAATGTAGGGCTGCTACATCAGCTCCAGAGCTGACAGTTGGAAGCATCGGGTCCACGCAATGCAGGAGGCATCTGGGGGACAGCCTCCAGCACTCTGGAAAACTCTCTGGGACCTGGAAGAGAAAAAAATTTTGAATCAGTATTTTGGGATCCAGTACCGATCCTTACATGATACGGGCACAGTAACCTATGATTTCTGCACTAAGATGAGAAATCTGTTTCAGTTAGGGTATTCTTCTGAGAGACATGTTAACAATTGAATTAGAGTCTCCAAACTCCAGAAATCTCACTACACATTTCCCTGAATTTCCACAACAGTACCATGCCTCCTGACAAATAAAAGTTGGCTTTGCTACATACAGTTCGCTTTTTAACAAAATCATGTGATGCCTCTTTCAAATGTTACAATAATGCCGCTTCCCCCCCCTCCCCCCGCCGTTTCAAGTATTGAGTCAACACAGTGTTTGGAGCAAGACTTTGCCTAAAGAACATCGCCAACAGACAGTCATACTCTCAAATGTTACAAGTTGCAATATCATTCTAAACCAATAATAAAGCTGAATGTATATTTATACTAGAAGTAATCACTCTAGATTTTCTGTTGGGATGTTGGCCCCCTTACCTGTAGATGTGTTAAACCATGATCATCATAGATTTACATTTTTAGGAACTGTTACCAATTTGCTTTGAATGAAGAGTTATAATAACATTGGCTGCTTTCTGATACCCACTTCCTAATGATATCTGACTTTTAGAACAAAAACCATTCTTTTTTCCTAAACCCAGAGAGAAATACGAAAAAATAGGCTATAAATGTGAGGCAGAAAGAGGCTTGTATCAGATCGTTCCATATTCTTTTTTAATCTGTGGCTGAGGAATGACATTGTGAGATTTGAACTCATAGCCAGACTTTCCAAAATCTGGTCATAGATTTTTAATAAGAGAACAGCTGAAGAAAAATGAGGAGGGTTTTCAAGAGAACAGGTATCAGTCCAGTGTAATTAGAAAGAAATCTCCCTGAAATAAAGGTACATGGTTTAATAAAATATTTCTAAAATATTGCATTTCTCATTAAAAGCATGTTTAAAATGACAGAACAGTAAAACCAAACAGGACTATGTTAAAATATCAAAACAAGTGAAAACTACCTATAGAAAAACATTAAAATTTTCATATAGTAAAATTATACATTTAGTTTTATTATTGATGTAGAATAATATTGCAGCTTGCCTAGATTCATTCTGTGGGAATACAACTGCAACCATTTCTGAATCTTCTAGTACTGATCATATAACATACTGAACATATATAACACAGCTGGTATGAGTGTATATGTTATTGATTGCTAATTGCATAAGGTTTTGCCATCGCAGGGTTTCTCTGACTCAATGCCAGCAGATTCAGGAATAGTCATTGAACAGAAGGCATTTCTCCTCTATGTCATAATAACATCCTTCCAAGACACACAGTCACCAAAAACCTCTCTTGCAGCTGAGCTCTAGATATGACAAACTTAGTCAGAATGACAGTGCCCGCCTTGGAGAGCTTGCCATCTTAATAAGCAAAATTGTACATGTTCTACATATTGCCTGTCTGTGATACAGAAAGGTAAAGAGATCTGCACAAATTCATGCAGTAGGTCAATCCTAGGACCATGGTAAGAATCACAGCATCCTAACTCTGACTGCAGATTTCTAACTATCATGCTATGTGTGAAAGATACCTCTCAGCTCTGGCAGGTTTTACATCAAGCCCTAACGATCACAGAATAGGGATGATGACTGCGATTAGTATTTATTGTTTGTTGTGTACCAATAGCATGCTTGGAGCAAAAACCAAAATGAAGACAATGCTTGCTGTACAGAGAGGAGAAGGGAAAAACTAAAAGTGGCAAATAGAGAAATAAAAACAATTACAGATCTATCATGCTGGCTTAGAATCCATGCAGTTACAAAAATAATAAAGTTAAATTATAAAGTCGCCTGTAGGCAATCTAAAAGGGATTTAATTATTTTTTAATTACCCATTTTGGATGAAAAATAATTTCCAGAACCAAGAGAATTAAACATTCTTTTGACCCTGGCATGAACTATATTTTAAAGAACTTTTATGTAGCACAGTTGTGTATCCCTGCTTTGCTTATAAAATGTATGACATTGCATCAGCCACAAATTAAATTACATGAAACACATTTTTAAATACAATATGAAATTGTGATATATTTAATGGTAAATATAATAAATTGTAATCAATCATTAATTGTGAGCTGTGGTATATGGTGTTTATACATCTTACAAAAAAATTGATTTTTTTCAGTGTTTGCTTTGTTAGCACTACTGCACATCCCTCTGCTTTACAAATTGAACGTTTTTCACTGTATACAAGCTATAAAACATAATGGGGGAAAATCTGACTCTTTTTCTCTCCTTTTTTTGGGCTGTATGTATAGACAAACCAATACTATTACACTGAAAAAAAGATACACATGTAGGAAGCCATTGAAGACTTGCTAAAAGTTTCATTAATTCGTGTAATTTAACCCTATCTAACAGCCATGCCTTAGGTCTGTCTGTTTTTAAAGTTAGCCTCAGACTGAACTCTATAAATGCACACTGTATGTGTGCTCTATAAATGCACATAAAATATATGCATTGCTTACTGTAAGGTTCTGAAGACAGCTATCCTTTGCATTAGTAGCTTCCAGAGTCAGGTTGCAATTTTTATTCCTGTAGCTACAATGTCCTACCTGGAATCCTAATTCCTTGTCCGACAGTAGAAGTGTTTCCATGTCTCTGCTTCCCTGTGTAGCAAAGACACACTCAGCCTCCCACCACTGCTCACCTCTCTGCTGATTTCACTCAGAATTCTGGATTCACTGACTGAACCAGAACAGAGGAGGGTCATTATCCAGGAGAGGAGGAATTTCAGGCATATTTTCAGGAATGGCTGAAGGAAGTTATTAGTTTATTTCCTAATGAATAGGAAGCTAAACTACTTTCTTGAGCAGGTCACTACAACCAGCCTTAGATCCCAAGAGTGAAGCAGACCTTTAAAGTTTTATTTTTGTGGGGGAAAAAAAATCTTTAGAAGGGACATACGGTAGAAATAACATGGTAATCTGCAAAAACAGTAACTTTTCTGCCATGGTACATGAAAGTCATTTTAAGAGGTGTATAAAATATCCTGAGCATATGCAGGTATTCTTAGATAGAATTACCTAAACATCTGTTTTGTTTAACTATTAATAAATGAATGGCTTTATTGTTTACTTTAAAAATAAACATTTTAAAATAGGATACACCAAGAAAATACTACCAGAGTGGTTTCCTCTGATAGATCTGATATTTCAGTAATAAAACTTTCCCTGCCTAAGAAACATGGATGTCCAACAGTCAAGAATTACAAAATTACAAGAAGGTCATTCTTCATGGAAACTTCACCTGTTTCAGAGTTGGGCCAGCAATACAGTAACAGTAGCCTTTCATGATGGCTCCTGACTAGAACATGGAAGATAGAGAGATAAAAAGCTGAAACACTATGACAAATAATTTTTCCAGTTTTTTTAGAAAATAAAAATAAAATTAAAAAACCAATAAAAAATCCCACAACCCTTTGATATTAGATGTGTAAACTTAGTCCAGTTCTTGTCTTATTAAATATGATTAATATACCTATAGTAAAACTACTGATTCAAGCTAACTTTATTGCAGGAATACTGAAATATTTTTGAATACCATACAGAGGAAGTTTTTAAGTTACCGCTATATCTCATTTCATACAATTACATTATAATACAATAACACAGTTACATTTAATTATAGTGTGTAACTTCATACAAGAGGAATCCAGAAATTTTAAAGACACGTGTCCTATCTGTCTGCATTAAATACTGCTAGACAGCTAAATTGCCTGTCAAATATTCTCGTGAAGATTTGATGGGCACTTCTATTTTATGACAGTCTTTCTTTCTTTTTACTTGCATTAGAAATACCTGGGTAGAACATGAAACTACTTTAATGGTCCCTATCTTTTGCCTCAGAAAACAGTCTGGAACAAAAATTAAGAGCTCATACTTTCTGCAAGCATTCGGAAAAAGTTGTGTTTGCTCTTTCATTTGGAAGAAAGACCTAAATGCATTTATTTATCTTTAAAAATATGCATGGAAGGCAGCCTTATAAATATCTAAAAACTGTTAAGTCTAAAAATTGCCTTTTTGCATTCTTTGACTGAAAAGTTATTATCAACAACATAGACAATTATAACTTGTTCATATGTCCAAAACTGTTAAGTCTAGAAATAAGATATACAACACTTTTCCCAGTGACCAGCAACACTGTTCACTAGCCTAATAGAGCCTTTTGTTAGACAAACAGGAAAAGGCAGCATCTTACAAATTCCCAAGAGCAGAAAATTTAGGGGTCGGTTCTTTTGCCTCTGCCTCCTCTAGCCAGATGACTGCTCAAAGTGATACAGGAATGGGAACCATCAATGTAAACCAGAAGCTTCTTCTAAAATTTGTAGTATTTTCACACAATCTAGAAAGAAAACTTAGCTTTAACTACTTGAAATGTTTAGAGATTTGAATTTGAAAGAGTATTACCAATCAGGGGAGGTGAGCAAAATTAATATACTCTATAAAATATGAAGGTATTATTTTCCTATATTTTAGTTGATCCATGATTAATTATTGTCAAAAAAATCAATGTAGCTAATGAGGTATTCTTTAATAATGATTATAATTTCCTAAGAAAGGAATGTACTGTTCATATGTAAATGAGTTTTATGGTTAATGAATAAAGCCAGTCAATCAATCAGCTCTGCAAAGAGAAAAATTGTGAATAAGAGAGGTGTTCTTAGGCTGTCTTTTGTTCCTTAATTGTAGAAAAAGCATGGCTATTAATGTGCTATTGCCAAAAAGTTTATGTTTTATAAACAATTACTAAAAAAATTTAAAAAGTAAATAGATCCAGAGGAACACAACTGGAGAGTGTTTTAAATACTGCTTGAAATTAATATTCTATAAGATTTTGTGTGGAATGACATACCAGCATTGTACCTTAAAATACTAAAAGAGCACAGAATGATGACTACACTGAAACATATAGTAATGTTTCCATGATCACCTTAATGGTAAGTAGATATGGAAAAGATTGCTTGAAAAATGTGTTAGGAGGGAGTAGCTATCTTTCTATTGAACTTGTAATTAAGCAGTAATATAAAAGTGTTACAAGGTAGCCCAATTTTCAATCGATGTGTGATTATAATGCCTCTGATAATAAGGGTTAATAGCATTTTCCTAGGGCATGTATGTTTTAAGTAGATTTGCAACTATTTGCATACTAGAACAATTTATTTAGAGCTTTAGCAAGTGAATGCATTCTTTAGTAAAAGTAGTTGCAACTTTACATTTTTGCCCCTCTCTGCACAACGACTTTTGTTTTGTTTCTGGAATCAGTCAGAGGTATGAAAGGAGGCTACTCGTGGGACTGCAGCAGAACACAACCCATCGTCCTCTACATATCACACCCAGCTACAGCCCTGCTTTAGGAGCCTTAGGTTACTTTTCACCAGCGGGATGCTGGGTGTAAAGTTCATGTTCAACAAAACACTTAAATCTATCTTTCTTTTTAAACATGCAAGTAATGCTGTTTAGAATCAGAAGTTTGTTGTATACTGTACTTAGACTCAAAGAGATGCTAGAGGGCTTTGGGGACAGACACCAGAATACTTTGTACTTTGCACTTTGCAAGACTGAATAGTCAATGTAGTTTTCAAATTGGAATGTAGGTAAGTTGAATCTCTTCTTTTTGTGCTTATGTTACTGTGACGATAGGAATTTAAAAAATAGAGAAATAAGATCAAAATACTTCTGATCCTTATCTATCATATTATTTGAGCATGTCAAAGGACATCTGACCTTCTTGTTCATCATCAGATTCTTAAAATCTTATTTAGTTTAATTTAAAAAAGAACACTTTGTGGCCTCAGAATAAACACTATGTTGTTTGTTCAAAAGATTTTCTGTTAATATTCAGCTTATTCTCACTGTATATGACTATTTGGTAGATAATAACAAATCACTAAACTTTTTTCAGATCTGAACAAAGTTCATATTTCTACCTAAGATTTGCCTAACAGAAATAGTGAGCATGCTGAATAAATAAAGTGCATCTGAGAAATGCTTTACTTTCTGTGACAAATCATGAGCCATAATGACATGTACCTTCCATAGGCTTTATGCTTTGCAGTACTTCACATTTTTTTGCTTATGAGTGATAAGCTTAATGCATCCTGGATGCCCCCAGTTTACCATCCACTGTACAGCTGTGCAGTCCTATCATTTCCTTGCATACTTCTGAGCAAAGTTTTCAAGCAAGAAAGGAGACCTTTTGGGGGAAACTAAATACAGGTAACTCCATATGCAGTGTAATATATCAACAGACAAAATGGATTCACCAAGGGCAAATTGTGCCTGACTAATCTGGTTACCATCTATGATGGGACACACTCAGGAGAGCATTTTTTAGACATCCCAGCAAACATTATTCTTGACAAAGTGAAACCAAGGTACACATGTACACTTAATGTGAACTCTTCTGTCAGAAATTATTTATTCTATTAGAAATTATTCATGGGAATTGCTTCTTGTTTCATACAGTACTGGATATGCCCTGTAATCTGGGTTATAACTATTACAACACTTATTTTGGAAATTATAATAGCATACTGCTAATTACCAGTACCAGCTACAGTCACACTTTCTTCCAAACCACTTCCAGGGACGGAAGCAGAATGAATCTAATGATCAACTATTTACGAATTGCAGCACCCAGGCTTTGTCTTCTGATTACTTATTACACTCTTTATTCATCTAAATGATAAAGGAAAAACTGGAGCAGATGCAAGAAGTGAAAAGGAGCTAGCAATGGTGTTCAACTGTGATCAGAAATGGATGAACCTTAATTAAGCATACTAGTTTTAAAACATTTTCAGACACAAATGAATCCCAATATTTAAAAATAATAAAGAAATAAATAATCAGGTGCAGTCTTGCAGGTCAGATTCATTCTTCTCTTCTCTACTGTAGTAGGTTATCTCTCAGAGTCTGTTCAATGGACTAGTTTGTCACACACAATCCAGAAACTGAGATTTAAAGTTTACTTATATGCCTACAGGTATCATCGTTATTAAACTAATCAGCCTCTGGAACACACCATTTGTTTTGGAGATTTACCTTTTATTAGAAGAGACCATCACACGAATTCCAAAATTAAAATAATAATTCCTGCCATGTTCAGCACTGTGAAGGAAAATTTGAAACTTCCTTCAGAGGTTTTCCGTTTTAGTTTCAGAAATAACATCAAGTAACTGGACCAGTTGGATTTTAATCAAAACTAGTTTGATTTTATCCAAAACTTAAATTCATTCCTAACAACTTTTGTGTGTGTGTGTGTGTGTGTTAAGTAATTTTGGCGTATATACATGTAGTGTTTCATTATTGTATTTTGCATACTTTCAAACTGAAATTGTTAAAAATGTCCAAAAGCTTCTAAGTATGGACAAAATTGCAACAAGTCAGTCTGAAGCATCCTAGCACTCTCATCCTCATTTGGTTTCACATAAAAATACACAGTTAATAAGTGTGTTTGAGCACTCCAGTTTCCACAGAATAAAATGGAATTAGGTGATTCAGAGGCTGGTATGGGATTTAGAGATTCCTACAAAGTTTTTTTCCACAGAGACACTGAAACTTGATTTCTTCTTGGCAGGTAAAAGGAGACGTTATTTACATACACACAGTATAGCATGGAGGAATTTGGAGGTTTTGTTTACTCTAAGCAGTTTTGAAAACACATATACAATCTCATTTCAGCTCATAAACCAATCAACATCAGAAAGATTAGCAAGGATGTTTCACTCTGTAATGGCCAGCTACACTATGCCCACTGTTCAGTTGATACTAATTTTTCTACATGAAACAAAAGTAGAGGGGAAGATTATATTTTTTTCTTCCCCATCCCACATCAGATTCAATGCAAGGAAAGAAGTGGACAAGTAAAACAGTAGCTGCTCTTAGACTCAAGGGGACACTTGCATGATGCAATATTCTTCACAGACTGGAGCAGCAAACTGACCAGAAGGGCAACCTCCACAGGGTATGGAGTCAAGACCAAAACACCCCGTTCTTACAGCTTAGTTCTCAATTTCCATTCAGGCTCTCTTATTGTAGTAGATCACATAACACAGACTGTTTTAAAGTTTTGCAATCTATTTATGTTCTGTTTTCTGCATAGTGATGTTACGGTAGCACTGAAAGTCTTGGCAGGTAGAAAAAAGATCTCTTTCTTTAATCAGCTCTCAAATTCCTGTAAGTTACCTAATATCAACAGCACGTATTTTAATAAGCCTAGATTAGAGATGTACTGTATTACTAAGAACATTTCACATACTCCAGTTTTCTTCACAAGCAAACTTTTTCTTCCATTTGAACAATAAGAGGGAGATGGCAATAACTGACTTGCTCTGGAACTAATACTCAGTTTTTCTGTTAAAAAAATAAAAAAGGGAGGAGGGAAGAGAAGACATCTATTATTTCCTCCATTTGGCTTGGCATCCTAAGGATATTCTCCTGTGTATTTTGTTCACTTTTACTCTTACATGAGTTCTCCACCTGGATAATTTAAAGCTGGAAGCTTTCCACTTTTGCCTCTCAGCAATACCAGAATCAGAGTTGAAATTGTCTGAATTTAAAACAATGACTCAGACACAATGTTAAATGGATGTAACATAACCAATCCAACTGTATTTAGAAAGTTATTAGAGTGATTCCTCTGCAATATTAACATATGCACACATAAATTATTTTTTATTTAATGGCCAGAAAAATGAGAAGTTTATGAATCAAGTTTATTACACACTTCTGTAGCCTCAAGCTGATGAGCACAAATTAAATTCTATGTTAACCTGCTTGAGTCGTTAGCACGCAATTAAGATCTTGAAGAATTAGGCTGGTGGTAATAACAATATATGAGAATCTGATCCGAATCTTGGGATTTAACAGCAGTCTGTGAATGAGTTTTTATGAAGTCTATCACCACTGGAAACCAGCTTAGTATAATAAAACAAAAAAGAGTGAGACACTGGATAAATGGAACATTTTTTCTTTCTTATTTGTTTATGTAGTTTCACGTCTACTGCCATTTCAGTTAGAAACTATCTATCTGCTTTGTTTCACAAAACAAGACAACCAAACAGTCCTAGAAATGTTAAGAATACCCTAAACAGTCTTGTAGTCTGTGAACACACCTACACCTAAAGAGACTAAATAAGGAATTTTTTATTACAGCTGTGATTGTTTTATGATCCAGCACTAGAATACTCAGATGAATGACTGACTATAGAAATACAGAAATGTTTGTCAGAGGAACTGAACTTCTCTTGAATTCAATATGTTTCCTTCTTTTTCAACTTTTAACTGAAGGCAATGATTTTGGAGATCTTACAAGTAAAAACAGTGGATTATAATTATAAGAAGTAGATGAATATTTGAGAATAAAGTTACAAATACAAATGTTAATTTAAAAATATATGTAAACTTGATCTTCAATATACTCTCATTATTCTTTGTTCTTAGGTTAACTCACTAATATAATATTAAAAAAAAAGCAAACAACAACAACAACAACAACAAAACAAAAACAAAAAAACCAAACCAAACCAGACACCTCAGGCCCTAAATATAACCTTGTTCTGGAATTTTTACTTTCCAACTGCAGCACAGTTGTGGGTCTCTGATTGACACATTGATTTATTCCCAGCAAGGGTCCTGTAATTAATGTGACCTTTTGATAAGGTGGGAGATATGGGGTGAGACAAGTGCTCTCATGAGAGCTATTAGCAACTTCTGAGCAATTGCTAATGTTAGAGAGTTATCTTTTTTTAATACAGTTTGGAAGATAATTGACAAACTATGATAATGAGTATGTATAGGAAAGGAAGGAGAGCACAAACGAGGTGCAACAACTGTTAATTACACAAAAAGAGGCAAGATTTTACCACTGCATAAACTGTGCATTTTGGGCTGTAGCCTCAGGAATACAATTAATAATTCCAATAAAATGCAAGAAAGAAATGATAGGTCCACATGGGGCAGAAAGAAGAAAAATAGTAAAAAAACCACTTCATCTGTCTTAAGAAGCCTTAACTTTGCCTTTACACAGCATAACAGGTGGTTTTATTTCATCTTGTCAGATGGTATTTGTACCAAGGGAGTTTTCTCATTTCCCTTCCCATCTGGTTCTGCACACAGTGATATAACATAATATCAAGATGACAAAGTTCTACTAATGTTATTTGAAGATTAGTTCTGTAACAGAGTAACTAACCTGTTACTTCATAATCAAGAACCAGTAATCCATTCATGACAACAAAACAAGTATTTAAGTTATGATCATTTTTTAAACACAAAGTAAGATTCAGCTGACCTATCGGTAAAGAAAAATTGCATGAAATTCTGTGACTTTTTATTCAAAAAGATTAGGCAGTAAACAGGAACTTGAATATCTAATGTATGCACATATACATAATGTTTAAAAAAGTTTTTATTAGAGTTATTAGAAAGATATACATCTAGAATGTGAATTATCCCATTATAGACACAGATAGCAGTTTGCACAGAACACAAAACGGCACAAAAGCCTGTAGGAGCATAAAAGAAAAGCAAACAAATGGAGAAAAATGTGAGGAGACTGCTTCTGGATCAAAATGAAACAGTATGCTATGACTATAGCCAGGACAAATTTGACCGTGTAAAAAGGAAACAAAAAACCTCTACCCTCCACTGTGTACGAATTTTTAAATATTCAGGCTGCCTGCACACTTATTTTTTCTCATTTGCAAGTTACAGGCTAGATCCTAAAGCAAATGATTTGACAAAGCTTGTCTTCTTGGTTTAACGCATCATCATAAAAGTTTGTGGACCAGAGGAACAGCAAAATTTTTCAGCATTTTCCAACACTAACTTTGACAGCAGTGGTGGGTAGCTAGTAGCAAGTGGCAGTAGATTATACACCAGAAACTTCTCTGGGGAAACATTCTTTTGAGCAATGAGTCTTTATGGAGTTGCCTGCAAAGCTTAGCCAAAGCAGAGTGCGGTGAGGGAAATGTAATAGCAGATAATATTTGTATTACAAGACAGAAGAAAGGATGTGATAATTTCAGTACCTGTGAAGAAAGGGTGCTGCTGATGAAGGAATAGCTTTTTTGAACTCTGAATTTCTCAAATAATTTAGAACAATAATCTGTCACCTTAGAATCTCTGCTTAATACTTTCATTTTGAAATTATTTGGCACTCTGCACTGTATTTCTGTCATTTTAGAAAATTAAAATTTAAGTCATCATAATTTAAAAGTAGCTGTACAAAACCCACTAATATTTCTCTGCAAGGCATTGTTTTACTCTTCAATATTTTAGCTAGGTGTTTTAGACCTAGTGCATTTGATTGTGCCTGCATGTGTACACACACACACTGACACTTTTTGGTTTTACCTAAATACATTTTAACAACACAACTGTCAGGAGGGAAATAAGGACAGAGATGATGAATGAGAAAAGAGCGAGACATAACCATTGTGCAATGATTGATTTTGAAAAATCTCAAACTGAGCCTTTCACATTCTTCTAACCAGAAATTTTAATAATCTTGTTGCCAGCCCCCCTTATCACCTCTTTTCCCCCACCCAATTTCCTTTTCTTGATCTCTTATTTGAAGAGAGCGAGGCTGCGGCCATCAATACTAACAGACACCGACTGTTACAATTCCAGCCCTCCGGAACCGGCAAGGTATTTAGCAATTGATTATGGAGGAGTTAGCATTGCACCTAGAATGCTAAGTTAAAGACATGTAATAATGTGCAATAGCTTGAGGAGAACTGCTGAGAAACATTTCAGGGGTGTGATCATCTACTTTTGTGCAAAATCCTGGACATGATTAAATCTATGCTCCCACATCAGGCAGATACAAGGGAGCATAACAAAACTCTAGTTGCCTGAAAGCAGGCAATTAACATCAGTGCTTCCAAGTAACCTTCTCCACTTTGACCAGAACATGAAAATGGTCATGTGCCATTGCACACCACTATTCCTTTTAACTGCTAGTTGGCACTGCACACTGTAGTTCTGTATCCAACTGCAACACCAGAGATGGGATTAGTGCATGGTAAAATGCCAAGTACAGATGCAAAGGTGGCATGCCAGCAGCTGGGCCATGCAGGTATGCCCTTTGCAAGCAAACAGGAATGTTGGTCTGCGGCAGAAAAAGCACTTGTGAAACACAGCCACAACTCCCTGCACTTTCTGTGTCCTGCCTGAGTTTCTCTTCTGCCTCCTCATCAGTAGATTCCTTCCATGAGAAGTTTTAGGGAATTTGATTGTAAGGCAAGTGAAATAAAGGTCATCAGTCCTTACTTATCACCACATGCTGGCCTGAACTTATTATTTGTCTTGCATGTTAGTTTTTCAACATAAATATAGCATGTACTTCCCAGGTATGCCTGGGGAAAGGAGAGGGCTAGGGGGTGGTGTTTTTTTCATATTTGCCTTTGCTTTTCACTATCCAACTGCATTTACATGGCAACAAATGAAATTAATTTTCCCCAGGTCAAGTGTTTCTTCCTGTGATGGTGACTGGTAAGGGATCTCCCTGCATTTATCTCAATCCATAAGCTTTTCCATCTTATTTCCCCTCTAGCACTGTTAAGGAGGGGGGGTGAGACAGCAGCTGGGTGGGCATCTGGCAGACAGCTAAGGTACACCCACCACAGGCATTAAATAAAAACTACATGAAAAATGTCCCCAAATGTGTATGAATAAGTGTTTTAACATCAGTATTTTTATATGTTTTGCTCACTTTTTGTAGCTTGGATACTTGATTACTACATTTGCTCCTTTGTGGAACACTTTTTTGGTGAACATTGCATTAATGCAAACATCCTTCTTAGATGTTTCTTTTCCTTCATTATTCTCTGGGATGAACATGATGCAGGTAACTCTCCATTCTCCAAAAACATCCTTAAGTTCCATCCCTGGCTATGCAAGACTGCTAAGAAACAGGGGATGGTGAATGTCTGTGCTCGACTCAGCAGGCTGATGTAATGTGCACAGCATGCAGCTGGAGCCACAACTGGTTAACAGCATGAGTGTCAGAGACCTTGATGTATGTACATCAGCTCAAATTCATCACTCATGGATATTGCAAAGGGTCCAAACCCCCAAAATATAAAGCAATGCACAACAGCAATGAATAACTGCTTATGTATCACCAGTGGCTACTGAAGACTTGCATGAAAGAATAATCACAGAAAAATAATATGTTGCAATAGAACTCACTATATGTAACCAAGTTGCAGCTGTTTGCAGTCATATGTACATGCTCTGCACTAACAAAGGCCTTTTTTTGTTCTGTTTTGTTTTCCTTCTTTAATACATCACATTTCTTTCAAAATAAGCTTTTGCAGGGAATAAAGTTGGCATTACTTGATATTTATCATTCTGCATTAAATATATGTGTGCATTAAAAATATATATACACAAATGTTGTTCCGTCAGCCTACAACATGAAATAAACTTTCTGGCAGGTCTCCTCATATGGGCTTACACAAGTGTTGTGTCTACAATGTAAAAAGCAAAAAAGGGCAAAGATGGTAAAACAAAGTTTTAAGAGAAATAGTCTGTGTCACTGGTGCTCATTAGTACCGCTGAGAACTGCAATGCCAGCACAGCCATTTTGCTGTCGGCATTCATATGCTGCTGCACTGTGCCATGCTGATGCTTCAGCCTACTTGGAGCTGGGGACTGTTTGTGCTGTGCTCTGCTGCATAGTGTAGACATACCCTCAGGGTCCAATGCTGCTTATTCACATTTCCTAATAAGTGCTAACCCACTAATAACAGCTCTTGCAATTGTTACAGAGCAAGCAGTGCACATCCATTCTACATATGTTTCCTCACAACTTACCCCATGGCATTCTCAGCTGTATCAAAATCTAGTCAAAACAGAATAACATAATATATTGGAAAAGAGGGAAAGCTAAAGGGTAGAAATATTTTGGTTTTGTTTTGGTTTGGGTTTTTTTCTCCTTAACAGTTTCTTTCTTCTGCCTTAACTGTTTACTTGGAAAACTGCATTACATTATATTTGGGCGAGGATTTTCACCAATAAAAATATCCCACTGAATACTGAGCAAAATGGAAAAACATGACAACAAAACAGAGAAGGTTAAAAATCAAAAAGAAACCAACCCCTGACTCTTAACTCAATTCATACTTCTAGAATCCACAGCAATTATATTACCATGCTAATACCATTGTCGTTACTAGTAATGGGAAAACTGCTCTATTTAAAGATCACCAGACATGCACTACAAATGTATGAGAATAAGAGTCCTAAGGGATTAATGATTTTAGTTTCTAATCTGCAACACAATTAAAAGGTTCTCTAGCAAAAGGACACTCATCCTTTTCAAAAAAGGACAAGAAAGAAGGAAAAAAAAAACCCCTTCAAAATAGTCAAAGCCACAAACATTAAGCATTAAAACTTTTATGGAAAAGACCAAAGATTTCTGTCATGGATGGTGTATTCAAATGCAATGGAAGTGTGACATGGGAAGAGAGATCATCAAAGCTCTGTTCCTCACCCCCACCCAACAATATCAACATCTCCCTAAAAAATATACACTTAGTCTTAAAAGGCCTTGCACAGCGGAAGTTTTAGACTCTAAGATTGAGAGAAAATCATGCAGAGTCAAGAGGAAACAGAAAAATGCCATGTAATAATTGTGTCACTTAGAGAATACATTCAAATACTAAAGGAGTAAGGAATGCATTAGGCCCCTAGAATTGTATAAGACACCACTGAAAGTTTCTTGCATATGCCTTCTTCCATTCATAATAAGACATCCTTTCCTATGACTGAAAAGCCAGCAGCAGCCTGTTTTATTATTGTAAAACCAGAAAGGGGAAAAAAAGGAGGCAAGACCATAGAAGAAAGTCATAGGTTTTAGAACTTTAAGGTAGCAGAAAAAAATAAAATTGACAGAATATGATCAGGATGGGGGAGCAACCAACAAAAAAAGATATGTATAAAATTTACCTCTACTTACAGTTAAGGGCTACAGCTCAGTAACAAGCACCTGAGCAGCCTCTCCCAGGTCTGCGGAACACTCTGTACAGAGCTTCAGAGACTAGAGCGTTAGGAAATTTCCTAGGGAGGATCACTACCTCACAGCACATAAAGACCCCTAGAAGGAAAATGTAGTATTTGAAATAAGATAGAAACGGGGAGGATGTTTGAATCTTTTGCTTTGTAGGCTTGGAACATTCAGAGCCTCCTGACATATCTATGGGCATGAGCCTTTCACATCAGGATCAAGAGGAAAATCTTAAACCATTACTCATTTGCAGCAAAATTTATCTGGGGCTCATTTTGAAGTCTTTTCAAAGTATCTCACTCCAACAGACTTCACATTTCAGACATTAAAGCTCTGCCTTTTCTCCCCCCCTTGCAATCACATATTTGAAAAGGCTGTCACCATTTAGGTATATTGCTCTCCCTCCCAGCCCTTTCTGCTTGCTCAAATTCTCAAAAATACTCAGACTCCATTTATTCCAATGAACTTACAAACACATCACTGAGAAAAAAGAGCTATGATGTCAGGTTGAGCCTGACCTCTTGAAAAGGGAGGAGAAGATGTTTTAGTGTCTTTCAAAGAGAGATGGCATTGCTCCTCCCAGATCTGAGCACCTCATGGATTGTGGCAGATGGTGCAAAGTCCAAGGTTAAAGTGGTTAATAACACGAAATTTACTCCAGAACACAGTCAGTCCCAGGCAAACTCCACTTTCTGAGAACCTCCTTAAGCACTTTCCTGACAAGCTTAGAAAGACACTGTGACATATTCTCCTTTGTATTCAAGATAACCAGCTTCTCCTACTACCAGTAGGGACTGAGGCCAAAAAGGGGCTTGGTTACTTGGAAATGGAGCGTATATAGGCAGGAGGGCATTCTACTACATAGTGTCTCCAGTAGTCTCTAGTGAACTCAGACATTTTTAACAAGCATTGAGGAAGTGTGCGGTATTCAGGAGGCAGGCTTAGTAGGTCAGCTTTAATAATGTGGCACATAATTAGGAACATTTAAGGTTATATAAGAGTATTCCTCTTCATAGAATTCTTATGACCCTCTAATTACATTCTCACCTGAATGACTTTTAAGAAAAATAATTTCTATATTCTATTGCATTCTATATAATACTGTGTTCTGACTCATTATCAAGTACTGTATTAGCTCTTGGCACAGCACCATGCAATCCTTCCAGCTTTTAAAAGCAAAGGAAAATGAAAGAGAACTTGGCTAAAGAAGATCTAGAGGCAGCAGCAGGCTACAGTCCAAGTATTTGGAAATTCTAGGGTTAAAGTGATTGTTAAGAAATTAATTTAGAATCCAGGACCATAAAGGCAAACACATAAAGAAGCTTGGCTTACTTGCATCCACCCATGCTGTTGAAGAAGAAATAGTGAAGAATACAGGCAGATACAGCAGAGCTAGCTGCTTACCAGCCAGCCAGCTAAAGCCCATACAACCTAGCTGCAACACATGGCACTCTGCCCGCATTAATATTGCTTTGGATTAAAACTATTAAATCTATTGCACCGTGTGGACATGCTGCCTCTGATCTCTGCTACCTTGAAGATTTCTAACCACCTTCCATTACATAATGCAAATGTTCATCAGTCTGACTTCTAATGTTGTTATAAGTATTTGTGTGCTACCTTGGACAAGTCACTGAAACACACCGTAACAAAAGCATTCAAGACATTGCAGCAGAACACAGTGCATTTGCTGTCAGCAAACTCTGCCCTGTTCCTGCTGCTTTCTTGTAACTTTTTCTCTCAGAACCCTCGGAAACTCTGTTCCTTTTTACGATTTCTGATACTCTCTGGGCAATCCAGGAGACTCCTGGTGTGCATTGAGGACAACTTCTTAGGCCAGGTAATAGACAGCCCTACCAGACAGGATGCAATACTGGACGTGTTTGTCACCAATGCAAGTGAGTTAGTCAGAGACATCAAGATTGGAGACAACCTCGGTGCAGTGATCATGCACTGGCATAGTCTGCAGTCCTGAGGGACATGGGACAAGTAAGGAGTAAAGTCAGGACCCTGAATTTTAGTAAAGCAACCTTCCAGCTGTTCAAGGAGGTAGTCAATGGGACTCCCTGGGAAACTGCCCTCAGCAACAAGGGAGCAGAACGGAGCAGGCAGATCTTTAAGGTTATTTTCCATGGAGCACAAGAGCTCTTGATCCCCAGGTGCAAGAAATCAGGAAAGGAACACAAGAGCCTGGCATGGATGAGTCAAGGCCTGCAGGTCAAACTTAAGGGCAAGAAGGAAATGCACAGGCAGTGGAAGCAGGGACAGGTATCCTAGGAAGAGTATAGGGACACTGCTTAGCTATATAGTAATGGGGTCAGGAAGGCCAAAGCACGTTTGGAATTGAACTTGGCAAGTGATGCAAAGAATAATAGGGCCTTCCATAGGTATGTCAGCCAGAAAAGGAAGGTCAAAGAAAGTATACCTGCTTCTGCCTCCCCCCGGATGAACACAACCAGTAAACTGTTAGCAATGAACAAAGAGAAGGCTGAGGTATTCAACATTTTTGCCTTAGCTTTCACTGACAACCTCTCATCCCACACCTCTTGAGTGGATGATTGCAAGGCCCTCCCACTGTAAGAGAAGATCAGGTTTGAGACCACCTGAGAAACCTGGTCAGTGGAACCTGATGACATGTATCCCAGAGTCCTGAGGGAACTGGCTGGTGTAGTTGTGAAGCCACTCACCATTATATTTGAAAAGTCACAGCAATCAGCTGAGTCCCTGGTGACTGGAAAAAGGAAAACATTGCACTTAGTTCTGAAAAAGGTGGAAAGGAGGACCCTGGGAACTACCAGCCTGTCAGCCACATCTCTGTGCCTGGGAAGATCATGGAACAGATCCTCCTAGAAACTATGTTAAGGCACATAGAGGACAAGAAGGTGATTCAAGACAGCCAGCATGGCTTCACCAAAGGTAAGTCTTGCCTGACCAACCTAGTAGCCTTCTCTGATGGACTGACTGCATCAGATGACAAGGGAATCATACAATCATTTAGATTGGAAAAGACATTTAAGATCATCCAGTCCAAAAGTACTACTTTGGAGTATTAGGAAAGTGTCATCTTTCTGGACTTCTGTAAGGCCTTTGAAATGATCCCCCACAATACCCTTCTCTTTAAATCAGAGAGATATGGATTTGATGGAAGGACTATTCGCTGGATAAGAAATTAGCTGGATGGTGACATCCAGAGAGTAGTGGTCAATGGCTTAATGTCCAGATGGGGATCAGTGATGAGTGGTGTCCCTCAGCGGACTGTATTGAGACCAGTACTGTTTAGTATCTTCATCAAAAACAGTGGGATTGAGTGCACCCTCAGGAAATTTGCAGATGACAACAAGAGGAGTGGTGTGGTTAACATGCCTGCGGGGTGGAATTGCCATCCAGAGAGACCTGATCAAGCTCGAGAAGTGGGCCTATGGGAAGGCACATCATGAAGTTCAACAAGGCCAGGTGTGAAGCCCTGCACCTGGGTTAGGGCAACTCCTGTTATCAATGCTGGCTGGGGGATGAAAGGATTGAGAGCAGCCCTGTGGAAAAGGACTTGGGGGTACTGTTGGATGAAAAGCTGGACACCAGCTGGCAATGTGTGCTTGCAGCCCAGAACACTAACTGTATCCTGGGCTGCATAAAAAGAAGCATGGCCAGCAGGTCAAGGGAGGTGATTCTGCCCCTCTGCTGTGCTCTGGTGAGACCCCACCTGTGTCCAGCTCTGGACTCTGTGGCACAAGATAGACATGGACCTGTTAGAAGGGGTTCAGAGGAGGGCCACAAAAAATGATCATAGGGATGGAACATCCCTCCTGTAAGGGCAGGCTGAAAGAATTGGAGAGTAGCCTCCAGAGTAGCCTGGAGAAGAAAAGGCTCCATGGTGACTTTATTTCAGCCTTTCAATACTTAAAGGAGGATTAACAGAAAGATAGGGACAGAATTTTTAGTAGGGCCTGTTGCAATAAGACAAGGGGTAATGTTTTTAAACTGAAAGAGGCTAGATTCAGACTAGATATAAAGAAGAGATTTTTTATAATCAGGCCAGTGAACAGATTTCCCAGGGAGGTGGTAGATGTCCCATCCCTGGAAACATTCAAGGTCAGGCTGGGCAGGGCTCTGAGCAACCTGATCTAGTTGAAGATGTCCCTGCTTGTTGCAGGAGGGTTGGACTAGATAACGTTTAAAGGTCCTTTCCAACCCAAACTATTCTATGATTCTAATCGAGTTGCAAGATTAGAGTTCATCACTGTGACTCTTCCCACCTCATACCAGCACCCTCTCAGGCTGAAACTCTGCACAGAGAGGCTCATTGGCTCTCAAAGGACTCCCACTCACCAGGGTTTCACCTGACCCAGACACTCCTTTTTTAAAGGAAAAGCAGTTCTCTAACTGAGAACAAACAGACAGGTACCAGACATCACCCCACAATATATGAAATATTGCAGATATTATTCATATCAGAGATTAATCCTTTTCAGGGTCCCAAAGGAATATTGCCCAAGAAGCTTTAGTGACAGAACATCAAAAGAAAGAAAGCGAAAGAAGTAGTAAGTGTCAAATAGAAAGAGGGGGAGAAGGACTAATCTAACACCTCACCTTATTCCCACCGGTTGATGATATAACTGTAAAAGTATAGGACAGATGAATAACAGCATTGTACTAAAAAATGCTGGTCCCTCTGAGAACTAAGTGCTTAGATATTGCCTCATAGTGGTGATTTCCATTTCTAATCAGCCAGTGATACAGCCCTCATTATCCATTCATTATATTTTTAATATGTGATTTTAATACATGATTTTCTACCTTGACCTGTGCTCTCACCTTCAAAAGACTTTTCCATAACGCCACTTCTCAGTCCTCCTTCAAATCTCCCCATGAAAACTTTTCTTCATGTAAAGCCTATAAAAACCTTAGCAATGGTCAAACAGGTGGCAGCTGTGGCTCCAAATGCTCATATGGCCAAATACTCTTTTTATTTCCTTGTGTTTGTCTGTGTCTGACCTTCAAAGGCCACAGGTTCTCTTAGCAGGGGTGATCTTTTGGAGAGTTTGCACACTGTTTAGCACAGTGGTACTGTAATCTCCAGGCTAAAAAAGTAGGAAACTTTGCAATGCAAACAAGCAATAACTGCTATCGCAGTACCAAGCACTGGTATTTCAAGCCTCTCTGGCCTCAGTTACACCTACTTAGGCTGCAGAGGGTGAATGAAATCAGCTGGATGTTAACCACCACGTTATCTTCCTGCCCTCTGTAAACAGTGACTGGTAGAGGTAATCATTAAACCTCTGTAGAAATACATAGTGATTTGTTTCTTTTATTTCTTTGAAACAAATAATCTTAATACTCTTTTGGATTGTAAAATTTTACTAGTCCTAAACTGTCTGGTAGCTGGCATACTTAAAAATAAGAGAAAGGAGCACTTCTCCCCTCCCAGTCATCTGACTGTGCTCCTTCTCCAATTAGATATTCAATAAACACATCTCATATGATGATTTTTTCCTACTTAGGATTAGACATAATTAGACATCAATATTTCTAGTAACATTTACCTTACTGAAAGTATTAAGCCCCAAACAGCTGGAAATATCAGTTTGTCAGCTTGCAACTTTTATAACCTTTGTAACAGACTTTCAATTGGTACTGTTTGAAGACCTTAATGTCAGCAGTGGATCTGGCTCTTGTTGTTTTATTTTGGTTTTCTTCCACAATGTCAACAGCTGAATAAATCAGTGAGGGGAGTTAGACACAAACAATCTCAATATTAAGCCCTGCTAATGTAAGTGGGGGATTCCTGGTTTAACTTAAACAGAAAAGTGGAATTTGCTGGTACCCTTTTAAACTCAGTAGTGAATTTGGGTACATAGCAATCCCAGACAACAAAGATTATCAAAAAGAATGCAAATGAAAACAATATCACATCAGTAGATCTTTAGGTATTAAGTTAAAGTAATTAGTCTTCAACTCATAGTAACTATAATATCACCACACAGCTCTGCTACAACGGTTTAATTAAACCAAATACCCGCTAGATTTGAAGTCTTCATAATGATGAAAAAGATCAAGGCCACAAAGTTTTAAAACTTTAAGAAAAGAATAAAACACAGGTGGACAGTAGTTCAAGTCCAAAAAATGGTGCAGGAGAAATAAGTGACCAATTTTATGCATCACTAACCTATGAATCATGGGAGAGTAGCTATGTTTGAAGATATGAACCCAATTTATGAGCTCATCTTGTTTCCACATTCCATGAGAAGGCTTTCCCCTTTCATTGAAAAGGGATACTTTTTTATCACAGGAAGAAAATTTTTAATTAAAACAAAGCAAAACAAAGCCCCAATAACAGCAACAGAAGTGAAAGAATGAAATGATGACCCTTGTTTCTCTTATTTCCTCGCTCCTTGTGGTGCAGTGTTGCCAGTATTTTTCAGTTTTATAAACACCACAATTCTTTCACTGGTTTTGCCAGAAAAAGAAAAAAACAATCTTTAAAATAAGCATTTCATCCCAAGATAGCCAGGGTGAAAAACAACTTGAGACTTCTTAGACTAAGACTAAAAAAGCAGGCAGTTACGGAAGTGGCACAAGCTGGAACTGGGAAGGTTGCTGTAAGTACATTGATCAAGAGATGCAGCAGCCACAGGGCACAGGCTATTATCTTTTACAGTCTGTTTTGTTTGTTCTTTTAATAGCAAGCGGATAAAAATCCTACTCATAAGCTCCCAGATGTTCAGCCAGGGCAGAGAAATATGCTGCATGTAGATCTAATTGTGAAAATGAGGCTTTTATTCTCTACGAAATTTTTACACCTTATTCAACTGTTATGAGCTCTTGCAAATACCTACAGTGATACTTCAGACACAGTTATACAGAACTGTTTCTATGAGCATAGAGAGTAATATTCATGAACATATAAATGCCCAAATCTCTAAATGTGACCAGAAATCAATTCCCAGGCAACACAAAAAGAGAATTCTGTCCATGTGGTCAAGTTTCTTTTTATTACTACCATCAGGAATTTGCAGCTTAGACTTGTAGAGTTTGGGGAAACCTAACTTTGTCCTCTAAACTCTGAAAAATTCTACTCAAAAAATCAAAGTGCTATTCTAACATTTAATTTAATATGAAATGGTCTATTTCAATATGTTAAAAATGTTAACATATATTACAAACATACTTATGCAACATCCTACTTATATGTAGTACTATACTTTTAAATAGATAGGTATACTTATTATAAACCATGCATTAAGACTATGCACAAAAAATTCTTAAGATTTCAACTAATGACATTCATAGCTACATGCTATGTTATAAAAAGTAACCTTTGTGCAAAAAATGAGCAATGCAAATGCTCTGTGTCCCTCTGGTTGCTGTTGTCTGGGAAACGTTTGTTGGGGTTTTTTTAAAGTATGCTTTCTTTTTGCCTCACTTGGAATTTAATTCTTCACTTTTCTAGACCCCTTTAGTCTACCTTTCCCTAAATAGTTTCTTTAGAAAGGAAGACAGTTCGAGGAAAGGCACATATTAATATCAGTTATACAGAAGCCCATTCAAATCAGACTCTTCATACTATTCAGTAAAACAGTACTCATTACCATGAATTGTTTCCGATACAGTAGCTGAAAAAATATTTGAATAATTCTGTCTCGCCAAACTCATGAAAAGTCTAACTATGCAGATACAGTAAAATTTCCGCTTGCTCTTCTTTTCATGAAATTTAAGCTAAAAAAGAATACTTTTAATCTCTTATCCTGAACATTTAAATAACAGGGGTAAGCGTCTAGGTGCAATTCATAATGTTTAACCAGTAAGAAAAGTCCATACTGTGTCTAGGCTACAGTTTTGCATGCTGATGAAAACTTCATCAAAAGAATTATCGCTCAGGAAGATGGCAAGGGCAATATATCAATTATCAAAAATATCTGCATTCTAATCTGGTGCTTTGCATTATTTAACGTTTTCTGACACAAAATATATCTTAACTCCTTTTTTTATTCTGTGATCATTAATCCCCTGATGTAGAACACAAATGCCAATGACATAGCAAAACACTGCTGAGATTAAGATTTAAATGAAAATCAATGTTTCAGTTGGCTGAAAACTAACCTCTGACTTGCTGAACAGTAAGACTGAAAATACAGTCCACGGTTCCATTTCATGTACAAAACTGTGTTCTTTTTTTTTCTTTTTTTTTTTTCCCTCCAAGTATTTCAGAGAAGGCTCCGATAAGTTTAAAAAGAAGAGGGGGAAAAAAAAAAGGCATGAAAATTGGTTTCAGTTTTACTGAAATACATTAGAACATCTCTAGGTCAAGCATCACTTGCATTAGCACTACCTGACAAGCTACTTTTGCTGAAACTAACTTTGCATGCATAATTAATTATTCAGGCCTCTTTTTTCCTTCTTTTCTGAATCTTATTTAGATGCTAAGTGGAGAAATTTATTCATGTGTCCTGGTTAACATCTGGGGAATTACTATAAAGCTGCAATTACATTAACTAACTAAAAATCTTATAAATCTCCATGACTGTCACTTACTATGATTTTCATGTCTGATATGACACTTTTTTTACTGGGAAGTGGAAAAATAAGATTTTTTTTATATAAAGCCTTTTTTATCCTGTAAGAGCCTTGCACTCTACAGCTGAAAATCCAGTAATAAATTAGGTGCACATGACCCATCTCAAAAATTTGCAGAAGTTTCCCTGTAACGTCCTTGAATGTAGATGAACTCTTGCGTTTGTACATTAGAGTTCTGTTTGAGTTTACTTGTTAAAATGGTGCATAGATTCTCTACACCTACATATGAGAATTACCCCTCTATCATGTCCCCTTAAATTGAAAAAAAAACCAACCAAAAACTAAAACAACAAAACATCAGTTATCTGCAGACAAAGCTTTTGTGATGCCACCAGCTGAGATAGTTTAAGATAAGATAACATCTAGTGGCATGAAATGGAGTGTACACCTATATAGGAATATCCATTAATATCAAATATGACGAGTCAGCACAGGTGGCAGTAGTTTTAATGTTGCTAAAATTCCCTCTCTTCTGATTTCCTCGTTATCACCTTGTGTCCAGAAACAAATAGTAATAGGAAATATACGCCATGAACACACACTGCAAGCTGAAAAATTTAGGTTCACTGGAGGCTAGACTAACATTAAACAACTTTCTGTAAGCGTGTATCATCAATCTGTAATGTTACCTCTGAAAGTAGCCTGTGGGATAAAGGAAGGGCTTAATTAAAAAGCCAGTTTAGTATATATGTGAGTGAGGTAAATTCTATCAGATGGCAGAAAACTTGAATGCTTTGGCACCAGTTTAAACTTTCAGATGTAAAAATCTGATGCTGAAATCCTGCCTGTTTTTAAAATTTGATTTCTGGGCCTGCCTGAGGCATTACTTTGAAGCTATGTAAAATTTATACGGTACTGTAGATATGCTCAGGAAACAGTTGCTCTAGACCCCCAAATACTGCCAAAACCTTTCAAAACCTTATACTGAACACTGTCTGTATGCCTCCACTGCTGGATTCCCTCCTTTATGTGAGACTGACATGCATGTAAACTACCCTGAGAAGTAATGTTGCATATTTTCCAGACCAAAAAAGACAACCGGCCTCACCATGCTAAGGTTTGCATAGACACCTGTCTGTCAGACTTCTAGAGCTTTGCTAGTCACCTGGTAAGTACCCTCACTACCAGCATTATGGAGAAGCTGCTGAACATAAGTAAGTTTCTATGTCAAATCCAACCATAAATTGTACAATCAATTGAAATGCAGTGCACCATGAAAGGCATCTCACAAATGTACTTCTGAAAAGATTTGCTTCGAGAAGCTATGCTGGAATGTCCTATAAATGCAGGCTCCAACTGTTTTGCTTCCAAATAGAGTTTGAATAGAACTTAAGTTTATCCTTTTGCATTTTAACAATCATTTCTTCTTGCACTAAATCTCTGCTTTCTTCTCAGGCAATATGTACTTTATCATAATACAATTTGCCTAAAACGTCAATGAAAAACTATGCTTTATTTGTTTTCAAGAAGTTTCTGTTTAGTCAGGATAACATCACTGGTTTAGGCAGAATCTAGATGTACAGGCTACTGACTGCCACTTTGCAAGTAAAATTATGTGGATTCAGCAGAATGAAATCCTGCATCTACACATTTCCCCAAGAATCACCTCATTTCCCTCCATGCTCTAATTTTTGTCCCCTTCTCCATGATATGAAAGCATATTAAAATAATTCCCTATGCTTTGAATAATGCAAAGAATGTTTTATCCTTCCCGAACATATGGATGTATATATCAAAAGGTTAGCAAAACTATATTATATTCTTAAACACCTTCAAGGGAACACAGTGCTTTTCTGCAAATCCCATACAGAGAATACATGTAAAATTGCATTCTGACCAAACAAAATCACAAGCAAAAACCCCCTCTGAAGTTCTGCTGCATTGTTCTATGAAGAACTGGAATCTTTTTGCACAAACAGTACCTTGAAGTTGCATAATTTTTCATAAAGTAATAAAGACAAATGGCACATCAATAAAATATTAATAGTTAGATATGAAATATAGGCTTATAAATAATTATAAATATTTATGTACTTATAGTTAACTAGAAAGATACTTGCCAAAGAAATTACAAGGGAAATAAAATTCTATACACAAAAGGAACAAGAAGAAAAGCAGTTCTAGAAACCATTCTGTTGATATTGATATTATCACTGTAGTTGATTTTAAACTATTGTGTTTATTATATTTGTTGCACTGCAGTACAAAGAACTCAGTTTCTCCAGTGAAACAGTAGCTTTCCATTTTTACATTTTGTTGCAAAGAAAATTTATGCCCTCTGTAAAGAATTTATTTAATTACTGTTACACTACATGTGAGAGGATTAAGTTACTTAAACAATTTTGGTACACATCTTATTGTTTATTGAATTAAGCAGCTCAGTTTCCCTGGGATGTCCTTTCTTGTGTAGTCAAGTTTTAATAAATCTCTCTAAAAAATTTTGAATTGCAAGGCAGCTCACTAAGGACAGCTCTCTCTGTGTATTGTCCTTGGAAAAAATGCTATTTTTTAACAAAGATTTCTAGATAACAAATATGGAAACTGAAAATAACTCAAATATATGATGATTTAGAGTTCTATTTTAGTGCTTGTCAATAATAAATAGGGAATAAAGTGAAGAGGAATAAATAAGATTAATTTCAAGGTTCGTTTTCATTAGAATATATATTACCCTTCACACACCTATCCTGTTCACTCATTCATACATATTTCTCTTTATTTTATGCTCCTGCTGTTTTATTCATTGTCAGGCCCTAGTACCATCAGACAGGGGAATGTCCATCTTCCAGTTCGGAAGCATGTGGTTTCCCACACTAAGTCCAGCCCTCTGCTCTCAGAGGCAAACCCCGTTATGCAGTTTCATCTAGAGTCAGCTACTCCATTTGCTAGTGGTAAATGGTGGCTTCAAATTTGCAAAATCAGATGCTGTTTTCTATATATAAATGCTGTTTTCTGTGCAGCATTTAAAATGTAAACTTTATTTCTAGTAGTGTTTTCTACCCCACTTCTAACATGTGAATGTTTTTAGTCTTTTTAAGCTCATTAGCTTTAAAAATAAAAGGGGGGCGGGGGGGAGAGAGAGAGGAAGAAAGAAAAAGATATTTTAAGTTCAGCATGTTCTGAAGTTTAAAAAATACAGATGTAGAATACTGAAGCTGTTGGTGTCATTTTCTTTTTCTTCTTCTTTTTTTTTTTTTTTTTAAGTAATATTTAATACTGGAGTACTGTAAATACATCCTATCAGTTCCTCACTGCAAACAGCACTACACAGTTCAGCTTAAACTTACCTGGTCTCCCAGGATCCTGAGGTGAATTTTCTCTTCAGAGTGCTCTGTAGTGGGGCTGAGCTCTCATGTTTCAAAAGATCCTGTCAAGAAACTACTGATGCCTTTTCTCCACTCCTTACTTCAGCTGCTTACACCACCCCAATCTGGCACACAAAAAGAACGGCACAGACCGTTCTGATTAGGCTTTTGGGCAACTTATGTGTGTTGCCTTAAGAAGAAGATGAATTTGTTTTGCAATAACTCATCAGTTTTGCTGTGGAGTACTTACATTAGACTTTTAGCAACTAAGCTCTGTCAGGGCTGGAAATACACCACTGCTCACACTCCTAATCAATGAATTACCATTTATTGGTAAGTTTTACGCGGTAAATTCCAGAAGAAGGTTCTCTGCTGTCTGAAAGCACGTGAACACACCAGGGGGGTTCCCCCGACCATGAAGTACAGGTTCTAGTACTTAAGTTTAATGAATATTTTCTTCTTGGCTTCTTATGTGGTTAAACTTTACACTTTTTGAAGAACTGCTACAAAAATAACCATCTCCAGATGGAGTAATTTTTATGTCTGAGATGCTTATATTTCCAAAGCCTTTACTTTAGATTTGAGCTTGGATTTTTTTTTTTTTGGTGGTGGTGGTGGTGGGTGGTTGTGTGTATTTTGCTTCCTGCTTCCTCAATTGCAACTTCTAATTCCCCTAAGGTGAACAGTGAAAAATGAGTAATTTAAGCACACAAATATATCTGAAATCAGACAATACAATATTTACATAATTTGAAACAACAATACAATGACATTATACAGTACATGCATTTTAGATTTCCTCTGAGTCAGGATCATTTTTATTATATTTTTCAAGTTTTCCTTTCGGTTATTTTCAGTTTGTCATCACAATAAAATGTTCCTTAAGGAAATGCATTAACTGTATGAAATGGAAACGTAAAAACCTAGGGGTACAATTCTCTTTTTAATAAATATGACTGCATTGCCAATATGTTGGAAAGTGTTTTTGCAGCCAGGAGTAATTCAGTTTTGATTAATCATGTCCTGTGTAAGAACTTAAGCTAGCTGGTTTCAGCCTAACCTTTGGAGGCATGCAGGCATTTTCAACGACAGTTGCCACCACGGAGAAGTATGAGTATTTAGTATTTCTCTCTCTCTCTCTCTCTCTCTGATTCAAATCCATCTGCTGCTTGTGGAGTACTGAACTCTTGCACTGTAGAGATCTTGATGAACCTCAGCCTAACAAACACTACCCATAAGGATAGCATAGATTTCTATTAGCTGAGCTCTTTCACATTCCCAACAGCTTTTCCAGCCCCAGGTGTAGTAACATTAGGAATACAAAATCCCTGTGAATTCCCTGACTGAAAAAGTGAGGTACCTGCCAGATGATATCTACTAGAACCCTTATGGATTTATTAAATTAAAAACAATACCATCAAATTCTTACTAAGGTCTGTAGGGAGGAGTTCTGTTTGGGAGAAGCAACAAAGTGCTTTAGGTTTAAAAACCTTAATTTGTTTGATACATGGTAGAAGATTAACATCTTTCCTGCAGTACAGCTGTTTTATGCTCTTAAGTAAGTGGCCTGCAGAAAAAGCAACACCTGCTCTTTGATTATTTGCAGATTGGATGACCCTGTCTGTTCTGATAGTGAGAAAATTTTGATAAATTCTAGTTGATGCCTTGTAAGATGAATCAAAAATGTAAGCTGGCACTGCAAGCCCCTTGCCAGGCACTCTAATTTGAAAGAAAAAAAAGATTTAATAATTCACTCCATGGATTTAATTTTGCAGAGGATCCCAAAAAGAAAAGTGCCTTTTAAGATCTTTTGATATGGCTTACACTCTAGAGAACGCCAGACGTGTTGATGTTTACATAGTTCAGCAGTGAATGGCCTCTGTTACATCTAAGATCAATACATTTATCTCAGCCTTGGTTGAAGTACAGGTAGAATAGTATAGAAAATTTGAGCCATACCAAAACTAAGGTCCAGTACTGCCTAAAAGTAATTTGAGTTTCCAGCCCCCTACGCTTCCCCTGCATCCATAACTCTAGCTGTACTCATTTCAGGAACAGCTTCTGTTAGAGAATATGTAAAAGTTTTATGCCATCAACAAAGTAAAAATGCTGTTAAGATGAACATTTTCCCTTTGTTAGATGAGGAAATGAAAACCACAGTATTTTTAGTCATTTAACATTCACAATGTCACCTGCAGCTGAGGACAAGCCTTTGTTACCACGTTTTTTTCCTCCTTAAGGAACAAAATCATTCACTCACTGAAAATGTGAGAGAACTCTCTGTAGAGAAACATTGCACAATTATAATTTTTAGGTGGTCAGTACAACCACAGTGCATAATAAAACCTTTGTGATAAGATCCCAGCTGCTTTCATGACTGCTGTTCTTCCATCTTTTACTGAACAAAAACTAGCCCAGTTCTTCTCTGTTTCCACTATGACCGTTTTGACACACAGCTCATGTTCTCTCCCACCCAGAGAGACAAACACAAGCCTCTTATACTGCTTTCACTGTCCTATCTTGTTCTGACAGACATCCGTGCACAAACTGTAAGGTCTCCTTCTGCTAGTTCCTGGCCTGAAAGTTGCATTGGGAAATGAAAGAAATGAAACGTAGAAATGAGGAGCAGGTTGAGAGTGCCTGACAATATACGGCCACATATATCTGTTCCTGGCAACAGAGGAATATGGAGAGTATTTTCCCCAGATTCCAGCAACTCTGCTTATCTGTTCCACAACACTGTTTGGGAGGCTTATGTCTTTCCAAAGGGTCTGCACCCAATCTCCCCAAAAGGTAAAGAGGGTGCAGGTTTTTTAACTTCTTAATGAGAAAAAAGACAAAAAGCATGAATTTGCCTCGGATGGAATAAGAATGACAAAACACACACTCATATTGCAGACAGTATGAAACGGAGATAATTAATAGCCAGGTGTGGACTATTATATTCGCGTGGAAATAATGATGTGTAGTCCGATGTCTCACGATGTTTACCAGGTACCTTTCATCTTTCTGATGATGCTATGAGTTAATCCTTGTGCCTTCTAGAAGGAAAGCTGTTCTTCCAACAACAATAACAATGACTTCCTGGATATAAAGTCATATGTAATTTGTATCACTTTCTCAGGTAGCTGTACAGGCTGGAGAAGCTGTAACCTGACTCATCAGAAGGAGCCCTCCTTTTTGTCGTACAAATCGTCAATTCTGCATTGTACATATACAGTTTGGGGAGTGGAGCTTGTGTATGACAGGAAGAAACTGTTATACAGCTGTTTTTCCTCTGTGTTGGACTGATTCATGCTTTGTTATTTTAACTGACTTGTTGTAAAACCACTCATTAAATGGGGTCAGGTTTACAGATAAAAGGAGGGGTAGAACTGAAAGTATACACCAAATCACTCCCTCCCCACCCCCAGCTTTAACATTATATGAGGTTGCATGCGCACCCGAAACAGCACTACTACATGTCTCCTGCATGCCTTTCAATGTTGTTTGCTTCTATTTTGTTGCAAGTTTCCTGTGGAATTACTTTGGTTCAAGTACTCAAGGGTTAAAGGGCTGTGGGGGGTGGGAGGTAGGGGGTGGGGGTGAGCAGGAAATAGCAATGTCTGAAATAACTCCAGACAAATTTATTAAGAAACGTCATCAACATTCAAACATAGCCCTGATAGAAGTAACTGTGTTTTCCAAGTGTATTTGTAATTCTGGCTACATCATTTAGTCACATATCTCATAAATCTCTACTAAGGCTTTGATAAGGGATAAGCAGGTTTTTTCCAATAGCCAAGATGTTTTTACACTAAAATAACCGAGTTAGATAATTTCTTCACCGGAAGAGTTATGGGGGAGGGAAGAGAAACTTAAAGACAAAGGGGACAGAGAACAGTATTAACAAAAAAAGCCAAACCAACCCCCAAAAAAACCCAACCCAACCCAACCCAAACCAAAACACAAATGTTCTTTTGATGGATAAAATAACCATCTTATTGAACAGCATGGAGAACAATATACAGTAAAGGTTGGATTGGGAACTGATGGTGAAAAAAAAGAGAAAAAAAATTAAGAAGTGATGAATGATTAATTTATATCTCATCTTTCCCATTTTTAAAAATTAACTCTTCTTTAAAACCCTGGAAAAGAAAGGACCTTTGTTTTGCATTCAAATATAAATAACATAATTCTACAACCACAGAGAAAGTGTTTTGCTCTGTTACTCCAGATGTGAATTATAAACATTAATCCAGGGTCATAATAAAGGCTGTTTTGGAAGCCCTTTCTTTAGCTGCAATATCTGTATTGGACATTTTAACAAGCCTCACCTTTTCAGTTTTTTTCAGTCCACTCTAGAAATATACTTAACATACATTACTACTATGTTGTAAAGCTGCACACATCTTTGGATTCCAGCAGATTTTCTGTTTAGATTTTGATACTGAATACAATCTAGTTACATGCTATTAATGTTGGTTTACATCAACAAGCTAGAGCTCAGGTCCTTAACTGGTTTGAATATCAAGGAAAAGTAGTTAAGAAATCTCTTATAATTTCATAATTTATTTTAAAACATTATACACTGTATTATATTGTTATACATTATTTTTATTTTCATTTTGAATACAGCCAACTGACATCTTTTTAAACTCAAGGGAAACTTGACATGTAGCATTTTTCAGTTTTGACAAAAAGTGTTTGAGATTTTATAAATTTCTAGACTTATTTTTTTCCAGTCAGTATTAAATTACCTGTACCTTGAGTACTTAGATCAGTAGGTGATTACAGGAAGATAAGGAAGACAGCACTGCAGGTGATTTCCTGGATCATTACTTGCACAGTTCCGTTATTATTGGCAGAACTGCTCAACAAATAAAACTGATTATCACACATATATTACAAATAGTTATGAGTGCTCAACCATTAAACTTCCAAAATGGGGGGAGGGGGAGGAGGAAAAGTCCTTAAGTTAGATTTGCAAATATGAAGGCTAATATTTTCAAATGAATCCTGCCTACTGGAATTTTTCACTTACCGCAGAGGGATCCAGATTGTATCCTAAATTAGATGACAGCAGAGCATACTCTCCCCATACAGAAAAAAATGAGAAATTTTGGTTATGCTTCTTGATAAAGTTTCCATACACTTTTGACAGTTTCTATGAAGAATGTAATAGGGTGCAAATATGAATATATGCTTTGAGCCAGAAGAATTAGGAAATTAGCTTGCATTAGCATACATGTTGCAAAGCTTCTTAGTTCAAGCCACAGAATTCAACCTTTTCTTTAGAATTAATGTTTTATTGAATCACAGAAAGTGCAAGAACACCAGTTACAGTGGGATTTCTGATATTTCAATCCATGGCAGCTTTAGTCCAGGTGCCTTTTGTAAAACAGTTAGCATGAGAGCTATCTGCAGAAAGTAAGTTTACATTCCCTTTGTGACTTCTCTGTCCTACCTATGAATTTCAAAGGGAAGTTTATCTTTTTCATTTTATTGTCAGAAATAGGTCACAGTGACTTCTAGAAGGCTTAGCATTAAGAAATCACTTTTCCTTTAGGAGATACAAATCTTAATGAAGAGAGCCAAAAATGTCTTACTCTTTAGAATAGGTTTATTACTGATTTATCAGTTCATTATCCTCCTAATTTCCCCATTTATAAATCTGGAAAATCTGATTAACTCTTGGACTATCCTCATGTCACTGTCTACGCAATATTACATTAAATCCTCTGATGACTTACTAAGATCATTTCCCTGACTCTCCTGAACTCTACAGATATTTTACATGCCCCAAGGAGGAAGAAGGAAAAAAAAAAAGAATACAATTGTACAGATTCAAGGCAAAAGAACCCTAAAACTATTTGACACCACTGAGCAAACAATACTAGATTCTTTAGAAATTCATTGTAAATAACAACCATCATGATATATTCCTAGAGATGTTCGTACACTGGGCCTAAACCTCTCCGCTATATTGGTATTAACATCTAGTTAAAGATACATGTTACCAGAAGGTGTCAAAGGATATTTGTTCCTCTAATTTCACATCCTCTGCAGTATATGTCTTTCAGGAGTGGAATAAAAGGAGGAGGAAAAGAGATACAGATAAATTTGCTTCAAAGCCGATGATATTCCCTCTGACCTGTCTTATTTTATAACACTATTTGTTAAAACAAAACCCTCCTCTAAATGAATATAAAAGGGCAAAATGTCTTGGTGATCCAATTCAAATAAATTTTAAAAATTCTTTTTAAGAATTATCATAAACAAGAACACATCAGCAGTGTACCTTTCACATTTCAGAATCACATCTAGTTTTTCAACTCAATAATTTAAGCTGCTACACTAAGCCTAAACAGCATAAGAAATTAAAGTACTCTCAATTTATTTAGTTTCACTTCAGGGATGGTAAAGTGCTTTGCCAGCTTTTCCATTTTCACCAGTCTGAATAATTAATTGTTTTAAATACCATTTACATTTTCTGATTAAAAGCAATACTTAAAATTTCATAAATAATAAGCATGCATAATTTGTGTTTCAATTACTGAATTTATAATCTCTCTGAATGCTATTCAGTGCATTGCTAATGTATTTTTGGCCAATAATTTCTAAATAGATGGCTTTCTAATTTATACTTTTCCCCCCTGGAAATACATATCTCAAGCTTTTCTTCATCCTATAGGTGCAAATAAAAGCAAATTATTCGATGTACTGACCACACATATTTGTATTTCTGGATTTATGGCTAATCTACATTTTGAGAATGCAATTAGAGTCATACTTTCCCTTTCATCATTCTAGGGCAATAGTTAAATATAAGACAAATTAAACGTCTTTCACTTTCATTTGCTAGAATTAGACTGAAACCACCAACCAGAATGGAAATTAGAAACAAAAGTTAAAATTTGTTAAAACGAATCTGGTATATTCTACAGATATAATAGTGTTAGTTCCTCAAGCTTTCTAGCCAAGGATGACACCTCCCATCTTAATCTGTGGCTCTAAACCACTCTAAATCACAGAATTACTGGAAGTAAAACCAGAAAAAAATTTTTCAATGATTCTGCAAAAGGGCAATGTCCCTACCACCATACAAAAGTTGAGAATCAATATTTTTTGAACCAAAATGCTTAAATCGGGTGTTAACAAGGGTTGTACTGGCAGCTGTATTGAGTGTTATTGATAAAGATAATAATTGCTTAAATATTCTTCCATTATCTCCTTCCCAAACCAGTAAGTTCTGCCTGCTTTTATATTTTTCTCATGTTTTTAGAAAACAGCTGTTTTATGGGGGGCCACCAAAAGACATCTAGAAAATCAAGGGATCTCCAAGTCCATTATGTCTGTTTATAAATACATAGGACTGAATCAGTAAATTTGGAGGAGGAGTAACAAGGTAATTAAAGTTGTGTTGTACTTTGAGGTAGTGACAATTAATAATGGCAGATACTACAGCTACATGATCTTGCTTAGGGACTCCATCAGATGGAAATATTGTAAGATCATATGAGGTCTAACTCTACTGTTAGAGTGCCTGGAAGAAACTACCTCTGAACACCCTGCATCTTTTGCTATCAGAAAAAAAGCTTAGAACATAGCCCTTTGTCCTTGTTTGGTTTTTGGTGTTGTTTTTTGTTTGGTTGGTTTTTTGTTGTTGGTTGGTTGGTTGGTTGGTTTTTTGTTTTGTTTTGTTTAATTATTAAATGCTTACACTGGTATTATGGAAGAAATGTGAATGTTTCTCAGAAATCAGTCAGGAGTCTCGAGAGATCAGGTAGGTGAACTTTTATAGTGAAAGTACGATCCAATAATTTTAACTGAAGGCCTTTGGCAACTAATGCTTAATTGCTGTGGTCTGTTTCAATCTTCACTGAACAGTGTTTCCAAGTAATTCTCTCCATTTAAAATAAAGGTAATTGCTAACAGAGCCATATGCAACCTGCATGGTGAATGGTTCAGTGATTAGTGACTAGAATTTCACTTAGGCAACAATTCATAGTGGAAGCTCAAGCTATCAAAATCATTCTGATTGCACTGTTCACTAGAAGTATCAGGCATAGGCTGACGGAATTTGTTTTACTTCTGTGAGACAGAGACCAAAAGCAGTTCTTTTTATTGATGTAATTTATTACTGTCAGATCAGAAATCAAATACCATATAATGTTTTATTTGTGAGATGAAATATCAGCCTGCTTTTATAATACTTCCTAAAGAAATATTTTTTTTGTGAAAGGGTTACTGAAAATCTAAGAAAGTACAAGGTGGAGTTTCATAGTCTCAGCGAATCTACCTTCAGATCACTCTTTGGTTGTCCGTGTATATTATATATGGAGTCCATGAAAAGTTTATCACAAGTTAAACATTACAAACTGGGAAAGTCTTTTGTATCACTCTCATTCATATATCATTCTATATAATTCTTAAGCTATATATCACTGTAAGCCTGAACCCTGATGCACCTTGTTACAATTCTACTACAAAATACAACTTCCAGTAGAATTGTGCACTGTTGAGGACTTAAAAGTTTTGTGTTTTCATAGCTCTTAAAATTGCATATAATCTATATTTCAGTTATATATTAACAGTAGGCAAAGGTAGCTTCATTTCCACAAATTAGAACTAACTATTAAAAAAAAGCCCCCAAACCAATCTACATATCATCTTTATTTTATTTTAATATAGGTTAATCTCCAAAGTAAACCACACCCTATGACTTCCTAATTTAGGGGACCAGCGACCTATTTCTGTCAACTGCCTTATTTTTGCAGTTAATTAAAACCCAAACCAAAACAACAACAAAAAACAAGAAAACCAAAAAACCCCACTCCTTTTTAAAATGCTTTACATGTTTCTATCTGATCAGTATCTTGTAAACATCAACAGCATACCCTTCATTCATATAAGACATCACAATGATATGTTTAAGAGGAGCTTACTGATTTTTTTCATTTTTTATCTATTAAAAGTATCAACAACATTGAGAAGCATTTAAAAGGAAGTTGTTGCATGACACACTTTCTAATGTGCCACAACCTTAACTGACCCACCCAACTGGAAAATTGTAACCTCAAGAACAACAATAATAAAGAAAACAATAACAAAACATACATTTTGATGTCTCATTTCATCAAGTTTCAGTGGATTATGTAAAAGTATCTGTTGTCTATAACTAATATATGTTATCTATATGAAGAGATAAATTGGTATGTGTAAACTAATGATGTACAGAGGGCTACCAAGTCAAGCTTTTCACCCACATGCATTACCTCATTACCAAGTATTCAATAATGCAGCTGAACATAAAATTAATACAACTATATAAAGGTGACAGATAGGAAAAGGGAGAGAATATGAGTATCATTTTACTTACCTATTACCAAATATCTGTTTTGATTTTGTCATGGTTTCACCCCAGCTGTTAACTAAGTACCATGCAGCTGCTCGCTCATTCCCCCCCCCACCCCCATCCAGAGGGATGGGGAGGAGAATCACAAAGGAATGTAAAACCCAACAGTTGAGATAAGATCAATTTAATAATTGCCATTAAATATAATAATAATAATAATAATAATAATAATAATGATGATCATCATCATCATAATGATGATGATGGAAAGGAGGGAGAAGGGGAGAGGAATGAAATCCGAAGGGAAGGGAGAAAAGAAAACAAGTGATGCACTATACAACTGCTCACCCCTGCGCTGACCGATGCCCAGGCAGTCCCTCTGCAGTAATCCGCAGGCCCTGGCCAACCCCCTCCAGTTTATACACCAAGCATGACATCCCATGGTATGGAATATCTATTTGGCTAGTTTGGGTCAGCTGTCCTGGCTGTGTCCCCTCCCAATTCCTTGTGCCACTCCAGCCTTCTCACTGGCAGGGCCTGAGAAACTGAAAAGTCCTTGACTTAGCATAAACATTACCCAGCAACAACCAAAAACATCAGTGTGCCATCAACATTGTTGTCACACCAAACCCAAAACACAGCACTGCACCAGCTATTAAGAAGAAAATTAACTTCATCCCAGCTGAAACCAGGACAGTATCCACCCCTTATTCTACACCACTTACATCATGCTACATTTTCCAATACATCACCACCCTTCCTGTCTCTTAACATAAATACACAGACTGCCTTAGTCTAAGCCCTCTAAAGTCAGATGAGTTCATTTAGTCCATGACATTGGGCTCTATTTGTTATAACAGTCTTTCAAGGCAGGGAAGATGGTACAAGGTGTTGCATTGTTGCATTTTGAAGCCAGTTCTGATTCTATTATGGCTGTGCTGCTCTAGTTTCACAAAGTCATTCTTCACTGATGTGGAAACTGAAAAGTAGTCAGGTTCAGATCTTCAAATCCAAAATGGCAGAGATGGGTGCCGCAAGGTGCCCAGTGTACTAGCAGGCATAAAGGAGTGACAATATACAATACTGTGTAACAATTAGCATCACACAACTAAATTCCTTGGCTATTTTCATGCAAAATTAAATCATCTTGAGGCACACATTGAACTTTCCCATTCTCCTGCATTACCCACCAAGTGCTCCAAGGCCCTTGAGCAAAAGCAATCCCACAAATGGGTTTGCCTTTGCCTGAGGCAGGAATGACCCAGACTGTTTTCCCAAGCATAGTTTTAAGGTGCACTACAGGAACTTTATCCCCCTCTACAGTATGCAAAAGCTTTGACTGGGCAGGACCAGCTCGGCTAGCAGATCCTCTGGTATTAACCAACCAGGTAGCCTTTGCTAAATGTGTATCCCAATGTTTGAAAGTTCCACCACCCATTGCTTTCAGTGTAGTCTTTAACAGTCTGTTACATCGTTCAATTTTCCCAGAGGCTGGTGCATGATAGGGAATGTGATATACCCACTCAATGCCATGCTCTTTGGCCCAAGGGTCTATGAGATTGTTTTGGAAATGAGTTCCATTGTCTGATTCAGTTCTTTCTGGGGTGCCATGTTGCCCCAAGACCTGTCTTTCAAGGCCCAGGATACTGTTCTGGGCAGTGGCATGGGGCACAGGATATGCTTCCAGCCATCCGGTGGTTGCTTCCACCATTGTAAGCACATGGCGCTTGCCTTGGCAGATCTCTTGGAGTATAATACAGTCAATCTGCCAAGCCTCACCATATTTATAATTCAGCCATCGTCCTCCATACCACAGAGGCTTTAACCACTTGGCTTGCTTAACTGCAGCACATGTTTCACATTCATGGATTACCTGTGCAGTAGTGTCCATGGTTACATCCACCCCTTGATCTCGGGCCCATCTATATGTTGCATCTCGTCCTTGATGACCTGAAGTGTCATGGGCCCACCGCGCTATAAATAATTCACCTTTATGTTGACAGTCCAAATCTACCTGAGCCACTTCAATCTTGGCTGCTTGATCTACCTGCTGGTTGTTTAAATGTTCCTCATTG
>JAVJGI010000040.1:87158469-87242927 GCA_035590275.1 Ibycter americanus | reverse complement strand
GCTGAGCCCCGCAGCCCCGGGCGGGCGCCTCGGGGAAAGCCGGGCTGGGAAAGGGTAAGGGCGATGTGCCCATGAAGCCCGGAGAATAAAGCAAAGACGCTGAGTTCTTTCTCAACACAAAGGGCAATGGAGCAGCCTTTGTTTTAGATGAACAGCTGGCAACAGCTGAGTGGATTAACTGGAGGTGTAAACACCTCCCAAAGCCAACCAGATCGGTATGGGGGAGGAATGACCGCTGCTTCGACCCAACACAGAGTACAAAAACCAGACAACAGCAAAAGAACTTTGAAGACAGCAATGGCCTTGAGCTGGTTTCAACCCACGTATTCTCTCCTGGCACATGGAGACGTCCAACGCCATGAGCGTATCATAGAGCCCAGTAATGGGAAATACATTGATATTGTGTTTGAACTGTGTGTTACAATTGCTACATTTTGCTAAGTATAACTTACACGTGTTGTGTTTTCAGTATATTTTGTATCACTCTGCTAAATCAGAAATTCTATGTAACATCAAATATCTTCAAATAAGTATATTTTATATTAAATATTATACTCTCCACAAGTGGAATATCTTAAAGAACCAAGAGCACTTGACTCTAACAGTCTCAACATCCTACTCTATTGTAATTGGTAATAAATTAAATTTATTTTCCCTGGGTCAAGTGTGTTTTGTCCGTGACAGTAATTGGTAAGGGATCTCCCTGCCTTTATCTCAGTTCATGAGTTTTTCCATTTCCTCCCCCTGTCCTACTGAGGAGGAGAAGGAGTGAGAGAACATCTGTACGGGCATCTGGTCATCCAAGGTCACTCCACTACAGGGACCTCTGCTGAAAAAGGACAAGTAACCCCACAAGCTAAACAGTTTAGTCTTGATTATTTCAAGAATAATGACACAATTTTATATTAACAAAGAGAACGATCTGACTTGCAAACTAATTGTGAGATGAAAGTATAAAACATTCAGCCAGCAGATACAGCACAGACTATTATTCTCAACTGTTGGTGGAAGACCTTGTTGTTGCTGTTGAAAACATGTTCCACTGTAGCAGATTTCCACTGCTTTGTACTTCAAGTCATAAAAGGAAAATGTAAATGAGACTTAAGAAAACTCTTAATGAACCAATGTACCAATGAAAGATATGAAAAGAGTTAAAAGTGAAATATCACTGCATTTCTTCCTTGTCCAGGACCTAGGGATATTGTATCTGACTATTCAAGATGGGATTATAAATCATGCTGTAGAGATGAACTAACCCTCACCAATCATTCACTGCTTTTAGAGAATTTGTCTTCCTGTGGGTGAGATTCCATAAGTAACAAAACTTACAGGGATATACACTTATGAAAAAGAAAAATGCATGAATGCATATGCTAAGGTGAATGTTCGCTCTTACACATAATGACATTAATGCTGCAAAATCCATATCAGTCTAGCTTACATCTAAAATTCCATTACTACATTATTGATTAATCACTTGAACTTTAAATTTAGTTGAGAATGATATGAATGATTCAAGTACTTTATCAAGTTATTCTAGAATACCTTGCCTATCAAAATGAAAGGATTGGAAGGTATTCTTTACTTGAGCAGTAAAAATTCTTTTTTGCACAATTGCCCTTGAAAGTGTATGGTACAATCTTAATGTTATGTTTGAAAAATAATATATATTGGAAGTAACAATGAGTAACATTTCAGGTATTTCATATATTTTTCAAAAATACTTTCCTATAACAAACAATTATATATCTATTGGTTTTATTTTATTACTGCAACACACATTGATGAAAGCCAAAACTTCCTAATGTACTACTAGATCACTTCAGAATCTATATCCGTATTTACTAAAACTGAGTACTTATACGAGAAGAACATGTACCTACCAAAGCATGAACTAACAAATTGTTGCAGCCATATTTTTCTAACCTATGTGCCAAAAATCTCAGTCATAAAAGGAATTTCTCTTTAGTCTCATGTCTTATCTGGCAACTCCTCCATCTGTTTAGCAAAACACAGATATCAGGTAAAACCAATTCTTTATATGCCACTGACTAGATCTGACTGGACTGATGTGGCAGGAAGAATTTCCCTAAGTCGTAACACAGGATTTTAGAGCCACAGCCCAAGGTAATATTTTTATTTTTGTAATATTTTTGTTGCAAGATCCAGTTGTTATTTTACTCTCTTGTGGCTGTCTTTGGGAAGAACAGAATAAAGTTCTTCAAGCTTAATAAAATTGACATTAATAACATGGCTGTATACAATTCAACACATGATATAAACATTTATTCAATCATGGAGGAAAAGAAAATATTTCTTTTAACCCGAACCTTAATTCTATATTGAGATTAGGAAAGTAATATCATAGGTATTGATTTCAATCAGGTCCAAATTTGGCCTGACATGAACCTTCATACAAAGAAGGATTTGACCTGGAACACGTCCAGGGATGGGGCATACGTAACTTCTCTGGGCAACCTGTTCCAGTGCCTCACCACCCTCACAGTGAAGAATTTCTTCCTTTACTTCTCTAAAGGACTATACCTCATGTATTCTTCCCAGTGCATCACAACAAGGACTATTGTATGATATGGTTATCTTTAGTCTTCAATGACTATTTTTTCAACAGATCTACGTTACCATACTTTAATTATCTTTGAGATGAAACACATACAGGGTTGTTTTGAGTTATAAAAAAACATGATGAAAATGTGTCCAGATATTGCTTTGATTGTATCAGATACATGCTTATTATTCTACTTTCAATGCAGATTTCATTCTCCTTTCAGTCACACTACTGAATATTAAGAGTAACTGGGGTGAGGGGGGCGGGTAGGGGGGCATGTGGGGGTGTGGAGAAATAAAAGTGAAATCACCATGCTGAAAAAAAGAAAGGGACAAAAAGTGTTGCCAGTGCAAGCATTTAGGAACTGAGCAATCTGGCACCAGCAATCATCATCTTCACAGGTGAGACTGATGAGGTGATTTGACAACTATACTCCAGGCTCTCACCAACATAAAATCATAAAAAAAAAGAACCTGTAGCAGAAAACCAAAGCCAGTCAATTTAAACTACTATCAATGACTGCTTAAACTGAAGTAAGATGCATTTCACAAGGATTTTGGAAGTATCTACAGTGTCTCAGCAATACAAGAGTCAACATTTCACTAACAGAAATAAGAAAGCAGCTGCAGCGCTAAGCATCAGAACACAGCTTGATGATTTGAGCCCCAATATGTCTAGTATCTACCAAACATGCACAGAGTTGAAACCCAGAACTTCTCTCACTTAATTTATTGTATTATATTTTTCTCTTGGCACAAATCTGTTTATGCTAAACAAAAAATAACATTCAATATTAAGGCCAGGAAATGTGAAAGAGGAAGGGAACTAACAGAGTAACTGAAAATAAACATGAAAGTGATTCACTGTTGTTCTAACAAGGTGACTCATGTTAAAAAAAAATAAACATTTCTAGTTTAGATATTAAATCAAAAATCTTTTCTTACACAAAACAAGAATACTGATGTCTTGTACAGCTTTTTTTTAGGTACAACAAACATTGCAAGCAATGATCTAACTTACCTTCTCATTATTCTAGCTGTCTAACAGAATAAATCTACTGATTTCAAGTATCAGATGTGAAGTCTTTCTACATGTACAACGTTTTCTACCTAACCAGCTTACCCCCAAGGCCTTTACAGCAATTGTTTTTGTTTTGTAGACAAAACAAACAAAAAACCCACTTAAGTCTTATACTGCATAATTTTTGCATGGATATTATTTTTTAAAAAGGTCCAATTAATATAAAATTTATTCTAGTTCTTTCTTCTTTCTGGAATGTTAGTAAAACAGAGGTAATTTTATCTGTTTCATTTGGAAACAGTTGCAAAAGTATATCAAATGACAAACTTCTAACATTAAATCAGAAGGGAATCTCTCAATGCTTTTCAATGTACATCTTGATGGAGGTTTTTTGGAAGAAATGCTGTTGCCCTCAGGTTCCATAATTTCCTGTCTTCCTTCTTTTGATAATTACAGTATTTGACTTCAAGTTCTTTTTATTTAATGTCTTCAAATAAAAATCCTACACTTTACCAGAATTTGGCATATTCCATGTTAAGTAGGAACTGCTTCAGTATGCTGTTTTGTGTTTCTAAATTGCCCAATAAACAGAATTCCAGAATCTCTTTTCCTGTTTGGCTGTGGCTCAGGGTTCTGTGTCTCAGGAAGAAATCTGCAGTGGTGAGACACTTGTGAGATATCTCTTTTGGTGAGACATTTCTCTAGTAGCAGGAATTGGTGATTTGTACGGTCAGGGATATTAGGAACATCCTCCCAAGACTAATATTTATTACCTTTTGAAAAACGTCAAATGCCATGATTAAACAATATGTTTATATCCTGTAGTCAAATTTAATTCAGGCCTGAATTTCCATAACTGACCATGGAACTGGCCAATTTTAATTTAATTGGCTGTTCTAGACAGAGTTATGACATTCTTAAACTCTTGGCAATACTTATTCACCATTCAGTGCTAAGAATCGGAATCTGCAAACCATCTTTTGGTGTGGTTTTTTGTTGTCTGTCAAGCAGTGATCAGTTTATAACACGTATAGGAATATATATTTATCCAATTATGCACTTGTCTATAAATATAATTTCTTTCTCTTTATAAAAAATGTATGTGAATGTACATGTAAACACCTAAATTACACCTCCTCCCCACAAAAAAAAAGGTGGGGGGGAGGGGTGGGGTGGGCAGGAAAGGAAGAAAACTATTTAATAAGACCTGAAGACACAAGGGAAACATCTCAAAGTAAGTGCAAAGTTTGTTTGTTACTAGTTTCTATAACTTTTTGACATTACATCTATGATAGAAGCAAACTTCTATCACGAGGAATTAAAACACACGTCTTCCATATGCATTGCTGTATCACCAGTATTCTAAACAATGGACCAGAGCGAATCTTTTTTCCTGATTAGAATCATAAACTTGGAGTTAGGATCTCCAGAAAAGGAGGTATTACTGTACAGTGGGATAATAAGCAAGTCAAAACCTTTATTCTATATATTCCTTTAACATATTTGTGTTCATAAAGGATACAAGTTGGTAAACAAAGAGTAGATGTTTACTACTGTTGGCGCTGATGAGAGCAAAGCCAGTCAGAGGTGTCTTCCCGTGGAAGCTTCTGGCCTGTGTAAATATATGGATCTCAGTTATCATCACTTATGCTGAAATAAAAAATCTGGGGTTTTGTTTGTTGTTTTAATTTTTTAAAGTATTTGTTTAAGCAAGTTTGCACAGTTTGGGGAAGATTATTTGCTAGGAAATTAAATCTCTCCAGCTTTTCTATCTTACTTTCATACTTGTCAGCTCTTCGTATCAGCCTTCTTCCACCTTTCAGAGCACTGCTAATTCACATTAAAGTCAAGCTTATGTTTATGTTACACAAGGCTTTTGTTCACTACAAATAATGGAAACATATATAAACACTGTGTCTAGAATTTTGCTTGTTTTTTACATTGAATGCTGTTGAATTGAAGGAGACATAGAATGTTATCTGCGTTGTTGAAAAGTTTTTAAATTATAATTATTTCAGTCTTTTAGTAAGTTAAAATGTAATTGCCAAATAATTTACAGAAAAGTTGTTTTTACATTGCTCTGTGGTTGTTAGCGAAATAATCACAGGACGAGAGAACAGCACTTAATATTATATTCAATAAAATGCCAAGTTTATAAGTCTCCTATAATTAAGAACTCTTAAGCTCAATTTCATTATTTTTATAAGTTTGAAATAATACTGAAATACTGTTAATAATAATGTCATCTGACATCTGATAAACAACCAAAGAATCTGAGTCTTTACTTAAGACTTTTCAGTGTCACAGAGGACAGAACCAAGCCATCTGCATCAGCAAACCAAGAAAAACACAATCTTTTTCTAAACTGATTTTAGACAGTGAACAAAGACAAAAAAATACTATAAGAACTTGATTGTGGGGAATGTCCTCCACCCACCCCACCCCCAAACAAACAAAGAACCTGAACAAAAAGCTTGTAGTCAATTCGGTTTAATAGTAGACCCATTGAAAAATTCTGATCTGGATCAATAGCAAAAAGAAGAGTTTTTCAGGGGATTTTAAATCTTTCCTTGAACATAGAAAACAAAACATTTAGCAAGGACACTGCAAAAGGCAAAAAGTAAGGGACTCATATTAATAGAGAAATAAATGTGAAAATAATGATTTTGGACACTTTGGAAATTAAACAGTAATACATTTTCATTTGCAAGAAAAATAAAACAAGAAATTACTCATAATCCAATCTGTTAAGGTCAAAACTGTTTTAATAACTACATAAAAACCCATAACTACAGCAAATTAATCCAGGATTGACAACAGTAGTAATTTTCTTAAAAAGCCCATTTTAAATTATGATGCAATCTTGGTTTTGGACAAAGATTTAGCTTGCAAACTAACTCTAGACCAGCAATAAGCACAAATATTTTCTCTTCTTGTTTTATTATCTGTCTTACAAGAACAGGAAGCTTTACTTTTCAGGAATGCTTCTGTTTAAGTGGTTATAACAAACATTGTCTTTGAGAAGGTAGTTGATTTTATCCAAAAAAATTTAAATATGTCCAGAAAAATGCTGATCATACTATAAAAGCTTGTCTTCTAGGGAAATATCATCAAGGCAAAAGAATTATAAAGGGAGAACATTTGAAACTTATAGACATTAAAGGTATATTTGTCAACCTATCTGAATATTATTTGGTCTTTTGTAAGTTCATCTTTGATTAGAATTCAGCATCAACAACTTTGGTTTGAAATAAAAATCTTAAAAAACAAGGGGAGAAAGTTAAAATGAGCAATGAATTTAACCTTTTGAGTTTCATTTATTTCTGAGTCACATCTAAGAGGAACATCTGTAGAAATGAGGTCCACTATATACATAGCCAACACAATCACTGCGTCTTTTGCTGCATTCTCAGCAAAGACTTACTTAATCTGTTAAGTGCTGCAAAAACGTCACAAAGAACCAGACGCAAACAAAAGTGGGCCAGGCAAAAAATTCTCAGTGTTATTCCTAGAAGAAACATTAAAGCTTACATTTAGATTTAACTGAATCCATCCATTCAAATACAACATTAATCAAAGGTACTTTTCCTACTCTGTAATATATGATGAACAAAAACCAAGTGGGAGAATAAATCTTATTTGTGTACTACTGCATTACTTTGCTAGAATACACATAACTAAAGTTTCCGGTACTGATGGGACAGCTCACCAAACACAGGGTATGGTCTCCATTCTTATTGTACCTAATTGTTTCTATTTCTAATGGTTCTGTTACTTTAAACTGGATTCGCTTTCCCCAGTTCTTTACAGTATCTGGTAAGGGTAATCAAGGTATGTACATCAAGGTGGACAGTTAGATGGACAGAGAATTCAGTAGAAGTTGTCTGATTATATCAATATCAGTCAATTTTGTTATATTTTTCACCACAGGTTTTAAAATACCTTTTTCTCACACACACACACACACACACCCCCATCTATTTGCCTGATGCAGCACGAATAGACTGACATTCTGGAGGTTTTTATGCGTCTTTGGTATCCAGAGCTCAACAATGAAACTTTTTCAATACACTTTTATGTACTACTAAATCAAAAAGGTCCAATTGTACATCCCTGATCCAAATATGGCTTTGGATCATGGGTCCCACCCCTACATTTCAGAGCATTAAATTTTGAAGTTTATTTCACATCTTTCCTTCATAGGTCATATGCAGTGGCAGTAAGGAGGATAGTGGTAATCTAGTTTTCAATAAAAGAATCACAAGTATTTATGCATCTTGAAAAAAAATATTTTTTTTATGCTTTGGTTTTATTGGGCCTTACGGTTTGTTTCCAGGTTGAAGCACCTCATCTCATAGTTTGCTACCTTAATTTTTTTTTAGAAGTAATTGTATTGCTTAATTTATTGTAGTTGGCCAAGGTTTTACAGTTGGCCAACCCACTTTCTGTTGTCTTTTCTAAGTTACTTGTTCAGAGACTGTTATCGAGTCAGGCTAAAAGCAACCAGAGAATTCAGTTTTTTTCAGTTTTCATTAATTCAAAAAGAATTGCCTTTCCCTACTTACAGATTTTTTTTCAGCTTATTTGGCTTACTTGTGAGTTCTGTTATGGGATTTGGAAGGTATCTGTATTGCTTTAAATTCATTTAGTAAACCCCAAGAGGGTTTCAGACTCAAAGCTTCTTAGCAAAGGATTGCAGACTTATTGATGAGAAAAAGTTCAGCTAAAACTCTCACAACGCCTGCGGTTTAATGCAATTCAGTTGGTCAGAGAAGTTAAACTTGTTTATTTCACTTAACATTTATCAATTAATTTAGGTGGTAGTACATACTATGCAGTGAAAACTGTATATGGACACATAAGAATGTATACAGTACCTTCTGGATTGCCAAAATAAATGAAGCTAAACAAGGCAATTAGAGACAGAGATACATACAATGTTTTATTGTGAGAATTAGTTGTGCTGCTTAATCAATAGATTAGAAACTAATATCCAGTCATTGCTACAGGAAGCATCTTTTTAGCAGAATATCTAGTGCACTCAAAACAATCTAAAAGATGAGACCTATATTTTTCACAATAAACTGAATAAAAAGTAATTAAAATACATGGCATCAATATGGAAACCAACCATCTGTCTATCGGGATAACAAAATGTTGCTACAAAACCACAAAATTCACCAACGGTATGAAATACAACATTTCTTTTCAGCAAAAGGTGCAATTTTGCAGTTTTCTAATTAAAGAGGAAACATAAATCAATATTTTTTTAAAATATTTTAGTTACTACAGTGGCATGTCAAATTGTTCTACAGTACCAGTTAGGTGACTGGAAATAGTTGTCAAATATTCTTATTATATAAATAAAGTGACATCCAAGTAAGTTACTCAAGATTTCATAGAACACTGGATGAACATCTAAAAAGGTAAGTCATGTTATATTCTTCTTTGTGCTTAAAATGTTTTTTCTCAAAGTGCTGTCTTCCACCTTCCAGTCCTTGCATATATTACTGAAAAATCTCTTTGTATCTCAAGCTGCCTAATCCCATATAGATAATTTATGACAGAGAAGTGAACTAAATCCTCATTTTCCAGACCAAGGCCAGTACGCTAGAATATCCTTTCTCTCATAGTTGCAGTGAAAACAATAATAGATCTTAAAAGTTGTCTTGCCCCAAACCCAAACCACAATGCTAATGAAAATGACATCAAAAATTAAAAATTAGAAGATATTCCTCATGCTTTATTTGAGAACTGAAAAAATGAGTAAAAATCATTGATCAAATAGAGTAGCACACACACCCCACCCCCCCAAACCCCCATCCCCCCAAATAAAGGAAAAATCCCACAAAAATAACAAAAAATTCAGGGTGAGTTAATGTTCAAAACAAATTTCTGGCAAAGACCTGCTTTTTACCCTGAGGTTTCCATACATTTGGATATGCCCCATTACTTCAAAGGCCAACATTTTAATCATAGTAACAGAAACAGACACCTTGTCTCCAAGACTATAGCTCAGATACGATATCAGACTTGAGGCTCAGTTTGCTTTCTGCCTCACACAGATCATCGATACTGTCAACCTGGAAATGCAGCTGTGTGTCTGCAATGAAATGAGTAGCTTTTCCTTTGAATCCTGAACTCTAAGACTCCATGCACTTTACATGGTATTTCAAACTTGAAACATTTTGTGCATCTCCATTCTTTACCCCGGATATAACCAAAAGCCCCAGAATTTTGCAGAAGGACAAAGTATGTGACAGAAAAATCACAGAAAGACTGAGATCAAAACTTGGAGAAAGATCTGCACTTTTTAATTAAATAAAAGTATTTTTTAAACATAACTTGATAAAATATATATAGAGGGGTCCATTCTTAACCCCATCAAGGGATATTTTGATAAGAGGATGTAACTGAATTTCCTTAAAATTACTGAGGGACTTAGAGACCTGCTGAAATTATCTCTCTTGTTTAATTTGCCATTTGGACATGAAGCTGAATATGAATCTTCATAGAACTGGGGAACTTACTGATGGAAGAAAAAGCCCTTAAGTGATGGCTTCCCTATGGAAAACTATTCCACAGCCTAATGTATCTTCCTGTCAGAACGTTTTTCATGATACTTAGTATATGCTTTTCTGTTCCCAATTCCATCATATTATTAATCTATATCTTAATGTACAACATTAAAAGCACTTCTAGCCTTCTTGACATTTACATAATTATATTTTTATGGACACCCTTTTGAGTCAAAGCTAAGGTGTCCCTATTTTACTGCTGAAAAGTTTCCTTCGTTCAGTCACTTCAGTATTTTTCTCTTCCTTTCTCTTCCCCATTAATAATAAACTATTTCCCAGCATAGTCCTTTTGTTCCATTCAATTTCTTCTTTTTGCAAGAAATGGAGGTGCTACTTCGCTACAAGTTTTAAATCATCTCTCCATTTCATAAAGCAAAAATGTAGTTTTGTGGAGCAAAACTCTACATAGGAACAGTCTCTTGCAATGGTTGCCCATGCTACATGCCCATGGGTGAGGTAACCTTCCTTGCAACACAGCCTTCTCCTTCACCCACTGCTACTGGAAACTGACAGTTGCAAATGTTGGTAGGCAGGCAGTCTATACGGTGAGAAACACACCTGCTGCACTTTTCAAGCTTTCATTCTCCGATTTTACAAACTTTTCTTCTCTTACTTTATCACAGCTCCCAAAAAAACCCAAAACAAAACCAAACAAACAAACCAAACCAAACCAAACCAAACCAAACCAAACCAAACCAAACCAAACCAAACCAAAACCAAACAAAACACCAAAACCCACCCAATCAGTCAAATAGCAACCAAAACAGCAGAAGAGTTCTGCATACAGAAATATTATTTTATATACACTCCACCTTCTAGGATTTTGGTTCCTTACTAAAGGTTGCTTACTTTGGTTACTTGCTTATGATGCCTTAGTTTCCTTGCATGCACTGCACCACAGAAATGCAGTGAAATTTTCTAATCAACTTGTGATATCATTTAGATACGGAGTGTAGCAAACGAATTACCTCAAAATCCAAATAATGGAAAAATAAAGTGAATATGACATCACACAAATTAAAATGCAACCCTGAAGTCCTTACCTACATCAGAGACAAGAATCTGTGCTTTTCTTTTGAAGGGCATATTGAAAGGTGAGATACAAAGACATTGTACAAAGAAGGTGGCTTATTAAGAGTCAATGAGAAATTCCAGTCACTTATTTCACGTATATCTATCAAAGATATTTGTTTTAGTTGTCCAAGTTATTCTTAACAACTCTGGCTTCTTTATTCCCCGCTTTATTCCTTTAGATCAACTTGTTAAAATAATGGCTTTTTAATGTAGACTTAAGACAAGTGAGGCCTTCCCTTAGATAGCCTCACTCAGAAAACTTGATCCTAATAATAAATTTAGGAAATTGCTTTACTCTTTGAAATAAATTATGCCAAACAAACTTCTCACTGACCAACACTGAGCCCTGCCAGTTGGTTTGGTATTTCTCTGAAATAAAGCATGTACAGAGAAATTAACAGATCTAACAAAGTAATCATTACTGCTCATGTCCTCACAAATGAGTTAAGAATGGACTACTCTTAGCTTTGGAGCACATTGAAAGAGTATAAAAAAGCCTGGTGTGTGTGTGGGTGTGTGTGTGAGGTGGGGTTGGGATGGGGGTCGTTTAGGAAAGCAAAGGTAAAACAGGAAAACAGCTGCAACAAAGAAATATAAGGACATACAGAATCATCAGGCATACGAAATGAAATATATCTCATGGATGGAAATATTTTGCTACTGCATACTGGAAACAATTGCAGGGTCTGCACTTGATGCATTCTTAAACTCTTGAGAAATTGAGGTAGAGAGAATGAGTTAAAATACTTAAAGAAGAAATGACTAGCTACTGAAATGTGCATTGAAATTATTAGATGAGCTGTTAATACAAATATTTGAAAGAGAAAATAGTCAAAATACAGGAATTTGAAGTTCCTGAGATATTGGTTAGAGAGCTTTTGCACTCTAGCACTGCTGGGCACCTGCTATTGCTCATAGCCCATAGATAGCATTAAATTCATATCAAACCAAACAAATTAACTAGCACAAACATAAAATAAATGAACAACTGTTGTGGGCTAAGTATCAATACTGGATGATAATAGGCTACATCAAGGGATGAGAGTAACTGCTTGTCAAGCAGCTGAACCATTAGTACTACAGATGTTTCAAATATAACTACAGGATGTAGCATATTTGGTAAAATTTTACTCCAAGCTCTGCTCTGCTGTTTGTTTCCTTTAAAACAGTAATAGAAGTTGATATTTAGAAGGATTCATTTTGGGGAAAAAATACAGTGTCAGGAGTGTATGAAATATAAATCACACCATAAAAATCTAATTACAGAAATGTACTATAAAACTTTCAATGTAATGTTTAGTTTGGGTTTATATTAAGGGTATAATTTACATATATTTTTTAGATTGTTTAATAACTAATCATTTTTGTTAAATTAAGGAGATAGTAGGTTTCATATCCTTATGCACAAACATCATTTAACAAACATCTATTAATTTCACTTATTACCATCAGTAACAAATACCACTCCATAAATAAATACAACTCAAGTGCAAAACAGGCTTAGGACCTCAATTAATCATTTATTTATCATATGTAAGCTATTAATAAGTTACAGTCAGTGAAAAAAGTTCTTATTATGTTAGAAAGGAAGAAGGAGAAGTAGAATGGACACAAAGCAGTATCTTTTTACTAGATATATGACAGTAAATCAGTAATGGAACAGACTCCCCCTGTGTTCCACTTCTGGATGGAAAGGAAACTCAGACATTGACAGTTTTATGATGCTGCTGACCGGGTGCTGAATCGGTCACTGGAGCTGCACTGGGCTGAAAGGGAGAGCCAAGGTACCTCATTTGGTAGTGGTTTGCTCCTTGTGTATTCATGCAATACAAATGCTTTACTCAGGGTAGAGCAGGTGGAAGCACAGCAGCTACAGGAGCAAGTTTGTGGAGAGCCTAGAGAGTAAGCTGGCTGATCTCATTTTGAGCAGCTGTAGCTATGAATGCTCTGAAGAGCAACAGTAGGGAGGGCCAGCTCTGTGTGATCAAAAGGCTTTGGCAGTTGTGATCTCTAAACTAATTCCAAAATGTCAGTGAAATGGCACATCAGGACTAAAAAGAGACTGCAAGGAATTTAATAGCTTAGGGGGGACATTGCAACTTTAATTAGGCCCAAAAATAGATTTGGGGAGAAAAGCAAACTAAGATTTTATGAAAATTCAGATAAGTACAAATGGGTTTTGTTTATTTTCCTTCCTCTGTGGAAAACATTATTTTTAAAAAGTGATTTACATGGATTTCACAGAATTGAGGGTCCCAAAATGAAAAATATTACATCAGAGGAAGAGAAGTTGTATGCACAAAGAAAGAAAAGGGGGGAAAATCCATAATAATAATTATTTATACAGATTTTTAAATCTATGCAAGGAATAGGGCATCAGTAGAAACTGAGCATTATCTATACTTAACTGTGTGAATAAAAGGACTATTTCTGAAGAGTCACTGTTTTTATATTTCCCTTTACATAATTAAATAATACAGCAAAAATGAAAGCCAGAATAGGAATCCTTGAATGTACATATTTTACGGGATGGAGAAATCGCATAGTTGTTGCAATGTTAGCTTTGAACAAAGAGAACCTGGATTTGATTTCCTAATTGGCTTCAGGTGTCCTATTTAATCTCAAGCAAATCAAAGCTAGAATTTTAAAGATAATCAACTACTGATTTGAGTACCTTTACTAGTCCCTCTGGAAGGAGAGATTCAGGTCATCTGATTTTAGGTCTTTCATTTAAAGATGTAAGGTTCCTAATCTATGAATTTATGTAGTCACTGGAAAGAGGCAGGCTCCCAAAAGAGGAGCTTTTGACTAAGCAAGGCATGTAGACTAAATCCCACAAAAGTAAGGGATATCTGGCAGATACCACACAGGATTAGATATTTTTATACCTGAACCTTTCTCTACTTGTGTTTCCTTCCTCATTTTTGTTGTGGCTTCCCTTGATGAGGTTATCTTTCCCTTATTTAACTTGCAGTAATTTCTGTAGATTTAATCATACAGTGTTTATACAGCCCTTTAAAAGGAAGCAAAACTTAATAAAACATTCAGTGAAAAATGATAGAAATGGTCAAAGCTCTGAGAAAAAAAAAAAAAGATTGAAAAGTACAAGGATTAGTTATGCTAAGGAAAAGGACAAAAGAGGTGACTTAGTAAATGCAGATGGAATAAGGAATGGTAAAAAAAAATTAGACCAAGAGTTTGTGTTCCCTCTGCCTAAGACAAAGGAATATTCAACTGTATGAAAAGATGACAAATGGTCCACCAATGAAAGGATATGTTTTTCATATTGTGATTAAATTGTGGAACACATCATCAATGAAAGTAGTTTAAAAAAGTAACCACAAACACAACAGGTGTAAATCTGGAAATCTTTGGGGCTTTAGAAAATCTCTGTCTATGCAGGTATGAGCATATGATCAAACATTGCAACGTTACTGTAGCTTTCACCCTGTCTATCCCTTGCACAACAGTATTTGAGCTTACGCACACTCTAGCCTAGATCAGCTGTGACCAACTGATCAATAAATAAACCCACTTTATTTTGAGTTTATCACAGGCTAACAGCTCAGGCATAGCCATATCTAGCAGCTGGTCAATTATTTATTTGTCTGAGAACATTTAATCTGTAACTATACCTTTTGAAATTGAATTATATTCAAAGTGTTAGTAAAGTATTCCTCTGTTCTTTCCACAAAGCTCATCCACTTTTCTCTGTCAGAGGCACCAGAGTGAACTGCATAACCTCTGAAGTCAAAAGGTTGTAATATATCCTAGATATTAAATATTATGGATATGAATTTTGAAATGTTCATCATTGACACTAAGCATAATTCCAGTCTGACTGAGGTTAACATGAGATCTGAAAAGGTAAAACAGGTTTTGATATCACAAAATAGATTATATCCTACAGCTTCTTGCTCCAGGCGTACTCCTCCGAAGACAAGGGTACTAGTCAATAAGATAAGACACAAACACTACTGGGAATCTAGTTATTAAGAACACAGGCATGAAAGGTGTCATCAGTAACTACATGAGGATTTGATTACTTCCTGTGTGAAATAACAAAGTTCCCAAAGCACTCAGTCCTGAGCACTTAAAAAGAGAAACTACACAAAAAAGTAACTCAGAAATAAATTTTTAAAATGAGCAGTAAATTATGTAAAATGTTAACAACTTACTTATCTCTAACAATTTACATAGAATATCACAAGATACACCAAAAGACTAAGGAGCAGCTTACCAGTTTTTATGCCTTTAATAACAAAAGTTTCCCATATTGGAACCTATAAAACAGAAAGCCAGGAAAGTTGATAGATGATCAAGAGGTAAAAGGAGCAAGCAGTGAGACTAAGGCTATTGCAGAAAAGTTAAATTAATTATTTGATTTGATGTTCCTAGCGGTGGTTAAGACAGTTCTTACACCAAGCCTGGATAGGGATCCACTGTCAGAGAAAAGGCTCAGAGATTTTAAAACAACTAAACCCTGTACAAAACACAAAACAAAACTCAATAAATTGAACAACAGTCAATCAACAGAATCAGGCAGTTCTGCGGCAATTTGATATCTGTGTTCGGTCATAACACCTGGTTAAATACCAATTCACATGTGTAAAGAAAACTCATTGTCAGAGGAATGAAAAATGGCAAATACCACATTGGTATTTAAGCATAATTTCAGAGGTGAACCTGGTAAGTGCAGGTATGAAAACCTAATTTCCACACCAACCTATCTGATAGGGGTTATAAGACACCCTAGAGAATTCTATCATACTAGGGGGAGGTAACATAAGGATGTGGAACTTCACAGTGTATTTCTTCCAGTGTTCCAACAAGCATTTTCATCTGGGTTATGGAGTTGATATAACATGCTTAGTCTTCTGAAAGATTTGATGAGATACCTAACCAAGACAAATAAAGCAATTAAAGTGTTGTAAGATATAAAAGAATGTCAACTTCTAAATGAACACTGATTTAAAAGATAGAAAGGAAAGGACTGGAATACATGGACGATTTTCACAGTGAAAAGAGATCATTAACTGTTTTGATATCCTTCCATGTATTTCTTGTAAAACCTACCAAGATAAAGAATATCAGAAAGGGATTAGGTAAAGATACAGAGCAGATCAAAAATGAATATTGAGACTAATAGCTCACATGAAATGCACAGCTCAGGAATCCCCTGATAAACTACTGATTGCCAGACATATGTAGTCCTTGCATTAACTACTTCTTTTGTGGTTTTTCTTGGCATTTCCAGTTGCCATTCATTAAGATGAGCTACTTAGACTTTGGCCTGGAGCAGAGTTGCAGTTAAATTTTATTAACTGTGTATGCAAAACAAGAACACCACACATCTAATGTCTAAAACTTTGTATTCACACTTGGTTAATTAAGACTGAGAAGAGCTTTCACTTCTGCATGTAACATTAATAAATTCCTCAGATGTATGATCCCTTGATGTGAGCTTCAGAAAGTATATTAACAGAACAGAGTTAGCTGGCTCATCCAACTACTAAAAAGGATGTCTTAATTCATGTATATTGTGAAACACCACTTTAACAGACAATATCGTGTAACACACGCACTGAATTTTGACGTCTGAAACTTACAAAGCTACAAAGATTTTTATGTCCCAAACAAATTTAATTACAATTCATTTTAAAAACAGTCTGACATTAATAATTTTAAAATGTTATACCAAGTCCTAAATCCATGTCTTTTGATCTATAAGGAAAAATTTAAAACATGTAATCAAAACAAAAACTTTTCTAGAGATTGCTTCTGTACTCAGATTTGAACAATAGCTAGGTATTTGATGACTAGAGATGGCAGTGGACAACAGGTTATAATCAGCTTGTGAGTTTATAGGCACAGCTATAAAGTTATTAGCATTACATACTAAGCAGCTGAGCTGGCCATTCTACGCTAATAGTGTAGTATCATTATTCTAATGCAAATGCAGCCATATCTGTGTAACAGTCCTAATAAGTACTTCATACACATGAACAGCTTTTCACTGGTATATTGCATCAGAAACATTCATGTTGCTGATACAAATGTATTCTATACTCTAAACTTTGTTCCAGAAAAGTGGAAAAAAAACATTTGCACTTCAGCCTCTGAACCCAATCAATACCTATAGTGACAAAATAGTAAGTCTGCCCAGTGCAACTTCACCTGTGTATCTTCCAGCAGAACAAAAGTCATACCTTTTGGCACCCTGACTTGACTGAAATCACTAGCATAGACATTTCCTGCTGTTGACACCAGAAAGGAAACAAATTTCTTAGGGTAAGTAGATTTATGAAGATATAAATTAATCATACTATGACTGTATCTGTTCAATCACTTTAATAACTATAAAATATTTCAATAACTTCAATAAAACCAAAATTAACAGGAATAGATTCTTCAGCTAGTTCCAGGCTAACTGAGAAATGTTCAGGTGATTTTGAAAAATTCTTTGTGGCATATCAAGTAAATTTCTGTGCTTTCCTTTCAATAATCTCTTGAATCCATATGGCACAAGTGGGAAACTCTCTAAATACGTATATTCAGATTGAATTGTTCACTCTGCTCTTCATACACCCTGACAAAGAAATAAATATCCTCATTCTTTATCATTGAGGCTTTTAGGAGTTGTGAGCCCTGAACAGATTCCCGAGTGCCTCCAGTTTATGACATCATTCTCCACTAGTTTATTGGATACACCTTTTAAATCCAATTTAATTTGATTTTTCCTTCTAGGTTAAGACAGATATAGATTTTTCTACCACCTGTTCCATAGATGTCTCACATGACCAGATGTTAGGGAAAATATTGAATCTCTGAACCTTTTTATTTATTTAGGAGGTGCAAGGTATTTAATCTTCCTTGGTATGTTGCAAAGGAGCCAAATCAATCAAAAGGATGAACTTCTAGGAGTATGGGTAATATATCAGAAAAAGCATTCACTGTGCCCTACTATCTTTAGATGGCAGCTCTTGCTAATGTCCTGATTTCCTGGGCAACTTTCACTCTGCAGGGCCTTAATTCCAAAGCAGAAAATACATGCAAGGGTCTGAAACTGAAAAAAAGCCCTAGCAGTATAAAAATTATTGCATCTTAACTGGAGAAAATAATCACTACTTTGAAATTAAAATAATAGCTTTCAATGAATATTTTCATAAAAGACATAATGTCCTTGTTTCTTTCAGATAAATTGAATACTTACAGAACATTAACATACAGTTAAAAAAACCCAAACCTTGAAGAGACAATAAATACTTCAGCATATCCAAAATTGCACATTTTTAACAATGTTAAATTGCTGTAATGAAACCTCAGTCTTTAAAAAGTATTCGGAACAGTGCCTAACAGGTCCCTCAAGGATGCTGACCATGCAGGAATCTCTTGGCAAGGCAGAACTGACAGTGACATTCAAATATCTTTAATCTGCTGCTCAGTGTAGGAGAGAGAAGCACTGTGGGATGAAGAAAAAATCCCATGAAAGTGTTAAGATTTCCTCTGAGCCTGATTTTTGACTGCAGTTCAAGGGTTTCTGGCTCAGAGTTTGGTTTAAGATATTTGAAACCCTTTCACAAAGAATTAGTGCAGAAAGAATAAGAATTAATCTTATGTTTTCTCAATGTATTTGTCAGAATTGCTTAGGGAGGAGTTAGCTATAATTGCTTTGAAAAAATATGCACAGTATAAGATATTTTGGCAGCTGACTTTTTAGTGATTCTTGTGCAGTTTTCAGAGCATTACCAAACTACTTTCATCAGCTACAATAAGGTTCCAAAATAAGCCAGCTGGAGTGAACTCTGGAGTTTTCTTTAAAAGATTTCTCATATAATTTGTAAGAGTGAATGCTTATTCCTACACAGAAATCAAGCTTATGATGCCCTTGTTTAACAAGAAATGATTTTGCACGATGCATTGTAATCTTTACTCAGATTTCACCTCCATGCTTTCAGTCACAGAAACCCAGAGACAAATGAATGTTCCCAACACATTTCAAAATTATTCACATATTTCTTTCCTCAGATCATTAACAGGATGAAGGGGTGCACCATCTATCCCATTTATCACTTCTGCTTAAATTGATAGGGCAGACAAAAAATCCTGATTGAACATAGTACTTTAAAAGATGGAGAATCATGTAGTCAGTAAGTTTTCATCCAGGCCATCTCAAAGACTGCAGTAAATGCAAGTAAAAAAAAATCTCTAAGCTACCAAATCTTAAACTCGGCTTTTACAACTCAGAGGTAATTTTTTTTTTTTTTTCCTTTCTAGGTCAGTCTGGTGTTCAGATTTATTTCAGCTGATTATAGAGTTATGATTTTAATATGAGTATTAGCAGTTCAACTTAACTATTTCTACATCCAATCCAAATGTGAAGTGGAATAATGTGAAATGACAAGCAAATTTTTATTATGCCATTTAAAAGTCCACAAATAAAAGCTCCTTCCATCATCCCCCTGTTTTAAAGGTGCTTTGAAGAAGACCTGCTAGAGCAGCAACTGCTGACGCACTCATTGGCATTCTGGAAAGCAAAACAACCATCCTCTGCTGATGGGAAAAGCATCTCTGCGGATTCTTTCCACTCTGGGCCACTTGATGTATTTTACATTTTATATACCCTATGAAGAATGACATTCATATGAATGATAACTTTACCCTTTGATAGTCTAATCCTTCCAAATACACTCCAGATTTCACACACCCCAGTGATCCCCAAGGAACAAACTGAAGAATAAAATACACTGCTTGAACAAGAATGCAAAGTGACAAATATAGACATCATTTGTCAGAGCTAGCTATATCACAGTAAAAGATTTCTCAAGAAGCTGTTGTGTCACATTCTTAACCTCGCATGCTTAACATTCCCTAGAAACCTTTCATTCCTGGATAGAATTAATCCCACCACCATAATCTGCTCTGCTAACTATACAGGCAATATTTTTTTACACCAACAGAATCGGAGGGAAAAAAAAATAATTTGTTTCATCTTTGCTACTTTATTCATACTACCAAGAAAACAAGAAAAAATGTTCTCTGTGAAGACCTCACTGCAAAAGAAGCATATAATTCATAACTGATTGCCTTACAAAACTCCATTGATTCCTATGTAGAGCCAGGATATGCCTTCCTACAACAATGACTTACTGTGGAATATGTTGGGCTAAATAGCTCCAGAGGACATGGAAGCTTTGCCTGTGCTAGTTTGCTCTGGCAGATGGAGCTTTTAAATATTTATTAAGCATTCGCTATACCCTTGCTGTGATGAAAGAAATCTTAAGCATTTCAGTATGAACGAGCTACGCATCTAATAGTGGGGAGAAAAAAAGGTAAAAATATCTCAGAAACAGAGTTATTAATCCAAACATTAAAGAGCTGAGTTTATGTGATGCTTAAAAAAAAAAAAAGGCAGTAACATAGCATTACAATAGCTTGCAAGGTTTCTTTGCATCTATTCTTTGCACAAGACATTTGTGATTAGATAATTGCATATCTCATAGGCAGCCGTTAAGTGTTTTATGTTGACAGAATTGATGCTGTGTTTTTCATTTGAAGGATATACAAAAAGGATGTGCTAAACCACTTTGCCTTATAAAAATATGAAACTTCTGAGGCTGGTTATGTTAACCTCAAATTCTATAAAAAGAACTTTAAATGTTTGAAATGCAAAAAAGCAAAATCTTTGTTACCATTTTTTAAGTGTTCACATTTAGCAAAGAGAAAAGTGTGAATAAAATATTATTATAAAACAAATATGAGTAGTTGCTACTCCCTAGATGGCTCTTACATAGTCAGTAGGTTACCACAAGGGCAGATGGAGTATACTGCAGAATAGTTTCTCTTCCCACAGCTGAGTGCAACATATAGCAAAGTTATAACCCAGCAAAGGTAAGTACAGATAGGCCCTCAGGCTTAATACATATTTTACTGGAGAAGAAAATATTTCAACTAAAGAGGGATAGATTGGTTAGCAGGTGGCTAACCAGCATGATCCCAAACATAACCGCAAACATATCTTTTTTTTAATTTCTATCTCAATTGTAGTTCTATCTCAATTTTAAATACTCTGGAAATCAAACAAGCTGAAGTGATTTTATATTTCATGGGATGACTATCTCTAGTTGATCACTGTGGCATTACAAAGCATTAGGATATGATCTAGGAACACTGTTATGTATCTTTCCATAGAAATTCTGAAAATTAAAGTGGTGATTCTGTGATTCCTTAGGGGCCTAATTTACAGTTGCAGATCCAGGCTGACTTGGCAGCGACTTCTTTTTCATTACCGTAGCAGAAATTTATGTAGTAACAGCTGTGGAAGAACAGAAATAAAATAGAAAAGTTTGCAATGAATGTATTTGCACACGTAAGCACACACAAGCTTGTACATAAACCATTACTGCCATCATAATGAGCACTTCTATTAGAGAAATGATTGACATAAAACCTAGGCTTTCATATGTATCAATCAATTTTGACCTTTAACTGAGGGCTCACTGGGAAAGTAAAAATTCTGTTTGGTGAAGTATTTTTTACTTTTGAAATTAATTTCATTACCCACCGAATGAAGCATTTAGAGAAACACTAATATACTTTGATATATTTTTAAGTACATTACATAAAAAGCATCAGTAATTTCATAAGTTTTATATGCCAGTTGTTGCCCTAGATAGATAATCAGAGTAGTGAACCATTAGAATGTTGTCTGTTATTCCATTGGCATCAGACTCAAAGTATTAAAAATATAGCTTCTCAATCCCTGAATATGCAACCTGTTACAGCTACAACTTGTCTGGAGGTAAAAAAAAAAACAAGCTTTGAGGACAATTAGAATAAAAATAGATATGGCTATAGATGGATCCAACCTGGGTTACCTTCTAATCTATTCAGTAAGGCATTTTAAATCAAATCTTTCTCAGTGTCAGACAGTAATTTTGGATTTAGGCACAGAAAGACATAGGTTTTTCACAGGATTTATAGACCTACCAGTTAACTCTTCTGTGATTGTGGATAGTTGGATAACCTAGGATTAGTAGTAAAACACATCTATTAATCCACTGTGTTCCTAAGTCTTAGTGGAAACTTGAACTTCAATTAAAACATGGCTTGAACACATGGTCTCACAAGTTTTCACAAAATAAACATTTTTTAAATTGTTAAAATATGGCAAGCATATCTGAAAATGTTTTCCCCAACTTATACAGTATTCGCAGACTCCTAGAACTTTACTTAGCTTGCACAAGTCCTGTAAGTCCATCCTAGCACAGCTAATACCATCTACCAGCATAAGGTAGACTTCTACTAACATTAGCAATTCTGTACCACAGCTTACCAATTTGCAGGTAGAACTTTTACAAAAAGATGTTGGTAAGACCCATATTTATGGAAAGCTACCCTATCATTACTTTCTAAAGAGCCAGTAAACAAGACAAAGAACAAAACACAAGTATATGTTTGTATGAATGAGTAAATGGATACTGTAACACAAATAAGTCAAGTCCCAGGTAAAGTAGACTTCAGAGCTTTTTAAAGTGATATTCAACATGTAGCGGGAAACCATGTTAGACAGGGGTTTGACCTGGACTTGTCTTTTCCTTCAAACATCACAATTTCAGCCTTTATTTCCTATCCAGGAAAGTATGGAGATCTGTACTTATTCATTCTCTGCTGTGGCTTTGAGGCAACACAGCCAGAGTTAGGAACCTCTAAAAAGTTCCTGAAGAATGGGCAGAACTTACTGTGTTTTTTGTTCAGTTAACATGTATTTTGGCAAGAACAGCGAGGGTGGTAGTCAAAGAAGGATGCTGGCTAGTTTGGCTTTTATCAGCTGCACAAGGTCTCTTTCCCTGAGTCACTGGGCATGGTGGGAATAACATGGAATTGCAGAGTGATCTCAGCGAGGGGAGAGGGCACCTGGAACCTGCAGACAGGGGAAGGCACATGGGACAAATAAAGATCAATGCTGGTTCTGACTCATACCTGGAATCATGCTGATTTCCAAGAATTACCAGTGCAACTATTGATTTATGAAGAGCCTCAGCAGCTAAACACTGGAAGAATCACAATGATTTTTAAAGAAAATGCTAAAAGTGTCCCACAAAATATTGAATGTTAATGGTAAAACTTGACTTACTAAAAGTAGATATTTCAGTCTTGTAGCTTAGCGGAATTCTCATCTACAATAAAAAACAAAATTGAATGTCTGTTTAGAATATATAGTAAATGCAGTCAAAGGAGACTGGAAATGTTAGTGATCAATAATGAACTGCATTTCAACAGCTGTTAATTTTAAAGTATTTCATCTGTGTATTTCTGAGATGCTTTCACCATAGTAAATTTTGCACTCCTGGCTTTGTTATCCTTCAAGGACTGAAAGCTGGAAAAGATTAAAATTACCATTGATATTACAGCTACACCTCAGAGCAAATGCAGCTAAAAAGTTGCGAAATAAATAAATAAATGAATAAACAAACAAACAAATTTTAAAAATCCATTCAAATGCTAGTATTTTTTCATTTTAATACAACTTGGAAATAGAAATTCTATCATAAGAATAAGAAATGAAAAAATCTCAGAAACGCCAAAAAGTTAAGACATAATTTAATTATTTGGACTTAGTCGAAAGATGTACGACCCTGAACATTTGAGTAATAAAATATCTTTCAACGTCACACAAAACTAAAGTCATACCAAATCCTCTCTCCATGTTCCTCTTATTCCCCTGTTTGAAAAGACAGTTGCTTAGAATCTACTCTTTGAAAGGGAAACAGTATTTTAGCAGAGGCACCAAAACCAATAGGAATGATACTACTAATGTGAAGGGAGAACAATTTCTGTTCTCTAATATATGCCTTACTAACACACTATGAACTCATGCCAAGATGCCCAGTTCCTTCTAATTTCAATGGGAATGAGGCACAGCATGAGAGTCTGAGGTACAAATGCAAAAGCATTACCATCTGGTCTGTAAAAGTATTGAAAGTATGTTTGACCTTCAAAAGTGAATGTGGTAATAGCTGTGAAAGGAAGAAACAGTTCTGAAAGGTTTTATGAATATTTTGAGGAATTTCACTATAAATTAGTACTTTTTTTAAAGCTAAATTAAATTTACATTGTAAATAAAAACACTAGTTAAAAAGAGTAATATTGAATGATGTAATAATATTGCTACAGATCTAATAATACATTACCACTACTGTAGATTCATACCAATGACATACATTTGCTAGATTTGAACTGTGACAATGCATTTATTCCTATAAACTCTGCAATACAAAATAATTCACATATTTTTCCTGACAAATAACTTTCATAAGAGGGACATGAATGTATTTCTGCATCTAAATGGCTCCCATACAAAGCGGCAGGGGGCAGGGGGAAGTTTCTGCCCTACCTACTGTTTCAGAGCATCTGTAGAGACAACACACAGAGTTACCTAAATCTGGCTGTGCTAAACTGTCCATAGACACATTTCACTTGTTATAACCTATTAAAAAATACTAGTTAAACAAACAAACAAAAAAATCAGTCAAATGTCTGCTTTTACCGCTTTTAAAGTCATCAGCCTATATGCTTTTTTTAGTGTCAAATTGGAACAGCAATTTGGACAACAAACTCATGCTGTCCATTGCTCATGACTCAGGCTTTGACATCCTTGACTAGCCAAGCTAGCAGAGTTCATGTCTCTTTCCTCTCCTTTTACCTCTGCCTCAGAACAACCTGGTGGTGGACTGTTCCTTGGTGTTCACATGTAACTTTGCTGTTCCAGCTGAACCTCACTTTCTCCTGGAAGTTCTGAGGAAAGTCTGGAGTTATGCTTTCTGTTCTCCAGGCTACACAAGACTGTTTGGTCAGAATTGAATCCTTTATCATAGTCCATTTAAGAATATTTAAACGAACTCGTAATTTCGCTATCTCATCCTTCTAAAAGTCATAGGTACTTTTTTAATTTTAATTTCTACTAAAAGACAACTTTATGGAAATATTTCTGACTGTATAGATATGATTCTTTGCGGATCCCTTTGAAGGGTGACAAAACCCAGGATGTCCTAACTTGTATAACTTCCCACACAGCTTTCTGGCAAGTCCAAAAATAAGCTTGTTCATTTGTCATCCATCTGATTTTTGTCTTTTATAATTTCTTAAAACATTTTATAACTATTACTAATGAAGACAATAAACACTGTTTATCTTGTTTACCTGTGCCTGGCAAACAGTTGTCTTTAGCCCTAGCAAAAAATGAACAGGATTTTTCAAAAACAAAATCTTGAGCTTGTACTTAAGGGTCTGGATTAGTTTAAGGCATCTAACCAACCTGCCTAAGACTTTAGAACCAGTCAAGAGAATACCTGCAGAAAGCAATTCAGCCACCATAGTTCTCAGTCTAGCAGTATGCAGAGGTAATCTCATGTCTTAAATGCCTCAGTTCAGCAAGATGAATCTGTGCCTGAATCAAATGTATGGCTCCTGCAGCCTATATATATTTAAACAAAGATAAAAACTTTGCCTAGGTTTCCTAATGTAGTTCACAGAGTTAAGATGGTAAGCCATCTTACTAGTTCCTGCCTAGCTTTTACATGACTAGCACAGAGTATTGTTTGGGTCCATAGTCTAGTCTCAGCTTTGTACATTGCTTGCTATCTTGATCAGCCAACCTAGCATTATGTAAATGTATGAACAACACCCTCACATCATCAGGCAGGGTCATGGCACACACACTGCAGAAACCCATCCATGTGCTTTGTCCAGCCTGTGCCCTCCCACTTGGCACTTAATGCTGTTGAAGAGCACAAGGTGATCTCAAAAGTCAAAGGCAAGGGGGGGGTTGTGGTGTGTGGTGCGGAGAGGAAAGACACACTTGGTTGTTTCTTCTCATAAATAAAATTGCCTTTCTGCCTGACATACGTAAGATGAAGAAACTAATGACATTACCCCTGTCACTTTGACAGACAGTACACAGACACTTACATGTGCAGAAAGCCAAGCAGGCTACCAGAACTAAACCTATTAGACTAAGACGTCATCCTCATTCCAAATACTGTCTCCTTAATTCATGCCAACTGCTTAATGGTCACACCTAGTTACAAATTAGCTGTATGGTCCAATGAAGACAATTAAATTGCTAAGTAGTATCACTGTTGCAGCATGTTAAGTCTTCTGGAAGCTAAAGAAAAGTACTAAAACTCCTAACATCTCATTCCTAAAGTAGCTAACTCCATTCTTTCTGTTTATTTCACTGTTTCCATTTTCTTCATCTATTTTCTTTAAATTATGAATTTTGAATTTAAAATAGTAACACACAGGAGTTAAGAAAAATCACATGAGAATATTTGCAGTAGTATTTTAATTGAATAAGATGGACTTGAATACTAATTGCTCTATAGTAAATACAAAACAAGTACACCATTCAGCTCATTTTTAACTGCAAAAGTGGCAGTAACAGCTCAGTCATACTAAAAGTGTTGAATAGCAACATTAATACGTTTGGAAGACAGTCTGGGAAGAAAGGTGCGCACGTGTGCCATGGTTTAATCCCAGCTGGCAACTAAGCATCACACAGCCACTCGCCCACTCCTCCTGCATCAGTATGAGGTAGTGTGCTGGTTTGCACTGGGGTAGAGTTAATTTTCTTCATAGTAGCTAGTATGGGGCTATGTTTCGAACTTGTGCTGGAAACAGTGTTGATGATACAGGGATGTTTTAGTTATTGCTGAGCAGTGCTTACACAGAGTCAAGGCCTTTTCTGCTTCTCACACCACTCCACTGGCGAGTAGGCTGGGGGTGCACAAAAAGTTGGGAGGGGACACAGCCAGGATGGCTAACCCTAACTGACCAAAAGGATATTCTATACCATATGATGTCAAGTTCAGCATATATAAGTCTTGGGGAAGAAGGAAGGAGACGGACACTAAGAGTCATGGTGTTTGTCTTCCCAAGTAACCATTAAATGTGATGGAGCCCTGCTTTCCTGGGGATGGCTGAGCACCTGCCTGCTGATGGAAAGTAGTGAATGAATTCCTTGCTTTGCTTTGTTTGTGTGCACAGCTTTTGCTTTACTTAGTAAACTGCCTTTATCTCAACTCACATGTTTTCTCACTTTTACTCTTCTGTTTCCCTCATTCTACTGAGAGTGAGCAAGTGGCTGTGTGGTGCCTACTTGCCAGTCAGGGTTAGACCACAACAGGGAGAGAGCCAGATCTCTGCATTACCAACACCGTTTCCAGCACAAGTCCAAAACATAGCCCCATACTAGCTACTGTGAAGAAAATTAGCTCTACCCCAGCCAAAACCAGCACAATTTTTAACAGAAGTAGTCATACTTTAAAAAAAAAACAACAACACACCTTGATGATAAGGCAAAGAAAAATTCACAGCGAAACCTACTACTCTAAAATTTTGTTTAAGAATTATGGTAATTGTTCAAAGCATTGTATGTTTCACTGAAGTATGAAGCTTGTTAATGAATGTACATGAAAAAATTGCTACATGCATCTCTTCTCTGCCTTTCATTATATTAGTTTTTGTATGACACTTCTTTTTGGAAACACAGGAAACTTCCAAAGAACTGCTACAGTGAGGCTGATAACTATCACCAGAACTTCTAAATGTCATACATGTTTGCTGTGGTCCAGCAACGTGTGGTCTATGTGCAATAGTGGGATAGTGGGTAAAAAACAGGCCATAGGTATTAGCTCTGTCTAAACTAGAGAAGCTAACATATAAATGAAAACAGCTCAGGTCTATCTGCTCTGTCTCATGGATCCAGAGAAGTTTACATATCACCTATTTTTTTGATCCATAAATGTGATTGAAACAAATTATATTGTGACACTGATTACCAGAAGATTACCTTCTAAAATCCGTCCTAGACTTGCATGTTTTGCTGCTGTTAGCCAGCTGCATCATCACACTTTCATTTATGGACTCTGAGGAAAAAGGCTCTTAAGTTTTTAATAATTTGTAATTTTCCTTTGTTGAATTCTAGGAATGAAACACTTATCAGGGTAAGCTTTCAATACCTTATAAATGCAGTCAGTCCCCCTAAGTTTAATTTAATTCATAACAGTTAGGGCCACAAAACTGTCTCATTATTGCATGCTAGCTACTCTAATAAGAGGAATCTACAATTAATTGACAATAGGGGAAAAAGCAGTGAAGGCACATGTTTAGTTCTCGATGTTTTTCCATAGTGCAGCAATAGCTATCTCATTCTTCTGCCATATGGGCATCCTTTTTGAAATGGGCGATCAATCCAGTACACACTGTTCAAAGGAGATTTGACAAGGGCATTTGGTACTGAGGTCACTCTGTCCTTCACACTCTACAGCTAGTCTCTCTCACAAACTATGCCTTTTTCACTCACAGTCACTGACTAGAATGGCATGTATAACTCATCTCTTCTGGAGGAGCTCAAAAAACCCCAACTAAACACCACCAAAAATATTTCAATGGTTTCTAAAATATAGTGCTTTTCATTCGGTAATTCAGTAATTTAAGTTTTGAAGAATCAGCACACTTCAAGAAGCAAGAGATATTTGTAGACAAAGAAACCTATAAAATTAAAAAATTTAGATGATATAACAAACCTCAAACTCCTTACTCTGAGTTCCCCAAATGTACAAGCAGTCTTTGTTAGACTACTTGAAAGATCTTCTGTGTAATTCATCTTATTCTATAAATTAAATGAACAGTGTAATACTGAGAAATGCTACCCTGATTTAAGCAAATACAGTTATTAAGGATCTTTTCCTTAGCTTACTGAATGATACTTTTTGTATTGTATATGCAAAGGGTCTAATATTAGTCAACATTACACACTGGCAATTTCTATTAACTCCCTTGTCCTTCCTGCTTCCTATTGACCTCAGCCACAACCTCAGATTTACTCTAGACTTAAGTCTGTGCAAAGACATCTATGGCAGCCTCAGGCTGAAGACAGCTGTGTGGCAGGCCCATGAAACTATCACTCAAGAAGAAGCTTTAGCTATGGTTTGAAGCAACTTTTCTGTTTTCTTATTAGATCTTACGGACCCAACCCCTAGACCAAGTCTTAGATTTCAGGTAAAAGTGGGCAAGTTGCCTATGCCAACACTAAGTTTATGAGTGGGAGAAAGAGATGGACTAATGTAAGGAGGCTTAAACCAGATCTGTTAAGGGTTGGTGCCCTTAACAGCTTTCTTGGCTCTGTTTAAGTATCCTTGTGCTAAAAGCCCATTGGTTAGAACAAACAGAAGTTTAGGATGACAATAAAAGTAATTGTGATGGTTTAACCCCAGTTGGCAACTAAGCACAACAGAGCCGCTTGCTCATTCCCATCCCAGTAGGATGGGGGACAGAATCAGAAGATTAAAAGTGAGACAACTTGTGGGTGGAGATAAAGGCAGTTTAATAGGCAAAGCAAAAGCTGTGCACACAAGCAAAGCAAAGCAAGGAATTCATTCACCACTTCCCACCAGCAGGCAGGTGTTCAGCCACCTCTAGGAAAGCAGGGCTCCAACACACATAATGGTTACTTGGGAAGACAAAATGCCATAACTCTAAATGTCTCCCCGTTCCTCCTTCCCCCAGATTTGTATTGCTGAGCATGACGTCATATGGTATAGAATATCCCTTTGGTCGTTGGGGCCAGCTGTGCCAGCTGTGTCCCCTCCCAACTTCTTGTGCACCCTCAGCCTACTTGCCAGTGGGGTGGTGTGAGAAGCAGAAATGGCCTTGACTCTGTGTGAGCACTGCTCAGCAATAACACCCCTGCATTGCCAACACTGTTTCCAGCACAAATCCAAAACATAGCCCCATACTAGCTACTGTGGAGAAAGTTAACTATCTCAGCCTAAACCAGCACAGTAATGTAAAAGGTTAAGGTCAAAGTCTGATGGCATGGCTTGGGTAGACCTTTGTCTGCTGTTAATAAGCCAAGTATCTACTTCACTGTTTAAGACTGATAACAGTTTAACAAAATTAGTTCCATTTCATCTCACTAGATGTCCCTGTTAATGCCAACCCAAATTTTAGCGCAAAACCAGATTCTATATACATATCTCTATGATTCTTTCACAATTTAAATGAACGCATGAAATTGCTGATGAAGTTCAGATTAGTAATAAAACAGGGAAACATGACATGCTAATGGTCACGACCATTTTCTCCTTAGTTTGAAAAAAATACTATTACTTTCAACACAACATTATATTTTTAAGACAAAAGAAGAGGGCTTTTAGGGGAAGAGCTTTTAGCCCATGTACAGCTCTGAAGAAAGAGATGAAAGGCCAAGTTATACTGCTCTACATTTTACACCCTGATGAAAAGCAGCCAGTTTTTTATGTCTCAAGGCTATTGACATTTACTTCAACTTCTTCTGAAAGGACTTCACTAGCTCTTGTTCTCATGGGGGATTTCAACAGGATGTCCACTGGAAATACAACACAATGGAGAGGAAACAGCCTAGGAGGTTCCTGGGCTGTGTGGAAGATAACTTCCTGATACAGTTGGTGAGAGAGCCAGCCAGGGGAGTTGCCCTGCTACACCTGTTGTTTACAAACAGGGAAGGACTGGTGAGTGATGTGGCAGTCAGAGGACTACAGAGGTACAGGAGAGTACAGGTACTACAGAGGATTGCTATTGGGCATAGCAATCGTGAGATGTTAAGAGTTTTCAGTTCTTGGAGAACTAAGGAGATGGGTCAGCAGAGCCACTACCTTGGACTTCCAGAGGGCTGACTTTGGCCTGTTTAAGAGCCTGGTTGACAGAGTCCCTTGGGAGACAGCCCTGAAGGGCCAAGGGGTCCAAGGAAACTGGACATTCTTCAAGAAGGAAGTCTTAAAGGCACAGGTGCAGGCTGCCCCATATGCAAAAAGATGATCCAGCAGGGAAGAAGACCGGCTCGGCTGAACAGAGCCTGGCTGGAACTTGGGGGGAAAAGGTGAGTTCACCACCTTTGAAAGAAAAGACAGGAAATTCTGGAGGACTATAAGGAAGTTGTAAGGTTATGCAGGGCAAAGATTAGAGAGGCGAAAGCCCAACCAGAACTCAGGCTGGCCACTACCATAAAAGATAACAACAAATGTTTTTTCAAATACGTTAGAAACACAAGGAGGGCCAAAGATAATCTGCTTCCTTTATTGGATGTGGTGGGGAACATTGCCACAAAGGATGAGAAGAAGACTGAGGTACTTAATACCTTCTTTGCCTCAGTTTTTAATACTAAGACCAGTTACTTTCAGGGTACCCAGCCACCTAGGCTGGAAGACAGGGATGAGGAAGAACAGAATGAAGTCCCCACAGTACAGGGGGAAATGGTTAGTGACCTGCTGCTCCACCTAGACATACACAAGTCTGTGGGGCTGCACAGGATTCACCTAAGGGTACTGAGGGAGCTGGCAGAGGAGCTTGCCAAGCCACTCTCCATCATTTATCAACATTCCTGGCTAACTGGGGAGGTCCCGGAAGACTGGAAGTTGGCCACTGAGATACTCATCTACAAGAAGGGCAGGAAGGAGGATCCAGGGAACTACAGGCCTGTCAGCCTGATCTTGGTGCCAGGGAAGGTTGTATAACATCCTGACCACTATCACATGGCATTTGCAGGACAACTGAGGGATCAGGCCCAGCCAGCATGGGTTTATGAAAGGCAGGTCCTTCTTGACAAACCTGATCTCCTTCTATGACAAGATGACCCACTTTGAGGATGAGGGAAAGACTGTGGATGTTGTCTACCTAGACCTTAGGTAGGTCTCTGACACTGTTTCCCATAGCATTCTCCTGGAGAAACTGGCTGCTTATGGCTTGGATGGGTGTGCTTTATGCTGGGTTAAAGGCTGGCTGGATGGCCAGGCCCAAAGAGTGGTAGAAAATGGAGTTACATCCATCTGGTGGTGAGACACAAGTGGTGTTCCCCAGGGCTCAGTACTGGGGCCAGTTCTATTTAATGTCTTTATCAATGATGTGAATGAGGGAATGGAGTGCACCCTCAGTAAGTTTGCAGAAAACACGAAGTTAGGTGGGAGTGTTGATCTGCTTGAGGGTAGGAAGGTTCTGCAGAGGGATCTGGACAGGTTGGCTCAATGGACTGAAGCCAGTTGTAGGAGGTTTAACAAGGAGATGTGCCAGGTCCTGCACTTAGGTCACAACAACCCCATGCAACACTACAGGCTTGGGGAAGAGTGATTGGAAAGCTGCCTGGTGGAAAAGGACCTGGGGGTGTTAGTTAATAGCTGGCTGAACATGAGCCAGCAATGTGCCCAGGCGGCCGAGGAGGCCAACAACATCCTGGCTTGTATCAGAAATAGTGTGGCCAGCAGGACTAGGGAAGTGATCATCCCTCTGTACTCAGCACTGGTGAGGCCACCTGTAAATACTGTGTTGAATTTTGGGGCCCCTCACTACAAGAGGGACTTAGATGTGCTGGAGCATGTCCAGAGAAGGGCAAAGAAGCTGGTGAAGGGTCTAGAGAACAAGTTTATGAGGAGAAGCTGAGCGAACTGGAATGGTTTAGTCTGGAGAAAAGAAGGCTGAGGTGTGACCTTATTGCTCTCTACAACTACCTGAAAAGAGGTTGCAGGCAGGTGGGAGTAGGTCTGTTTTCCCAGATAACTCCCAGACAGGACAAGAGGAAACAGCCTTAAACTATGCTAGTGGAGGTTTAGATTGGATATTAGGAAAAATTTCTTCACTGAAAGGGTAGTCCAGGATTGGAACAGGCTGCCCAGGGAGGTGGTGTAATCACCATCCCTGGAGGTGTTTAAACAACATGCTTCTCACTGTGTAATTCAGTCTTCCTCTGTTGGTAGACAGCCCATATTTCTCAAGCTTTCCTATTTCCACAGGTGATGGTTTAAAAAAAAACAAAAAAGAGGAAAAAAAAAAAAGTACACCTTTCACCTGAGGAATACAGAGTTACTAAAAGGTAACTAAAAGGTAAGAGAACTCCAAATTCAGAGAACAGTTATTTCATTTTCCCAGGTAAGCAGGTTTCTGTTCAGAGCAGTTGTCTTGTTCCTTAAGGCAGAGATAATAATCAGTCATGCAGACAGCTAACCTGTTTCCTTTCCTGCCTTTTATCTGATCATCTTAGAGTTATTTTATGTAACAAACATTGTTAGATCTTTTTCAGGCCAAGCCTGAAGTTGTATCAGCTGTGGTCATATACCTTGAAGGCCTTCCAATAGTAGCCCAGTCACTTTATCATGAACATATAATTATGATTATTACACCAATGCCTATGTAGGAACTTTTACTGTGGGGAAATAATAGAGGATGTTAGAAAACCTTAAACCCAGAAAAGATATGCCGCCTCTTTTTTTTTTTTTTTTTTAATTTTTATTAGAACCTACAAAATCACGGTGCCCTAGTCATGTGCAGAAACATTCATGTCTCCCTTTAGATATTTAAAATATTGCAGCTGGTGATGCTAAATCACTTGTCTCTTGTGCCAGGAGAACAGATTTGGGGGTTTTAAATATGAGCATATGACATTTAGGAAGACGGATTGAAACAATATCAGATCTTCTCTAAGGTATGTCTCTCAGCATTTGTTCAATGTCTAATAACTGCTTAATGTCAGCAACTGAGACATCAGTACTGGGCAACAGATCAAAAATGTATTTGTCTTTCTAAAATGCTTAACAGGTTTAAAAAATTGCTGATTACTTCAGCTCTCTTCTGATTAACCATTTATTAATCAGAATATTCAGAACTAACAAGTTAGTTTGCTTTGTTACATCCTTGTATGTGGAGAAGTATTCCACAATGACTAGTATAGAATAAAAATTATCCTTTTAATAATCTTAAAACTTTCACTCAGATTATGAAACCTGATAGCTTTAAATGAAGGCTTGTTTCATATTAAGGCATAAGTTAAAAATGTTTAGGAAGTTTCTATCAGCTTCTGTAATCAAACTTACTCCAATAGTTCACTGAAATTTATTGTTATAACTATGTACTTTTATTTTAACTCCTAGAATATTCATACAGCAGTAAATTATGTTCTCAGCTATGCAACTATCGATCCAAAGTAATTTAGGTAACCGTATGTTTTCTGGTTTATACCACTATACTATGGGCCAAAATCTTTGTCAGTATGTACAGATATGATCCAATAAACAGATACAAGAGGTAAGAAACCATTTCTTCTAAACACAAAACTTTTAGCAACCAATAAACCTCTCTCAGGATCCTCCTGTTTTACCCAAAGATTTTTTTCTTAAATTATGTTGGCCCCAGTAGAGTCCCTGATTTTCAGATAGCTTATTCAATGAATATGAACGATGAGCAATTTCTTGGGGTGGGGGTGGGGAAATAATCAGTATTTAGAACTCTCATTGTTTCTCAATCAGAAAAACTGTTAAAGATGTTCCATTACAACCACCACCTTAATCACATTAAATAAAAAAATGTTGAACAACAATGGCTCAGAACAAAGCATTAAAAACCAAAACCACTTGGCTTTTACCAAATTATCCACCCTGTTACATGATGCATTAGTTGACACTTTACATCTTGCCAAGCATAATATGCAAGATTTCCCCGAAGGCTTGAAACCTTAAAAGATTCTGTGATAGCAAAAGCAATCAGCAGTGAACCACAGTTGAGTTGGCACCTTCAACACCCTGGAAGTGTGACAAGTTTGTAAGTTTTCCATGTTCCCTTGGAAAGCTGCCAGTGTCATGATTGTTACTTATTGTCAAGAGATTCATAACGAAGCTCCAATCTTTCCACAAGTTTGGAGAGCCAATAGGGACTTAGGAATAACTCCACATGATCTTTCAGAACCTCAGTAACATTGTTTTGACTGACCTAGTTAAGTCAACATACAGCGATACTGTACAGCTGATGCAGATATATACTATCACAATACAAAAATCTTTTTGTAGCAGTTTCCTTTAAAAAAAACCCATGGAATTTGATAGTATTTTCATACGGAAAGAAAAACACCTATTACAGGAATCTACAACTTTCTTTGAAAAGCCCAACATGAAAAGAAATCAAGTCTTGTTTTTAGGTACATTTTTTGGTTCAGTATTATAGCAAGTAAACACATTCTTTACTAACTTGGAAGTTGCACAACTTCTCACAAATTCTTCTGGCTTTAAAATATTTCACCATCTTAGATAGAAGTTGATACCTGAACTATAATAATTTCCTAGGATCTCAAATTTCTCAGCTGTTATACTTTTCATTTAGTATTTTTCTGCAGAAAAAAATTAAGTTCAATCTAGAGCTAAAAGTTCCAGGACACTATGGGAACTTCAACAGAACTCATGTTGAAGTACCAGATGACTGAGGGTCATTAAAGGGCGTACAAGTGAAATAGAAAGTAGTGTTGCTGACACCTTTTCTTGTGAACCAATACTAAATCTTTGAACTCATTTAATAGAAACTATACTGCAAATATTGGCTATCACATAACTGACAGAACAAGCTCTTCAACATTCAAAGTCAGAGTTCAGATGGAACTTCCAACAAACTGAAAACAAAGAAAAAAAGTTTGAACAGTTATTTTTGTGGTTGGTTTGGGGTTTTTTTTCCCCTGGTCAAATAGAAACCAGGTAAATTTAGTCTGTTTTAGCTTCTTCACTTTCAATCCCATGCAGCATTCTTTACTTATCTTAGTAAAACACTGACATTCTCTTCAATCATAGCACAAAAAAAGTAGATGAAGTCTTACCACATATTATAATAAATCTTAGATGAACTTGACTGCAGAACTAGCATAGTTTGGGCTTTTTCTTGCCTTTTTTTTTATGAATTATACAGCTTTTTCTTCTCCTTTGTCTTTTGCTGTATTAGATGCCATATCAGATGGACTGCAATCTACTTTCCCTTCCGGGCACAGGCTTTGAAGCATTTTTAACACTAGATTGAAACTCCACAAATACATTTGTATCTTTAGTAACCTGAAACTGAAATTGTAAAAAAGACTTATAGACACAATTCATTTTCTTATATTTAATTTTCCTAGAAAGCCTCTTTACCCTTGTTTCCCAGTGCAAACAACAGAAGTAAAATATTGCATAATTTAAGGGATTTAAAAAATTCAAGATATGTTCAAGAAAAACGTGCCTATGACTGCATTTGACAGATTATTTCCAACTTTAACAATTGTTAAAAGCTGTCAATTTTAAAAGATTTTTCTTTAAAACTACTTTATATAATTTCTTTTAAGGTGGCTGCTGTTTGAACTTTTGTGATACTAGAGGGACACACAGAAAACAAAAGTAAATAAATCCCCCCATCCCTACAAATCCTTGCAATTTTACAGTTCTATTCACCTAGTAGATTCAATGCCGTTTCTAAAGCATATAAGGAAAACCTTGATATCACTGGAATAGTCACCATTATGACTAAACCGTATGTCCCTTATCTCTCCATGTCCAAATCAATGAACAATTGAATACCAAAACTTCTTTAACAATGTTCATTTAGTGCTGACTTATTACTGCAGATCACAGCAGTAAAAGTAGGTTCTCCAGATCATCTGAAAACTGCAAATGTATTAAAGAACAACTTAAGCTGTTCTAATTGGGAAATATGGAAAATAGCCCAAATATATGGTTTACATAAGCGTTTAACATTACTTTAAAAAAAATGTTAAAAATGTAATAAAAAGAGTTCTACCTTAGTATCTTTTTGTGCCCATCTCAATTTCTTTTGACTTATGTTTTTACATAGCTATCACAAACCCTACAAGTAGAAATACCTTGTCTATTTCATAGTAAAAAAACGTATCTTTTCCAGAAACAATTCTTTCAAGACAGCAGAGTGAATGAGTCAGAGCTATAACCACCTCATCTTTCTTTCACTTTTAGTCAGGGACATCTGAATATCATTGCTATGACAATTTTCATCGTCTTGCGTATGAGACAGGAAACAGTTCATACACCTGGGCCTGACTAATACCAGGGAAAGCTTTATCTTCTCGTTGTAGCATAAATGGGCGATCACATTTAACCAGTCATGTGAATAATTTGCCTGTTCCACAGAGGACAGAGCCCAAACAAGAAATCCTTTCCCTTCTGGAGTCAAATGTAGTCCTGCTATTGAGTTCACATCTATATGAAAACGGATGTTCTTACTGTGGGGAAAACCGAAGAGTGGTGACCTGTAAACAAGCAAATAGTAAGAAGTCTCATGAATCTGCGTTGTATTTAGGAAAAAATTGTCATAATTAAAAAAAAAAAATAAAAATCATTGCGTTTTATTAATAGTTAAAAAAAGATAATTGTTTAACAAGGCTATACTCCTGGGTCTCAATCTAAACTGAGCACCAGACTGGTAAAGTTTGGATTTCCCAGTCTGTGCCATGATATCCTAATACTAAATCTTCTAGTTACTAGTGTCAGAATTGACCTTTGTCAAATACTTACAGAAACACACTGCTAATTTGAATAGTTGAAGTAGCTGGAAACAATATTCCTTTATCTACCTTCTGGAAACAAAATATCTCCTTACTGAAAATTAATAATTGAGATTTTGTAGGCTTTATGATATATTTAGGGTGGTGGTTGTGGTCGTGTTTAAGCTCAACTCACATTGCCTTACATTGTTGACTTGACCACATTTCGGGACAGAACACGCTTAGATTTAGAGCTGTCAGCCAAACTGCTTTTCAGAGACCAACAAAATATAGCTAATCTTGTGTATATCTTTTTCAAGAAAGCAGGAAACTTAACAGTATAAATAATGGGGTCCAAAAAACCTTTCAAATAAATTCCACTGCATGTTCACAGCTAGTATGTAGATATATTTTTAAATGACAGTGCTAATTGAAAAGTTGCATTGTAATCATGTTTTATAGTTGGCCAAACTGGTTAATAAATGTTAGAATTTTTTGTATCTTTCCAAGCTGGGAAAAGATAAGACAGAATTCACAATTACATGCTTTTAAGTAGTATTTTCAAGGGTAGCCTAAGAAACTGAATAGAAAACATGTAATGATTACATATTTTCATAAGTATTTTTCCAATGTAGTTTGTGTCCTACATACCAACATGGCCCATCCAGGAAAGGAAAGTTGTAGCTCTTAATTGTAAAGTTAGATTTGATAAGTTAGGCTAGGTGAATAGTTTAAAAAAATCTAAATAAGCAGAAGATATAAACATCATATAATTTTAATTAAATTAGCAGAATTCAGCCTGAAACCAGCTGCAGGATCAAGGCTCTCTTAATTAGGCAAGTTTTAAAAGGGCTTTTCCCTTCATCTTTCTATTTTACACTCTCCTGCATTATTCTTTAGCAAAATTTTTTTTAAAAAAAAAAAGAAATTTTTGAATATATCTGCATATTTAATACATATATTTTACATAAACTTCTCTCTTTTCAGAGATTTATCAGAGACTAGATACTAATGGAGTTTAGAAAATCAGTTCCTCATTCTATGTGACATCTTATTCCACCCTGTTTTTTCAGTAGAAGCTGCTCTGTCCTTTCTGGTGAAACTTCTGATACTAAGAATAGGATAATAGGTTTGACAGATAGTAACAAATACATCAATATCTCAGAGCCACTGCAATTATGTTATTAACCAAATTCTCTTCTATAAATGCACATAGGTCTTCTAAACAATTCAGGGAGAGAGAAGGATCTACTTTTAAGTTTACAGGTGTTCACAATGCCTCACTACTGGTTTTACCAGTAACTGTTCTTGAAAACTTCAACAAAAATGATTCTTGTTTTTTTTGCGGAATTGAAAAGTATTAATTGGAGACATGTGAACATAGTGTAAAGTCTTTTTAACAGATATGATTTCTAGTAAAACAAAAACATGTTCAACAAGAACTACTTTGCAATTGGCCAATTTTTCAGTCTTTCTTTACATTTCCAATATTAAAAATGAAAATAGTGCATGCAAATTCATTTACTGTATGTATTAGCTCACAAAAATAAAATCAGCTTGTATCACTCTGGTAATTACTAATGAGACAGGGAAGTTTTTAAAGTAGAGTAAGTAATGTATGTGCATTTCAGTACACTTGAGATTAAGCCAACATACCACAAGATGGCAGGTGAAGGCAGCTAAAGTGGCAACTCGCAGAAGAATTAAGTTTGTGGGTCAGGAAAAAGAACCGGTTTTGAAAAGTTTCCTAAACTTTGTATTATAATAAATTTTAGAAGCTGTCTTACAAAAAGAGACATTCATGTTCACCTATTAATGTTCTTAAATAATACTTAACTGCTAGAACTACAGTCCCTCAAATTCAACATTTAGACTCCAGACATGGTCTTTGTAACTAAAAATATTCTTTGAAATCAATTTCCCACATTCATCCTCCTAGCTGTAACTCCAGGAAAGAGTGAGCTCTCTGCCACCATCAAGCCCTGTAATGTACTGGGCACAAAGTATGGAAGGGATTCCATTTCTTTATTTGATGAGAATTTGAAACTCTAACTCATCTTCCACAGAAGTATGCTCAACGGCTGGGTTACGATTATGTGAAATCAATTCTATTTCTCTGATTTCCACTGATGAATTTGTTTCACTCTGCATTGTTAAAAATATATTAAGCCAGGATCTGGGCATGATACCCTGTAGTTGCAACTAGTGTATAAAGAGTGGGAATAAAGAGACAAGAGCTTCTGGTTACTGGTTTAATAAGTACCTGATGTAAATTCACTTCAGCTGGGCTACTGTTTGGAACTCTGAAACCCTACATCTCAGATTGGTGTTTTAAGAACCTTTTGTGCACAGAAAAAAGTCCATGGAGTAACAGCCAGTTTGTAAACTTCCCCGAGCTGCTCACGTGTTCTGGCATGAAATAAATTCTAGGCAGGGTCCAAATTAGACTTTGCAGTGCTTAGACATTTTACACAAAATCGTAGCAGTCTCAATATTTTAGGAACACTCAACAGGATATTTTAGCTGAAGCGGCAGTTTTCAGGACTCCCTTAGTGGTTACAGTCCTATGTGACTTACCAAAAATCACATACAGATTCTGCAGCACAGAGGTGCAGGCTTGAACTGGACCTGAATTCACTGTTTCTCCTTGATCTTTTCGGTCTGACACTTGATGACTACCTGAATATTTTACTGAAACTATGTTCTGGATCTTTCAAGTTATGCAAAAAAGTAACCTTCTGGCGCATCTAGATCATTCAACCTGCACATCCAAGACAGCCCATAGTACCTAGCTTACTTAATAGGCAGCCCAAACCCTATTCTCCTCTGTTTTGAAATTCATGCCTGTAATTTCTGATGGAAAAATAAATAGGAGTGAATTATGAATGAGAAAGGTGAACACTGATGCATCATATCTGTGAAAATAGTATCACACAGCTAACAAGTCACATTCATTCATCCCCGGGCATGCACAGGACAGTTTTTCCATAAGCACTGTGACCCAAGTATCTTGTGATGGTTTTTTTTTTCCTGATTCACTAATCATACATGGAGAATTTCTTTCATTTGATAACTGTTCACATATATTGGAAAAGAAGCTTCTGAAACTTAAACAATTGAAAAATCCCAATAAAGCCCTAGGAATTAACATTAGTATTAATAAAAGTTATGTAACACCTTTTGCTTCAGGGGCAAGGAGGTCTTCTATGTTTACGGATAGCCATATATTTACATGATCAGTAATTCTATTTAGACAGATACAAACACTATTATAACAAAGTTAAGGCTGCTGTTTAGGGTGGCAAGTTCTTCTGAAAGCTAAAAATCCAGCCCAGTTGTCTCAGCTGTAAACCATATGTGGGATAGCTGATAATCTGAATGCAGTTCAGAAATAGGTATCTGGAAAAAGTTTACTAGCATTCCAGTTACTTTAGAGGGAAAGGCAGGCAGCTGAGTCCAGTTTAGCCATGACAGGATATATTAGTCCAGTCTTTTTCAGTCAAACAGATGCTACTGGAAAATAAAAGCATGCAGACCAGGTAATATCAAATATAGGAATAAACATGAACTGAATGCATAACATTAACAACACTCACAAAAACCTAGGAAGGTAGCTGAGGTTAAGCATAACAGGGTAACTGCCATCCAGCTTTTTTTCAGCTGTGTAAAAATTACTGAGAAATAAATACATGCTTCAGGAAACACCCAAATACAGCATTAAACAGGACCTAAGCATATAATCAATCATCACTAACATGTGCAGGTTTATAATGGTAAAATATTAAAACTCTTACATAACATATGGTAGTTTTCTTACTGGCCATTGACTATGATGCAATTCAATGTGTGGAAAACAAGCGTACAGAAAGAGCATCACAGCACAGTGTCCACACCATAAACTGATCCAGCAAAACACTAGAATGAACTAATTATTACCTGATTTAACAGCTGAATGGAGGAACCTGACTATCAAACCTGTTCCGAGTTGAGCATTATTTTGGGGTAACATGATATAGTTCCTGGAAAAGCAGGATCTGAAACAGGCTTATGTGCAACTCTGCAGCTAACACATGAGAATGAGGGGTTTGGGGTCCCTAGAATAACAACAGTGATGGGACACTGCTTGCTAGTGACACAAGATATGGCTACTGGGAATGGCAGGCCAACTGAGCAGCTACACATAGCCTAAGTACCTTTTTTGGCTTGATATAAGCCTGTTCTCATTTCATAACCTAATGTTAAAGCTCAAGCACAATGACATAGTAGCATAACACAATATTTTTTAATTAGGACAAGCTTCCATTCACAAGTCCAGGGCATGGGACTGTTAAAATTGAAATTTGTGCTGCCCTCCTCCTGACCTGTCCCTATAGAAATATCCACAAAGTTCTCTCTTAATGACAGAGAGGGAAATGTGGTAACCACTTGGGTTTCAGAGCCAGAATTACTTTTTTTCCTTATTTCCAAAAGATGTCATCATTTTATCCTTTTGATTAAATATTGATTTATTTTTTTAAAAGCAAGGATCATAGCTTACACAGCATTTAAAGGCAAAAATGCAACTATACTAAAACAAAGACAAGCAACACTGTAGAAAAATACAATCAATGGAAGAAAGCATTGTCAACTGAACACGCAGCAGGGGAAAAAAATTGATCAAAACTGTTACTCTGTCCTGTAGATTTGTTTTCTTGTATTATTTGTATTAAGTTTGTACTGCATGAAGATTTATTTACTGTACATCTAGATTAATTTATATGTAGAAGCAATAGAGTTTCTTTTACTTGCCAACATCTAGAATGGAGGGGAAGCATCTGATTTTGCAGTTGTTCCATTTCATCTCTAAATGTAATGGATTGTTCTGTATTTTTAAAAAAAAATAATCCTGGAAGGAGAGATTTCCCTTAATTTTCCATAATATTTTCTAAGTCTTAAAGCAAATAAACATAAAAGAAGGCAAAAGAAAAAGCCTTGTACTCTCAAAAGTTTCTTATCAGAAGACATAAAGATAATGTTTATTGATACAACCATGAATATCTGAAGTATTTTAGTCACTTCATCAGAAAAACAGATTACTTAGCAGTATACATTATAAACTGAGAGATTAGCGCTTGAAATTCCAGGGCATTTTCAGCAATAATTGAAGTTTTCCCAACTGTTTCAAAAACTAAAGCAGTATCCATTTAAAAAAAGATAATGTCCCCTAGCATATCCAATATGTAAGCATACTTCTCTTTAAAAATTATTATTCAGGACATCTTAAGATTTTCCCTTAAACATATATTACAAAGCCTTCACTCACCAAGCACTTATAATTATTTATAATTGCTTATAATTATACAACCCATGAATGTTCCAAATATTGACCAATATAGCAACTTTTAGGATGGGTAGAATGTTACCAATTTGCATATGAATGAAAAATAAAGTAAAACAGCAACAGACTAGAAGCAATAGCAGCCAGAGGCAGAGAAATGGAGGGGGAAGAGGAATGAAAGTTTTTAATTTTTTCTTGAAAATTGACAAGAAATGACAGCCTGAGGCTTTTCACTCAAAATATTAACTTAGGAAATGGGTGGAGAAAGGGGTCATTACGCAAAGAAAGAAAGGGCAAAGGAGGTAATACCATTCAAATAGTATTGAAGAACAAGAACATGATTGAAAACTCAGTTGAAATATCAAAATTTGGGAAGAAGCCTTGTTTGTCATAACTTGAATTTTCTATCTATTCATATGTTGCTGGTACATTTTTACTCAGCTTTAGAAGCCAATATCAAAAAATGTAAGTCTACAGAAAATACCTTTTCTCTGCCACTTTTGTCTCTAGAGGTTTTTAATAAAAAGAAATAGACTCACAATTTTTTCTGATTATGTGAAATATAGCAGAAAACCTGTTTTTTCTCACCCATGTAATACTAATGGATTCATGAAAAAAACGTGTAATTACTCCCATAAAGTTTTAAGAGAGGGAAAATTTATTGCTTGCAGCACTTAAATGGTGACAACAGATGTAGTTCTCATTATGAACAAAGTTTTAGGAACAGTCACGTTGTTATGGTTGAATAGCTTTTCTCAATGACTTCAGCTACAACATATTCTTTCATCCCATTTGTATACACGTCCAGGACCACATGCCACTCATTGAATCAAATTCCAAACAGTTAGAATTTTATTCCTTACTAATGAAGAAAGAACTGAGGACAATTGGGGGCAACAAGATCTTCTACCATATCAGTGGTCAAAGGCTGAACAAGGAAAATGTGTGTCTGTTACTCAATGTAGCAGGTGACTTAGGGACAGTAGACACAGGTTGAGACATTACGGTCTGGATGGGTGGACAACCTGATCAGTAAAGATGCAATCGGCAATCAGGCTCAGAGGAAAGTGGTTAATGGCTTTGTACTCTTCCTGGAGATCAGCAAGAAGTGGAATACCATGGAGGTCTGTCCAGGGAGGAGGCAATGAAGTGCACTGTTATCACATTTGCAGATGACACCCATTTGGAGGGAGAAGCACATGCTTAAAGAAGGAATATCATGCAAAGGGATCAATATGGGCTGGAGAAACAGGCCAACAGGACATACAATTCTTCAAGGATGAAATGCACCCATGGAATGAACAGGAAAAAAAGGGGTAATGGGCTGGAGTTACTTGGGCTGCTGCAGTGTGTTTACAGGGCAGTGAGGAAAGACCCCAAAGGTGGTGATCACTGATGCCAGGGCCCAAAAGCTCTGATGCATAGGCACAGTTACTAACAGCCCTCTGGTATCACAGACAACCTGTGAGGACTTCCTGTTGATCAAGGGAAGGTCTATACCTACCATAGTGAAGGGAGCATGCTGGAAGAACAGCACAAAATTAGCAGTATAGCCAAAGATAATACACCTGGAACTGCCTACCCTAGGGCTGAAAACACAGCTTTACCATCTGCAGTGGTATCATTCACCAAGATTTAAAGCAACAGGTTTCCATAGAACCTTTGTATTATACTGGTGATGTACTGATTGGAGGATCAATTCTGAAGTACTAAATAAAATGCAGTAGCTAATCAGTACTTTTTTCAAAGTTGGATTTGTTATTAAATACTGCAAAGAGGGCCCACTCAAGAAACATAGGCTTTAGGCATGTAATGACAAGATGAACAGAAACATGTATCAGTTGAAGTTCCAGACCAGATGATCCTATTAATTACTGGCCAAGAGATCAACAATATGAGGAAGACCAACCTCCTTGGGATATTGAAGCCCCAGCATATGAATTAAATGCTGAAAATAATTGAAATTTGTCTACTGACAGATCCTGTAAAATCAAAGCAGGAAACAGGAGGTGACAAGCTACTGCTTGGAACCCCTCCAAAGAGAAGCTGGCACCTGCAAAAGGCCTGGGCACTCCAGTCTGTTTGCAGAAGTAATGACCTTGAAAACAGCCTTTAAACATTCTCAGAAGCATCAGTTGCCCTGACTATGTCTGCACTGACTTCTAGGTGGTGGTTAATACAGTATGAAAATGGCTCAGCGACTGGAGCCATCGTAACAGGCAGCAGAACAATGGAAAAGAATAGAACAGCTGCTCAGAACAGACCCATTTTAATAAGTCATGTTAATGCACATACCCCAAACACAAAGGGAACTCAAGAAGCAAAGCACACCAGTAAGGCTGAACAGCTATCCTGACTTACCAGCATAGACTTGGGATGGGGGCATAAATAAAATCTATTCTTAGTTAGGTGGGCCCGGGAAACTGCTGGGCATTCTGGCAGGAATCAGGCTTCCTGCTGGGCCAGCAAACGCAACTTGAACTTGTCTCAGAAAGCCATAATACGAGCAGTCGGAGAGTGCAATATCTATAGAACAATACAACACAGTCAGAAAACACAAGTAAAGCTAGAAGCAGAAGCACAGTCCCATCCCACAGTACCTGAACAAGGCAAGCAAGGCAGAGCTAGAGATGGTAGCCAGGTTCAACCAAAAGCCCAGATGACTGAACAACTTCATAGCAATCAGGTGGGAAGTCAGTCTGAGAGTCACATTCAGGTTCAGGTCTGGTGAGGGTAACTGGGATCAGATGCAGCCCAGTGATCCCTTAGCAAGTCCATGTAACAAGACAGGTCTGATATCAAGTTGGGAAGCCAGTCCACAGGTCAGGTTCACAATCAGCAGGGTCTCTGGCTAGACATAAACATTGTTGTGACTAAGCTGGAATCAGAATTGTAACAAAGTTGAGTTTAAATAGGACTCCTGGGCCCATGGCCAGATCTAGTGGGTGGGAGGCCCCAGGTGAAGCTGGTCAGGGCTGTTAAGGTGTATTAGTGCCCTCAGGGCCCTCACAGAGAGGGAAGGTTTGGAGAAACGCCTCATAATTTTTTTGTCAGTTACACATTTTGCAGGGTCAAGGTCTAAAGATTGTAATAAGTACATGTTGAGAGATTGGAATGATGTGAATGCCTGTAGCCCGATTCCCAGCTGTGAGGGGTGGCATTTTCCCTGAGTGTATGTAGACACAGTAAAGTGCTAAGTACCCACTGTCTGGGAGGAAGTGCAGAATTTATAAACTGTGTGTATTATGATTGTGATGATGTTAAAAGTAAGGTTTATAATGGATGTATGTTTAAACAGTTTGTAAATATGTTTTGTAGCAGCTTAAGGAGGAACGTGCTGGGTATGGCCAGCAGCACAGCAGCAGGGCCGAGAGCTGCCCCCAGCCGGTCACAGCCAGTTCCAGCTGTCTCTGGCACCGCTGTGAACCGCCTGTCACCTGTGAACGCTGCAGCCGGGGCACGTGGTACCTCTGTGCAGGCACATTTGAGAGAAAGCAACATTTGGGAGGGGTAGAGGAGATGTGGAAAGGAACACTGGATGTGTGAAAGGGGACATTGTTGAGGACATGGCTGGAGACGTGCTTGTGGGAGGAGGCATTCCACGACGCAGCCTGCAGGTGACTCACACCAGGGCAGGGACACTGGGGAGGGCTGCAGGCTGCCGGTGGCCCTTGCCAGGGCTGGGACTCCCCTGGGGGAGAGCAGTCCCCCGAGGGCCATTGCCAGAGTGGAAGAAAATGAAGCAGCAGCAAGAGGTGGCAGAGAAAAGCAAGAAGCAGGGAGTAGCAGACAAAGTATTACACCCATGACTCCAGCCTCTTGCACTGCCTGTTGCCCCACTGAAAGGATTGGGAAAGAGTGAGTATAATGCATGGCGAAAATAAGGAAAATTGAGACTGGGAAAGTGGGAGTAGAGGTATGGGACTGAACTTGAGCCTTGGGAAGGACAAAAAAGTTGTTTCCTAATTGTTTTCTTTTTCTTTTGTGAGTTGGTAGGACTTTTCTGTTGAAATTTTTTACGAAAGCTATGCTCAGGTACTTTTGGGTTGCTGCGGATAAAACCAGCTGGCTGGGCTGTTAAGATACTTTCCAAATGACAAAAAAAAGAAAAAGAAAAAAAAAAACAAACCAAAAGAAAGAAAAAAAAAGATAGATTGTCAGAATAAGGAAATGCAGATTAAACTTACTGCCTTCCTACTCAAAAGACACAATCTTTCCAGATATTTGGTAAGACATACAAAAGAGTTTTAAGCAGCTCACTAAGATTTTATTAGGGTCTTATCAAGTGCATAAGCATCCAGTTCACAATTGATGCTCATAGCCAGAGTGTGGTATTTGAATTAAATCTTCATTTAAGATATGCTCTGTGAGGTCACTGAAAGTATTGTCATACCTGTAGCAAACAAACATAAATTTACCCAACAGTTTACTGCAATAATTAAAAAATTGCACACATATTTATGGGCCTATTTTGCCAGTAAGGTATGATAAAGCAGTGAGAAACCTTGTGCATTTGCTTATGTGGAATGGGTCACAGGAGAGTAGACTCAGGTGCTAGAATGAGTCTGTTCATTTATATAAATGTTGCAGGAAAAACATATGAATGGGACTTGGTTTCAAAGAACCATGAGCTTATTCTCATCCTCCATAATGAAGTATATAAAGGATAAAAAAGAACTCTAAAAGCAATAAATTATGTAAATAGCAGTGTCATTTTTCTTCGCTGACATTTTCTGAATCAGCTTTTAATTAGGTTTGTCGCTTTCACATCTGTAGTTCTAACTCCCACATACTTCAACTGTCTTTTTTAACAAAAAAAACCCAAACAAGTCAGAATCAAGAGTCAAAAGGGTATTACTGTGCCCTAAGTCCATCCTTCAGCACATCTTTGTATTTTTTTCTTTAATGAACAACAGAAACAAAAGCCACAGTAGCATTTTTCAAGATATTATGTTGTTTAAATCAATATAGTTTTAATCTATATTTTACATATAATAGTATTGTAGAAAAATAAAAAATAAGGTTCCAAGTCTGCATAATCTTTGTCAGCAAGTTGATAGATGAAATAGTCTTCAGCATAAATTCAGGTACCAAAAACTACATTAGCTTTAGTAAACTTTCCTATACACTCATTATCTGTTAGCTTCCTCTACAAAAGAAAAAAACTACAACTAAACAAACCAACAACCAACACAAAACCAACCAGATATTAATGGATTATAATCCCAAGTCTGTGTGCTATGATTCAATTAAAAACTTGTTGAAAGGAATAGATATACTTTTTCCACCTACTATGTCAACACAATTATATGACTCACCTTTTATGAGAAATCATCCATCCATAACCTGTTTTAGCAAGGAGGCCTGGAGAATGTAGGTATAGACAACAGGCATTTATTTTACAAACCATGACTCTCAATGTTTTGATAATTACTTTTAAATAATTATCTTGGGAAAAAAGTCACAAATACACAGTTTTATTTGACTGTTTTCTTCTCAGCTATCAGCAATCTGGAAAATGCACATTTTAAGCAGTCACAAAGCATTTTTCCTGTCTGCAACATTACTCTTACGTTAACAACTGTCAGATTCTAACTATGAGGTCATCTATAAGCTTATATAGTCTATCGTATCCTTCCTCCCCCTTGCCAAAGGACCATCTGCTATTCAATATTATCTCCAACCAATATTGGTCTGCCTCAAAGAAAACAGCTTACAGGGATGGATATTCTAAAACTTCCCAAAGTAGTAAGTGTCAGTGTATCTCTGTTGTTGCCATTAGAAAATTCTGTTTATGTCTAATGTGAATCTTCCTTGTTGGTGTTAATTTTACTAGTCCTTGGACATGGGTATAGATAACCTGTTTTATTTCCTTTTTCTGCCTGCTAGCAGCAGTTTTAAATGCATCCAAAAACTGTCACTAAATTCAGCTCCCTGTTTGTAACCCTGCCCTCTCTTCCATCCTGATGCCTCGGCTTCTCTAGCTATCCCCAGTTATTTCACATTATGTAATGATGCTGTATTTTCTAGACTTCTGATTATTCTCTTTGATGTCCGTGGGACTCTTTACAGCTGATCCATGTCTTCGTCAAAGTGCAGTGTCTAAAACTAACAAAGTATTCCATCTGTGGCTTTAACCTTGGTTAACAGTGTGGAAGAATTCACAAATCCTGCAGACTTTTGCAAAATAACCCAAACAGATTTCTCACACACTCACAATGCACATGCATGTACTGTGCAGCATGCCCTCTAAGCATACTGTATGTCAAGGACATGACTTTAAAATTGTTTAAAAAGAGAGACCTTAATGTAGTCATGTTGATTTCCAGGCTATATTTAAATTAAAAGAAAAAAAGAAGTTAAAAATCTGAGATTACTTTTAAATGAGAGCAAGTCAATGTGCTAACAAACATACTTGTGTTAATCTGTCAAGTAAATACCTTCTTATGAACAAAATACCTCAACCTATTTTCCTCAGACTTGTAAGAAGCTTACATGAGCAGAGAAAAAGCATAAGAAGTTTCGGCATACACATATGCACATTCTTCATGTTGTGATCAATTAAATATGTTAGCCTATGATGAAGATCTTTATATAAATTTAACTCCAGAGGCTCTTACAGTTCAGATTTCCAAATTGCAGCTTCACAGCCTTGCTTGACTTTTCATTTTAACTCTGCATTGTATTGTCTGCCATTATTAAGTTTCAAAAATAGTATTTTCTCCTCCCTTTCTGAATCTCAGCTTTCTCTTGACGTTGTATTATTCTCTCAGTCTGATACATTACCATTGTTGTTTTGACATGTCAGGCATATGATGCCACCTGAAACAATTAAGTTGTTCTGTGCTCCTGCAGCAATAATTTGCCTTCATGACAATGGACTGAAGAGGCACAGCATTATTTGATACAGTGTGTAATCCATCAGTGTTTTATGCACTGTTGTTAAAACATCACATTCACGTTTATAAATGTTAACACAAGTGACCTTATATTTCAGAAGATATCGACTTCACAAAATTGTTGTGCCCTTTTGATGCACCAAAGCACCCTTCTTAATTCAACAGAGGTAAGTGGGTGCTAAATGCAACTGCTACACAATCTACCTTTTTTTTCAATCTACTTTTTTTTTTTTTTTTAGATTTTACTTAAAAGTGAGAAGGAAGAAAAAAAATAAAGAGAAGCAGCCCATTCTTCTGCTCCGCTGATCATGACAACATCCCCTGTTTAAAAAAACCCCCACAACTAAATGTTACAGAAAGCAAAGCTCACACTATGCTAGGCGATTCTGTCAAGCAGGGCCTTTTAGTAGTGCCTGTTGCAATAGGACAAGGGGTAATGGTTTTAAGCTAAATGAGGGTAGATTCAGACTAGATATAAGGAAGAAATTTTTTACAATGAGGGTGATGAAACACTGGAACAGGTTGCCCAAGGAGGTGGTAGATGCCTCATCCCTGGAAACATTCAAGGTCAGGTTGGACGGGGCTCTGAGCAACCTGATCTAGTTGAAGATGTCCCTGCTCATTGCAGGAGGTTTGGACTAGGAGACGTTTAAAGGTTCCGTCCAACTCAAACTATGATTCTATGATTATTGAATTTAAAATGGGGAAAAATCTATTAAATAACCCTAATTACTACCCTGGCAAGCATTAATGCAACTAGCTGGAAAAAGATGGCACCTAGTTCACCCTTCATTTTAAAGCCCTGTTTAGGTAAAAAACCTATAAAATTACTGTACAGTCAAAAAAAAAAAAAGAAAGAAAACACCCCTCACAACACCAGCATGTTTGAGCAAGGTCAGCCAAGCACTGCTAAGTCATGTGGTAGAAAAGCAAACACGGTCTGTTTGAAATCAATAGCACAACTGGGTGTTAATGATGCAGTCAGTCTTTTGCAGACTATATTCATTCAAAGTCAATGATTATAGCCTTTTGCCCTAAAGGAACATTCTCAATCCTGAACATTTTTTGCAGGTCACTCTGCATCAAAAGTTATTGAAAAAACTGTGTAGTGTTGCTCTGATGTACCATTGACCTCAGCATGGAACTGTACTAGATCACTACAGTCCAGAGTCAGAGCAGAAGTTAAGAAAACCAACAGGAATATTACAAAATTTATTTTTCAATAACCGTGTTGCTGGTAAACATTTGAAGCTTTTTATTTTGTTCAACTATTCCTTTTTTGACCAGTTAGCCGTATTAACATTAATATTCAGTAACAACGCATGTTTTTTATTTAAATGCTCACACCTTATTTAAGTTAATCACTCTAAGTAGTATGACAGCTTTGATCCTTCAGCACCTAGAAAAGACAGAACATAAAAATTTATCGAGTTTTGTATTCGGCCTTTTTTATGTCACTCCCTGTGGTTAAAGAAACTGCGCTGTTCTATTGAGAGTTTCCTTTCCAATTTCAGTCACTACACTTATTATCTAGCAGAATGCCCTAATGCAGTACTCCCAGTACTGGAGAGGCTATTCAAACACAATAAAAATGAAAAAGCACAAATGTTGCGGCGGAAGCACTTGACAATATCTCCCAAAATAACATTTTATTGTAATGTACAGAAACACTCCAGTACTATGTCAATGACTGTCATTTCCAATATGCTACCTAGCATCAGTGCTGTCAATTCTAGTGACTCTGTCAAGTGTTTCATGGTAATTGGTGAGTTTCCATAAGTGTCACACCCTGGAGCAAAGGTATGGGGGGGAAAAGAAAATGTGTGATCCAAACAATTCTTAACGTTCAAAAACTGGAAAAAAGGAAAGGAGGGGGGGGGAGGGAGGAAGGAACAGTGAAAGTGACTCCAAAATATAAAATTGTCGATGGCAGAAGGAGGAAAATCTAAAATATGTTCAGTATTTCATTAATATTTTTAGGCTATCCACACAAATGACATTTCTGTTTGTTTTTTAAAAAATAATTTCTCATACAAATCCTTTTTTTTTTATTTTTTTTTTTTAACTGGAAATAGGAATAAAAATAATTTCAGGGAGCTACATCCTCCCAAACTTTTCATTTTTTTCCAGAAATATCAACCAGCTTAGGAACAGATTAAAGCAGATTAAACAATACTTTACATATTTTTAGGTAACTATAAACTCCAAATCGGTTTTTGGAAGTCTTCTTCACTTCACTGCTTGTTATACGCATCTCAGACAAAAGATGGTGGGAGTTCCTAGAATTACAGGTTCATTTTGTATAAAAGTGGTAGCTGAGCAACAGATTTTTACATCTATCATTTAAATCAAAGTCCCTGGCCCCTAGGAGCATGTAATTTATTGTATACGCATTAAAAACTAATTTAAACAGTCTTTATAGGTAGGTGAGATTTTTCACATGGTTAGCTTGAAAAATAAAAGACATACTGTGGGGATCCACTGATTTCTGACCTTTTTTTTTTTTTAAGTAAATGACTCTGCCAACCACCACTATACCACCTTTATTGTGACTGATTCAATAGCATGCAATTGGTTTCAGAATGTATTATGTTCTTTTAAAATGTTTTCCCAGCTCATGCAATATTCATCCTCAATTTGCAGTTCATCAGTTTATGTTTTAAAATGTCACTTTCAATGAAAACAACAAACAAACAGAAAAGGCTTCCCTCTTTCTTGCTTCTCTACCACCACCATCTTGTTGCATCTTGTCACACTTTCTTGTAAATAAATGAAGTGTTTTTCTCCACACATTCTCTTGCTTTTTTGTCTTCCAGTTATCTCTGAACCATTCCCTACACAGTGCTGAATTGCTCCATTCTGTCAACCACACATTTTCCATTCCCTCATCTTTCTCTCAGTGCTCTTCCTCCCTAAGTTCCTTGCATGTTCCTGCCCTGCCTGCACTATTTATTGTTTGGGCTCCATGAAGAGAAGGAGGTGATGAAGTCACTTACATTAATGACAGTCATCTTGATACAATCAGAAACAAATGCAAGTTAGTTGTAAACTGCATACAATACAGACAAAAAGTCCAAATTATTACAAAAAAGAGAAATTTCATGTCCTTGGAATATCCCAAGGGCAATGGAAAATAAATAACGAGAGGAATTCCTTTTCTACCACTATAAATATGAAAGACATTTCTGCAAGCCAGGGAAGTTTTCCAAACAAAAAGCTTTGTGAGGACAACTACTTAGGAGTATAAGCAGAGACATAGCAACTGATATTTTACTGACTCTTTGTTGGGTCACATCTTTCCAGAAAGCTTGCCTTGTTTAAAGATTTTAATGCCAAACATTTATTCCATCCTTATTTAGAAGGTTCTTATAGGCATCTACAAAGCAACACTTCTGAGGCATGTAGTCTAATTATTACATAGCATGCTTGATGGCTCAAACATCTAAATTCCTAGTTTTATATTAAGGAGCAGAAGCTTAGGAACATACTTAAGTACTTCTCTAAATTAGGACATTTTTTGTCCAGATAATCAGCAAATGATAGTAGTCTTGGGTAAAACATGAAATATTATCAGGTTCCTGTGATTACAGGCAGAGTATAAGAAATTAACTCAAAAGTCTTTAATGCATTTTCCTTCTCAGAATTACTTTGGGAAGATTAGTTCCCTTTTACAAATGCTCATTACTTATCTACTGTACTTTGGTTTTATAATCTGATTTTAGAAGGTGAAATTACATTTTATTTGTTTCAGAGCTACTGGTTTTAATTTTTTAAACAACATTAATACTACTGCTAACTAGTTTCTTTAGGAGAAACTTCCAGCCTTCCAAGTAGTCATTTTGGACTACATGTTTCCATAATGCACTGAACAACTATACAGTGAGTATTTGGCCTCTGTTCACACAAAATCATAGTGATGTACAGTTGTATTAATATGGCAGTACATGAGTTAAGAAGTTATTTTATAGCAGTTATTTATTAATACAAACAGATAAATCTCTATTCCTGCAGTGGCAAAGAGCTTGGTTGTCTCAGCACTGTGTGCTTTTTTTTGTTGTTGTTGACCCATATTATCTCACCTAAATACACTGCTAAAATACTTGGGCCATGCTCTTATTATCCTGAAAACAGCTGTTAAAGAATATCACCTTCTTTGGCTTTTCAGGAGATACACCACAAGCTTTCTGGCTCCTTGTCTTGCCCCCTTCACTGAATGGAAGAAACCAGCATCTCCAGCTATGCTTCTGCCCAGCCTTTCTACTCATCTCATCCTGGTTTCTATTCATGCAGACCATAGGATTAGTAAAAGTACTTTTCAGACCTTGATAGAAAACATCAATAATTTAGGATTTGCCAGGTTACTCAGACATAATTTACTGCAATGTTTAATAACTTTTTTTATAAGATCATGGTAGGTTATCTATTCAGCAATACATGAGGCACCCAAGCATTTTAATTCATTTACAATGAATCACAGCAAAATTATTACATGCAGCAAGATAAGTAGAGAATATAGCCTTTTAAAAATATTTTAAATGCAATCTATGTTGTACAACCTTCTTATCTGGTATATTCATATATATTAAATAAAGAAACCAATCAAAAGCTCATATCGGTTCTAGGCCTATCATAGTAAGCTAGTGCTAATCAGTTAGGAGAAACAAATTTATTTTCTTCCTCCCCCTTCTAAAAGACATTAACTCCTTAATGATGTTTATCAGTTTCCATAGGAAAATATCAGCATAAGTGTTTATAGAGAAATCTAACTGGTTAACAGAACTCTGAGTAATTTCTACAACAGCAGAAACATTTGTCTGCTTCCCTCAAAAATACACTTTGAAAGCATATGCAGGGACAGTCCTCATTGTTATTTGTACTTATATGTGATAGTAAATATTTAGATCTAGAATCCTTTCTGATTAAGGGGCATACTTCATTTCAGGCTGGCTACTTGTACAGAAAACATAAGTAAATGTGGTAGAGTCATGATTTAGTAAACAAGATTCCAATTCATACTGCAGTCACATGAGACTGCCAATCAGGCCTGCAGTGTGGACTAATTCATACTTAGTTGCTTTCCAGAGTGATTAAGAAAACTTACTAGAAATATATATCAAATCTAGAGAGAATGAGGAAAATAATTTGTCCTCTATCTTCTATCTGGTGACACAATGTTATTTCTTCCTCAGCTTCTGAACAACAGGAAATAAAAACAAAGAAAAATTTGTCAATATGATTGCATTCAGTATGAACATTACCTTTCCAGGTGAGAGAAATTTGTAGTTTAATCCTTTGCTCCACTGTCAAAGAATAGTTATTCCTCTAACTTAACAGTGTTTGAAAAACTTATTCCAGGAAAATAAAGTATACAGGACAGACTAATGCCCAACCAGTTCTTTTAGGTGTTAATTCATAAATGTATTACTACCTTGTCTCTCTTTTTGATAAATATGGTCAAAAGTTTCTCTGTTAAAAAAAAAAAAAACAAAAACAAGCAAACAAACCAACCCCCGCCCCAGAATTTAACTGGATAATTAGTGAGTCGTTAGATTTGGCATCCAGCAGCAATAAGACACTTCAGATACTCTTTTTTTTAAAAAAAATATGAAGAGAAAATCTTGCCTTTCAGCTGAAACCACTCTGAAGTGTCTATGCTGAAGTGTCTATCAAAAAAATAAGAGCAAGAAACCAAGTTCATTTTAGAGTCAATGAAAGATCATAGTGTCAGAATAGCACATGCTTTTACCAAAAAAAAACCCAACCAAAGCACGGTAATTTTCTTGAAATCCAGTAATTTCCCTGCAAATTTCTCCCTTCCATGGAGTATAGAACTAAATAAAACCTGGGGAGATTTAAATTCATATTCATATTCATGTAATATTCCCAAGTTCTTCCTTCAGTTGCCTTGTGACTTCCAGACCCTGATGGACTTTGTCACTCAGAATGCCCATCTACTTGCTAGGCAAGCAACAGCCAACTCTGGGGCTAAAATCCGTATCAGTATTGGACAAGTGTTTCTATGATGATGGGTTCTAGCCAGCTGTGTGGCCAGTTATCTGTTAGACTTGCACTGGTGGTACTGATTTCTTTCCTTTTCCTTCCATTCGCTCTTTTTAGAAAGCCTGCAGGAGCTCAGTTAATTGGGACTACTATTCTTCCATCAAATTCCTTTCAAATTAGTCCAAGAGAGTAAAAATTTATAGGGAGGAATTATATTATATAATTTTTCTAAGCCTTACTTTCTCAAGAAATAGTCTAAGGAACATTTTCTTCCACAGATGAGCTTGCATGCTCCACAATTGCCTAAACATTATAGTGCCTCTGCTTTCCTGTTAGTATGCCACTATTCCTCATAAAACCGGGCACAGAAGTTTGAATTGAGAGGGCTCAAAGTTCCTTTTAGTTTCACATTTAAAGACTAATTAAGCCTAGTCACTAAATCTTCAGAAAAGGAAGATAAAGATAGCCTTCTGCATATTTAAAGCCTCCAGTGAGGGCAGACAAGAGTATAGATTTTTCCCTGTTTTACTAGACTAATTCTTGAAGGATAATTACTAATATTACATCTACCACTGTGTGCAGTGACAATCTACCTTTAAAGCTACTTGAGCATTTCTTTGCCTAAAGAGAAAGCTGCAAGTTTTAAAATTAGTAGCATACTCTACTGAGACTCAAATGACAGATTCAAACCTTGAGAATGTCGTGCAGCAGAAAGCTCAGTAGTTACTGTGACAGCGTGAGATGCTTCCACTGGCAGAAAGTGAAACAGGGCAGCCTCCTGTCAGAAGAGGAAAGAGGAAATTTGTCCTAAGAGCCACAAGGGAACCAGAGTAACAAAGTCACAATGGGAACACTGCAAGGCTAATAAAAATCTGGTTTTGGGAAAGAACTAGTGTGGAGGAAGAGACATAATACATGTATAGCAACAGGAATGGCAAGGTAATTGCACAGCACAATATCTGTGCAAGTTTCTTAAAATATTTTTTTTTTTAAGAGTGAAAGAAACCCACAAGAAATTATCTTCCTGTTTTAAAAAACAGTTGAGAAGAATCCATCTACTTGTTTCTTATAGTATAGGTCATAGCATTATTCTTTCCTGGTGTTTGGATGGTCAGAAGCAGTATTTGCAACTCAGTGAACCTTTAAACAGTATTCTAAAAGCTAACTGCTCAAATGCAACAGTCACAGAAGGGCAGCTATTTCTTCTCTTAGCCAATGCTTTGTTACCACCATTTTGAGTTATGGTGTCTGCTAAATTGGAAAATCTCTAACCTTATCAGGTAACCTAACAGTGAAAAATGCTAAATAATTTTTCATTGCTAATAATGACTAATAAGTCAAGCCCTTTAGAATCTTCTATATTATGATCCACCCAGTATACATGCACCTATTTCACATCTATTATATAGCAGGATGGGTGTTCACCAAACAAAAGGGATCACTAATTTGATAGTCAGATGTGGTGAAATCATAATATTCACCAACCTCAACTAAATATAAATGGTCAGGCTTGTATTTCTCTAAATACTGCATTTCAATATAGGTTCTTAATTTTTTTCTGTAATGATAGCGGATCCACATCTACACTGTCTAAATTCACTAAGCATCCTTGTCATTTTTGCAGACTTCAGAGATGTTCTACACAGACCAGAAGCAGAAAACTCTACAACCACTAAATAATGAAAACATAACTACTCAGTGAATGTAAATAAGAATCTTCCTGCAAAAACACACTCAGATGAATGACTTTGATTCCACACACACTGGAGTGGAAAAATATTTTCACATTATAATGCACTTCACAAATATATTCCGACTCTGTGGTACATGATTACACAGATATGAACCAATTCATTTTTGTCACCTCTATTTTTTTAAGTTATCCATTTTTCCTGTGTAATTTACTTCAGGTTTTGATAGTGGGTTTTTTATATTATTATTATTTCTTTTGCATTAGACCTTCCAGAAAAGGTTAGAGTAATCAGAAAGAAAAAAAAAAGTTTTCAGTGTTTATTTTGACAATACCAATGTAATTATTTTAATAACATAGTTATTTACTTTCTGAAAATTACATGAACATTTTATTGGAGAAATCAAAAAACAGACCTTCTTTCATCTACCAAGTACCATGTAATTACAAAACAATTGTTTATTTCTGTATTCTGTAAACTAGTTTACCCAGATTTCCCCACCTCTCCTTTTCTTTTAATTAAAAGATATATAATAAAATGGCTACATTTACAGATCCATTGAAAATGGTTAGGCTTAACTGTATGCAAACTGAAAGCAACAGTCATTAGTAACATTTCATGTTTATAACACTCCTTTACTACAAAAAGGGGCTGTAAGGGCTGTAAGTCCTTGCTAACTATGCATAAACCAATGCATCATTAGTGACATTCAGCCACCTCTAAACAGGTGGACATTAGCTGATGCATTGAAAAGTATACACAGTTAGAGACAGAAGAGAGTTATGGCCAAGGACTATGGGACAATTCAGTGAGTGGTCCCGTTAAACACCATGGGACCTTTAGCATCTGCAAAAGAATTTGATTTTCAAGGTCTGACAATAAACCACACTGTATGAATCCCTAAGATCAATGGTGTCGGCTGTTCACAATTTCAGCAAAGGCCTGATTGAGACATTCTGAGAAGTCAGTATAGCTTTCAAGACGTTGAGACAAGTGAAACGTAGATTAATAGAGTAAGGGTGAAAATGTGCTGATATTTGTGTCAATTTAAATGGATCAATCTTTCAGGCTCTGGAGACAAGGAGAAAGCTTCAGTCATTGCTGGTTTTATAGAACAGATAGTAAATGATACCTTCTATGCCCAAGTCTAGCACTGCCAGGATGAGAAGTTCTAGAGCTAGGAACGACCTAAAATCCAGTGGGAAGGTGAAAAACTATTTTCTATAGTTGTATTTGAGGGAAGGGAGGCATTTAACATAGAAACTGGGATATGATAAGCATTCAAAACTTTCAAAAAGAGTACATCAGTTTAAATGCCTAAGTACTGGCATTTACACTGAAAATCTTGGTATTAACTCAAAAGCATTAGTACTTGTAAGAAATATTTCTCTGTGCAGGCCACTCACAAGCATATTCATGTTACTTAAAGAATAAGGTGAATGAGTTATGGCAGTTATAGTTAAACTTGTTTCAGTACAGAAGACCTGCAGACAAAATGCCCTCCAGGTTTACATTTCCAGAATACCGTAGAAGCTGCCCTCAACTCTGGCAGTTCTAACATTCAAAATGTACTTAATTGGTGAATCTTATTCTTCACTGTCCGCCTCTGTTCATTGAATAATCTTTTCAAGACATTCATCAGCAGGAGTTACTCTCATCTCTGTGAAGAATATAGTTTCACCAAACCCAGTGAACCAACACAGGAAGATCTGTCCCTTGAGGCAGTGGTAAGCTACCCTTCTGCTCCAACTCCACTCCTCATACTTCATGGTATGCTTCCACCGCATACTTTATGCTTATTCTTGTACCCTTATAAGAGCCCCCTGTAAGGAAATTTAATCCATCAAGATGACAGAAAGTGAGACACAAAAAAGAAAAGAAAGGGGTTGCCAGCAATTAGGTGAGTTAAATACTCTAAACACTCAGAGTGTTTGGTAAGTTCTTGATCTAACAAAAAGGAAAGCCTCATCAGCATAGGATGCAGAGGAGAAGACAAAGGAATATAAAAGAAAAATTCTCTTTCAGCTGCAATGGGCTTTTACATCAACTTGGTTGCTAAGGCTTGATAAAGGGCTTGAGATAATCCTGTATTAATGGAACTGATTTCATTCCTCTATAGATTCATGGCATCTTAGAAAAGGAGGGAATATATGTGAATACGGCATACACCGGGTATGGCTAGTCTAATATATCTTGTACAGAGTGTAAGTAAATACACTGACTTCAAAAGAATCAGTGTCTGCGATTGTCCATCCCCCTCATCAAGGACAGCAGATCTATTTCAACTCTTTGGGAAACCACCCTCAAAAGCCAGGTATCCTGACTCCTATACTCTTTTTTTTTTTTAATTTCTTGTTTTATGTCTTTCTTTTTTTTCTTTTTTTTTTTTTTTCTTCTCGTAAAGCATAAGCTTCTTGCATTTATGGTAAATATTTTGGGCAAGATACTAATGGCAGCCATGTTAGATTGAGGTAGCTGGCTCTAGGGCCAACACTTCAACACAAGTTTGATGACTCAACTCTGCCACACTGAGAGGGGGAGGTCATGCACCCTTTCCCTGTCACCATCTGGCTCCTACCTTATTGTTTCCTTTAACCTTGTTTTGGATCTCCTGTGAGATGCTTCAACAAACCAGTGTGCTCAAAGACTAATTTAGCACAAAGTGGACAGCCAACTGAGGGATCTAGCAAGCTCCAGAGTAGCACAGTAGAAGGGGTAGGACTGTATGGCAGGAAAGAGCAGAGAAGAGATAGGGAAAGACTATGGAAACAAGCTGTTAGAAAGGCTAGCATACTTCAGTAACTGCAAAATCACAGGATGATTCACAAACAAACCCAAGACCATTCTGTCCACCTCCACACTAGCCAGGCACAAATCAGATTCACTCCAAAAGCTCTATTATCACTTTATCCTCCCACCAGGGATTTTCAGCTCCAGCACAACATAGCTACTGCTGACACAGTTATACAGTTTTCCTTTAAGAATTGGTTTGCATCATGTAGCTTGAAATATAGGCAGGAAGTTCTTACCTGTCTGAGAAGCACAATGCTAGGTACACCTCTGAATACATCTGACTAGAATTTTTAACATTCACAGGATATTAAGCAGGGAGGATGCCTGTGCCACCCAATGGATAAAGCTGAAGAAAATACAGACTGAAAAATCTTTTTGCCATCAGTCTTAGATGCCTGCCTTAGATGCATGTCCTGAAACCAGTTAATTCATTGTCACACAGGGTTTTTTTGTTAGAGATGAATGACTTTAAAAATAATAAAAAGGAAAACCAGAAATGTTAGCATTCTTGAATTAGTTTCTTCCTGTTCTTGTTTCTGAATTTGTAAATCTTTTGTACTTTGTGCTGAAGACAGGGCTATGAATGTTGTTAGTACACTTACAGGACTGGGCTCCTTCTCCTAATACAAACCAGTAAACACTTAAGTACCTGAAGTCCTTCTACTGATTGTGCCCAGAACTGTCCCCACCAAGGCCAAGATATTCTAATACCTGTTTTCTGTCTGTGTGAGAGACCATATCTCAAACTGACTGTATCAAAGCTTGTTAGCTGAGCTCCTGCAAGACTGAACTCAACAGTTGTGAACAGATAAGGAGTCAACAGCTGCGTGACATCAGTTTTCAGCCAGGGTCAAGGAAAGGCCATGCTGCTGTGAGGGATGTGCCTAGACATGGACGATCACCCCTATCTATGCAGTAATTGCATGTGCCCCACAGAGGAATGCAGTACATGTCATTGCCTGGGAAACAGCCCCTCTGAACACCCTATAAAAGACTGTGCCACCAAACAGTAAGTAGCAATGGGGACACCCCCACCACCAACGTGAACGGAGACTGCAGACCAACGGGACGCTGCTGGATCCATGGTGGTGACTGTCTCTTACAACTCTATCCCAACTGATTGCTAGATTTCCTTCTTTCCTCCTTCCCTCTTTCCTATTGCTAATTTCTTACCACAACATGTGAATGTTTTGTTTATATATATGCACAATAAATTTCCTTGATTAGCAGCATTTGACCTCGTTTGTGTCTTAATATCACCCTGGGTATAATAAAGAATCTTCGCAGCTCGGGTCTTCCCAGACTGGAACACTGTCCAAAGCTGTTTCAGATTTACAGAGAAAACATACGCACTGAAGTATTTTGTATTTTCTGCTTAAGCTGTGCTTAAGATACATGTCTTTTCTTCTTAATTTGGCCCTGTAATAGATTTCAATGTATATTCATAAAAATCAATCTTTTATGTTATTCCACTCTAACAGCATATTGATCCTGACTGAGAAATAGTTGCACTTTTAGGAGTCAGTGATCCACACAACAGCCTGCACTGTGCTGCCTGTCCAGCGTGGCTTCAGGCTGTGCTGTGCTGCACAGTCCCTTGGCTACAGGACAAACTCAGCTAACTCATTTTCACCAAGAAGTCTGAAGGCACCTCCCACCTGGTACATGTGATTACACCACCTGCCTAGCCTTGCCTTTATCTAACTGTGCAGCAGGAAGTTCTCATGAGAGCATCCTTTAGAAACAGACTTGTTTTCTTGTAAGGATATAACATGACCAAGAGAGCTTCTCTCCACGAACAGCACTTGCTTTCCACAGCACCATGGGAAAAATCCATCCAGGCTCCAACCGATGCTGCACAAATGTGAGATGCCCAGAATCTGAAGAAATGCAAGACTTTTTCTTCTCATTCTATCTTATTGGTTATCTTATTAAGCCATTTGTTGTTGGGCTTTCTTTATTGAGATCCAGAAAAAGCCCTGCATCAGCATTCTTGCTTGCTCACTCTCTCTACCACCACGGAAACCATCCTCTGCTGTGGTGTAGAACAGACACTCACCTAATGTTTCCTCTTCAGAGTTTCAAACCAGTACACATAAATGATTTTAGAAGCAGTTTCAAAGTGATGCATGGAAGTAAGGAAGCCAGACTTCTATTTTACACAAATGAGAGAATGGAGGTGGCGTCTCCCAGAAAGTGTCTGTTATAACGAGGAGGGGAAAAACCTAATGATAACCTCATAGTGGAGTATTTATCTGTCATCCAAAAAAGCTTGTGGAAACACTGTAAACTTTTCATTGTCTACTTGTTAGTAATAGGCAACTGTATATATTGAAAACTGCTATGATAGTGACAGCTTGATGTCTGAGAATTGTCTTGCTATGCAACATTTCAGAATTATTTTTGAGACAGTACAAACACACTGCAAAATGATGATCTTCAGTATTTTGTCAGGTCAGAAAAGGTACTTAAATGGCCAGCATTATTCGCAGAAGCAAAAGATGTGAACATTTTCCCAGTTTATAAACTTCATATATCAGCTTTCATTTAGTGACTAGAGTCATATATTCTCTAGCTCACTTGTTAGAAGCCTTTAAGAAAAACATGCACTAAAAAGCCACAATATTTAAAAAGTTTAGCTTAGTGACACCTCGTGCTTGTTTATAGATCTTCTGCAACAATATTTTTTTTGTGTATGTATGTGTTTATCAGGAAGGGAACTACAGATCCATGTGATAGGAGCTTTTAGAAGACTGATCACACCAGTTTTAAATTTTAAAACAAAAATTTACTATATTAATTCATTATCAACACACTTCATACTAATGTTTATTTCTTAGACATTATCAACACATATTCACTCTCTGTACAAAACTGTTTGTCTTTAACACCTAGAATACAAATTATCTGTGAGGATGCAAACACCAGAGCCGATCCTATAGTTAGCAATGACAGACACTGGCTTTGGTGGCCTTAACTGCAGAGGCTGAGGTAATCAAACTTGAGACCTCTTGAGCAAGGGAAGTCTGAACTGAAGCAGGTTTGTCTTCTTTTCCATTCTTCTGCACAGTGTTTTTATGCTTACCTACCCATCTCTGAAGTCTGTTTACAATGCTGCTTATCTTGTTTATAGTTTTGCCAACCATTCTTTGTTTTGTATTTAGCAACATATTCTTCCCATTTCACCTGGTTTTTATCTTCTGAATTTTTACTTGTTTGCTGCATTTTACATGTGTTCAAGTGTAACTACATAAGTTTTTGTTTGCCCCTTTCAAGGTCATCTTGCTCATACTTCTGTGAAATGCTTGTATGTTGACATGCTTATGTCATTGCACCACACATTACAAGATCTTGGCTTTGTTCCCCCTGTTATTCATGGGACGTCTTACACTAATTCAGATTGGGATTCCAATCTGTGAGGAGGCAGAAATTCTTATTAAACTGTCCTCCCTGATATGTACAGTATGGGACAGGCACCATTAGCCTTTTTTCTTCTTATAGCCCATACATACATACATACATATATATATATATATAAAATTAGCTCAGCTAATTATAGTCAATTAGCTACGTTTAGCCCATTAGCTAAACAATTCTGTTCTGAGCAACAACCAAGAAATAGCTTTTCCCTGGCTAGACTGTTATACTCCAAATACCAAATGTAACATTTTGTGCAAGTGACCGGAAAGTGTAGACGTTTATCAATCTGTAAAAGTTTGAGTTTCATTGGAAAGGCTGAGCATTCAAAACTTCACTGTAAGTCATGAGGACAAAGATTTGGACCACTTGTATGATATAGTCCAATTGGTAAGCTTGTTCCTTTGACAAAAAAATGAGGAACAAATCCGAATTAGTCATAAGTTCTCTAAATTGAAACTGTCTTAGCTCGCTGGGAAAGATGATGCCTAAGTTCTAAGCATAAATAGATGTTGGAGTGAGAAGTGGGGTTGTAAAAAGGGAAGAGTAAGAGGAACAACTTGGTTTCTTTTCAAAGTGGGTCTAAATAACAATCCTGAGTTGACTTTCCCTGTGTATTAGATCATTGTGAATTAATGATGAAGGAAATCAGAACAGTACTTTTGCTCCCTCCCCTGTTCAGTTAGTGAAGAGAAATTAAATTCTTAACAAATGTATGAAAATTTAATACATAGGCTTATTAAATGCAATGCTAGTTAAAAAAAAAAAAATCACATAATTTGTCAGACTGAGCAGTGAACTTACTTGATAAACTCATTTGTGCTGCATCCAAACAATCATTTTCACTTCTCCAGAGCACAAAAAAGACCAAACTAAAGGCACAGTAAATTTGTTAAAACATAAAAAATATTGCTTAAGACTGTGCAAGTTCACTCCCATGAAGTTATGTCCCTGATAATAAAGACAACTCTTTTAAAAGTTTTAAGATATATTCATAGAAGACCATCTAAGAAAATGGAGTGTCGCATTTGTCACAGAAACCAGTGAAAAAGATTGGAGGCATGCTCATTCTGATAAGTTTGAAACAGGAGAAGGATGAAAGCAAGCAAGAGAAGAAGGAAAATCCAAAAGGGCTTCTTGGCAGCCAAGTCATTAGATTTCAGGCAGACTCCATGGAGGATGTGCTGCAGAGTTAGCTGTCTCTAGGGATGGCCAGGGAGAGAAAGCACCTCCTCCTCCAGGGAGCTGTCATTTCACAACCCAAGCAACTGAGAAACTGACCAATAAGTCTATGGATGAAAATCAAGCTCCAGTTATGGAGTGGAAAGTTCAAGATGCTCAGTAAAAATAGTCGGATACCTGCATCTGGTAAGAAAAGATATTGCTGATGTACTGGAAAACAGCAATGAAATTGATGGCAGGGCAAGTCCAAAGAGCTAACTAGGGTTTCATAAACAATAAAGGTTTTAATTAAGGTCTACCTAAGCTCTTTCCCTTACTGGAGTTTTTAATAATGACATTTGTGAAGATCTTTCCTCATTTTAAAATTAATTTTAGAACTCTCAGTTTAATAGTAACATCCCAAAATAAAAAATATTTTAGATATTAAGAACTATTATTTCAATCATAACTACTGGCAAAGCACTGATAAACCACTTTAAACAGTGAACTTGAGATATTTCTAATTTTTCATTATTTTAATACTTAGGATTCATGCAGTATAGAGCCACTAGTAAATCTCAAAGCTTGTGCTAACCCAATTTTGAAGACAGTTAAAGTCTATATTTAAAAAATACTTTCTATTGCACTGTTATTCTCTGATTTTATATTCTTGAGAATATCAAAATAGGAAATGTTGACTACCGCAGCTGTTACAATAGCTAGGTACCTGGAATTAAGCCTGTATCTCTTTAGAGAGCAGACTACAGTCTTGACTGGAAAAGCCTTCTAGTGCAGATGTTAACACCTGCACTACAGAATAAGAAGTTTCTTTTGATAATTATTCCTTTTTTTTCCTCTTTTCATGTGTTTTGTTTGTTGGGTTTTTTTTAGTCGTGTGAGATATCAACTGAATTTAAGAGAAGTACAGCATTTTGTTTACATGTTTTTATACAGTGCTAATGACAAGAAAATATTATTCTTTCTTCCCATGTAAAATCATCAAAATGTGTGAAAAGTCTATATTGTGGTGTTGCCTTCATTTTTGCTTCTGGGTGTGCTCTTGCAAAGAGTGGTATTAGTTATATGATGTCAGTAAGGCTGCAGCTTGATATAAATTTGTTTTTTCACTATGTGTCATTAGAATCATGTAAACCAGTGAGATGAACAGGACAAAGGAAAAGGTTTTCGACCCAGATAAAACTGAATACATTACTTAAGTAACGCAATAAAAGCATATATTTTATTTCATTGATCTAGACATTACAAGCATGATTATCAAGGTGTCTTTTTGCCGGGGCTTAACATCTGAAATCACTGCATCTCTACAATGTCAATGGGTAAAAAAAAAATATCTTCATTGTATCTATACTTTCATAAAAGTCATACCTTCAGACAATTTCTAAACCAAAGATGGTTTCATGTTTTAACCCCCTCCGGCAACTAAGCACCACACAGCCACTTGCTCACTCCCCCATGTCAGGATGGGGGAGAGAATCAGAAGGGCAAAGGTGAGAAAACTTGTGGGTTGAGATAAAGGCAGTTTAATAGCTAAAGCAAAAGCCACACGTGCAAGCAAAGCAAAACAAGGAATTCATTCATTACTTCCCATTGGCAGGCAGGTGTTCAGCCATCCCTAGGAAAGCAGGGCTCCATTGCGTGGAACAGTTACTTGGGAAGACAAACGCCTTAAGTCCAAGCTTCCCCACCTTCCTTCTTCTTCCCACAGCTTTATATGCTAAGCATGACGTCACATGGTATGGAATATCCCTTTGGTTAGTTGGGGTCAGCTATCCTGGCTGCGTTGCCTCTCAACTTCTTGTGCACCCCGCAGCCTGCTCGCTGATGGGGTGGTGTGTGGAGCAGAAAACCCATTGACTCTGTGTAAGCACTGCTCAGCAATAACTAAAACAGGCCTGTACTAGCAACACTGTTTTCAGCATAAATCCCAAACATAGCCTTGTACTAGCTACTATGAAGAAAACTACCCTAGCCAAAACCATCACAGATGAAGAAGAGACACCTTACCCAAAAATGTATGGACAAACAGAAAAACTTTTCCTCTCATTTTAATCAACAGTTTAATACTATAATTAAGATGCCCTAAAAGACAGTCTCACAAACAAGCAGGTCCTTACCGACCCCATTTCACCATTTGGTAGAAGGATCAAAGAGGACTGATAGGTATTCAGGGTGAGACATTTGTCTAATAAGGGAACTACCACATTTATACCACTTTCATCTTCACTTTGATTTAAATTTAAACTCTACCTAAAGGACATTGGTGTCCTAATCCCAAAGATAAATATATTTATAACATTATCACATTCTAAGTCAAAAGAATTTTACAGCCTTCTAGTTAAACACTGGTGTGTTATCTTGGTCACTGGCAACAACCACTGAGAACTGAGAAGGAATTCCATTAGATAAATCCAAACATGACAGAAAGTAATGATCTCAAGACCTCACTTATAGGAAAAGGTGCAATCCTTCCCTTAACTTTCAAGTATATGATTTCTTTATTCCGTTAGCACCAGTCCATCAGGCCTGTCTGGATTTTGCTTCAGTCAATTAGTCTTCATCATTAGCCCAACCTGTGATTTAATCAGATGAAACCAACTGTTCAGATTGAACACTTGAGGAGAGTGTTCTGGGCCGCAACTGTGAATTCTGAACAATGACAAGGAATAAAGCTTGTGAGAGCTCTTCAGGAAAACATTCAGCCCTGTGGCTCAGCACTGTGCTACTATTGCCTCTACCATACTTGTTTTGACCAAAGAGAAAAGTCTTCTAGAACTCCAGCTCCCAGTTTTGCCCTTTCATTCAGTCAAAACATTTGGCCATCATCATAATAATTCAAGGACTGAGCTACAATTCAGGTCACATCAGAAGTGGGCTTAGAACTGAAACTTACCATGATCGTGAATGGAACACAGAGTGAGGTGTAACTTTATCAGTGACACAAGCACTGTTTTTGGGATAGAGTTCTGTGGAAAAGTTCTTAAGGTTTGGACAATTCTGTCGACAGCACAATGTCTAATGTGAGCTTGTAAAATGAACAAACTGATACATCTGTTAGGCACCTAAGCTCATATGCCTTGAAGAATGCCTAGCTAGTAGTACCTCACTCAGAAAATACTGCAAATAATTTGACAAATTCTAAATCTATACTTTCAGCAGTACAATTAGTTTTATAATAATACCTACCCATTAACAAAAGTGGGGTTTTTTTTAGTATTTATACAAGATGCCACACTCTAGCCACGAAAAGGGCAGGAAAATTCAAATTAGAAAGCAAGTATGATTTGACAGAGAAGGAATGAGTTGTGTTGTATAGAAATTGGCATTAGTTTCATTCAATCGTTTAATTCCCAATTTGTCAGAAAAGCCCAGTGTTTTTCAAACCATCAACCCTATCTAAAGATTCCTGGAAAATAACAGTGTAACAAAACAGAAAATGCAACTAATAGTGCTGGATCTGTTTAAACTACTTACACATACAATTCAGAATGAATACAAGATTACAGGACTAAGTCCAAGCCTATGCAAATTAGGACTAAAATTTATAAATTAAATCATTTAAAAAATACAATAGTTTAAAAGTAATTGAGACAAATACAATTGAGTGTTCATTGTATAAGAGAAAATGGGAATGGCAAAGAAAGAAGAGAAGCTAGGAACTGAATAAGATCTGATAAACAGTTAAAAGCACAAATTCACAAATGCAAAAACTGTTAGTGTGGCTGTGCTCCAATTAAGGATAGATGAAATACTGTTGAATTATAGAGCCTACCTGAAGCTGTTACAAAATGCATGTGTTTGATACACCTTCACCTTGCTTTTCTCACTGTTTTTTGCCTTTCAGTTAGATTTTTGTGAAGTAATTTCTTGTAATCCCAGTGTGGGGCAGCAAAACTCAAAAATTGAATACAGGCTCTCAGTGAAAACCACAGCTATAACGACTCTCAGACTGATACCCAGCTTCTCATTTTCTCATTTTGGGTCAAGTCAATTTCTTGAGCAGAAGGGTATATTTAGAGTATGTATAGCCTACTTCACTAGATGTCAGTTTCCTATGTACCAGGGACATGTTACAGAAGATGCAGCCGAGAATTGTGCACAGAATTTAAGAAACTGAAATATTCACTTCAAACATGTTGTAACATTTAACTCTCTTCTGCTATATATAAAGTGTCAATAATTATACAGTTTCTTTAAGAATTAATTTTATTAGTTCAACTTTTAATTTATTAAATCTTATTAATACTTTCTCCCCTCCCCCGCCCCCCCCCCCAAAAAAAAAAAAAAATATTCTTACGTGTATTTGAACTTCTTGCCTCCTTTCTATAGCAATTCACTGTTAGTAGAAAAAGCATTTTTTAAATTTGTACACAATGGATAAAACCATTCTTTTCATTTCTGTGTTAGCTTTCCAGAACATCACTTCCATTCCTTAAGTAAGCACAGTAAATTTTAGATGATGAGTTATTTTACTGTGTTCACTAGAGGGGGAAAAAAGACAGGAATGAAAAGAGGTGTTTATATCATTTTCAGTCACCCACAGAGTAAGCCACAGTGTTTCAGGAGAGACAAAGCAGAAAATCAGAATAAGGTATATTATTGCACAAGCAGCCTAGAAAATAGGTGTATTCCAATGACAAATTCTGTTTTATTTACATATCTACTTCATGTCTTTCAACTTTAGATCTTCTATTAAAGAGAGAGATATGTCCAATACTAGAATTTGGGAAAACAGCAGGGGGAAAAAAGTACCTCCTATTAAAAAAAAAAAAAAAAAGAAAAGTTAAAGCCCAGCTTCTTTTACAGAATCAGATACATGAAGGAGATGATAGAATAAACTATTCCTGTCAGAAGGCAAGTTTCTTGAAAGGAAATGCCATCTGGAAAACGTAATCATTAAGAATATGGTCTTAAGGAAAATGCTCATTTCCTATCTTAGGTTTGGCAAGTGTGTTGAATACCAATAAAAACAATGAAAGTGGAAGCATCACATTAGGCACCAAATGTATTTGTTTAAATACAAACTATAAACTGTCTCAGATTACTGGAGATTAATGGGTGGATTGCTCTTTTAAGTAATATGTCTTTAAACCCTCAGAAAAACAACATTCTTCTAAGCAGTAGGCTAGTTGATGTAGCTTGGCACATTCTACCAGGTCTAGGCATTTTCTCAAATACTGATACACCTTCCTACAGTGTGTTGACAATAACAAAAATACTAACACTTTTTGAACAAAATACTTTTTTTGGTCTGATTTTCTTTACTATGAGCTATTTTAATGGCCAGCAAAGATATCAGCTTCAGCTGAGATGGGTAAACACAGTAGATTTAAATACCTCCACTGACATTGAAGGTAGCCAATCAGCCAGTCTGCTTATAGACACCTTATTATGCACTGTTAAAAGGGCATCATTTGAACAAAGAACATGGTGTGGAGTCTTAGGAAGTCTGCTTGAAAAACACAGCATTGTTGTGATTTAGAGATCTTCTATAGGCAGGCTCTAACAATGAATTTCAAGCATTCTCTAACAAATATCACCCTTATCTGATGTAACAATGAATGTCTGCATTGGAAAGGCTGCTTTCTGCTTATACTGTGTATGTCTTCAGACTAGGCATCACTCAATACTAGTCAAGTAAGCCTCCTTCTATAAACCGATGTAGACTATTCATCAATTATATGAATTTCTACTGTGATTTTCTTAAGGTCTATATTAACAAATCAAATGAAAAAAATATACTGTATTAGCATTCCAGTGAGTAGCATCCAATACCTGAATATGAGTCATATTCATGTTGCTGTTTAAAAATCATTATTATCATAGAATTTTATTAACAATATTATAACACAATTCTCCAAGATTTCTGTGCACTACAGCTAGCGCAAAGAAAGAGAATGCTATAAAGAAGAGGTACTGAAGTCCAATATACAACAAAAGTAAAGTTCTAGAATGTGACTGTACAAAGATCCTGTACCAAGATACAATTACTGTAAAATGAAAAGACTGGTAAGAAGAAATATATGTGGTCCATCAAAGGACTGGTGAAAACTCATACAAAATACCTTTCTACAGACTGGACAATACTTAACAGGTCTTAAAGAGAAAGCAGGAACCAAACAGGAGATTTTCTTAATGACTGGAGTGTGAGAACTTGGTGAACTGATGATAATTGTTCTATTCTTTTGAACAGTTATGTATACTAAAGAGGATGGGGAAAAAAACCCAAACCAAAACCCAAAAAACTGGGAGGCATGGTTGATACACCATAAGGCTGCGCTGCCATTCAGCAAGACCTGGACAGGTTAGAGTTGGGTGGAGGGGAACCTAATGAAAGTCAGCAAAGGGAAGTATAAGGTCCTGCACGTAGGGAGGAATAACCCCATGCACCAGTACAGGCTAGGGGTTGATCTGCTGGAAGGCAGCGCTGTGGAGAAAGACCTGTGAGTTCTGGTGGGCAGAAAGTTGACCATGATCCAGCAGTGTGCCTTGGTGTCCAAGAAGGTCAATGGGACCCTAGGGTGCATTAGGAGGAGTGTGGCCAGCAGGTCAAGGAAGGTGATCCTCCGCCTCTGCTCTGCCCTGGTGAGGCCGCATCTGGAGTGCTGTGTCCAGTTCTGGGCTCCCCAATTCAAGAGAGACAGGGAACTGCTGGAGAAGGTCCAGCAGAGGGCTACAAAGATGATTAAGGGACTGGAACATCTCCCCTATGAGGAAAGTCTGAGATTGCTGAGCCTGTTTGGCCTGTAGGACATAAGACTGCAAGTGGATCTTAGCAATGTCTACAAATATCTTAAGGGTGAGTGTCAATAGGATGGGGCCAGGCTCTTTTCAGTGGTGCCCAGTGACAGGACAAGGGGCAATGGGCACAAACTGCAACACAAGAAGTTCCTTCTGAATATGAGTGTCATGGTTTAACTTCAGCTGGCAACCAAGCACCAAGCAGCCGCTCACTCACCCCCCCTCACCCAGAGGGATGGGGAGGAGAATCGGAAAGGAATATAAAAGTCAAGGGTTGAGATAAGAACAATTTAATAGGTAAAGCAAAAGCCATGCACGCAAGCAAAGTAAAACAAGGAATTCACTCACTACTTTCCATGGGCAAGCAGGTGCTCAGCCATCTCCAAGAAAGGAGGGCTCCATCACACGTAACAGTTACTTGGGAAGACAAATGCCATAATGCCAAATGTCCCCACCCTCCTTCTTCTTCCCCCAGTTTATATACTCAGCATAACATCATATGGTATGGAACACCTTTTTGGTTAGTTGGGGTCAGCTGTCCTGGCTTTGTTCCCTCCCAGTTTCCCAGTTTCCCATTCCCCTCCAGCCCTCTCGCTGACAGGGCCAAAGAAACTGAAAAGTCTTTGATTTAGTATAAACATTACCCAGCAACAACCAAAAACATCAGTGTGCTGTCAGCGTGGTTCTCACACCAAATACAAAACACAGCACTGCACCAGCTACTAAGAAGAAAATTAACTCTATCCCAGCTGAAACCAGGACAATGAGGAAGAACTTCTTTACCTTGAGGGTGACAGCACTGGAACAGGCTGGCCAGAGAGGTTGTAGAGTCTCCTTCTCCGGAGACATTCGACACCTGCCTGGATGTAACTCTCATACAACCTGCTCTAGGTGAACCTGCAGCAGGGGGTTGGACAGGATGATCTCCAGAGGTCCCTTCCAATCCTGACCATTCTGTGATTCTGTGAAAACGAGTAAGGGAACATGAGAAACAATGTATAAGAACTTATTAAATCCTTGCAAAGGAGAATGATGGCTTTATTCAGAATGAAGCTGCTGGATGATGAGACCACTGTCCTGATCTCTAAATGATATTTTACCACTGTCCTAATTAAGCATTCTGCACAGTAAAACCACAGTTGTCAGGGCTGAGAGAGACCATGCTTTCTTAGAAAGACTGGAGCAGCTAGAAGCAGACTAAGGGAATAAGCCACTGTACTTTACAAAGAGTATTGATTCAAGTACATACCTACCACCTGTCCTCATAGTGGCCATGGGGACACAGCAACTAGTGGAACAGTGACATTGAGCAAGCAACTACTGGCTTAAGCATGATCAAGAGTGAAATATCATGGTATGAACTTTCTTTTTCACTTTTATGGTGAAAGAAATTAATTAGTTCTTTCTAAAACACTTCCCTAAAGGGTATCCCTAAGATGATTCTGTTCAATATTGGGTAGTTGGGTTTTGTTTTGTTTTGTTTTTAATGCAAAGGAAATGGACTGTAATAACAGCTTGAAATAATTGGTGTCAGCCAGATGGATAATCACACCTTAGGGAAGGATTTGTTTTGAGGGTTGTTTTTTTTAATTATTATCCAAGATCACGAGCTATGATTTTCAAATGAACCAGTCTGATCAAAAGGTTGAAAGATTAAGTCAGTGGCTGAAATATGAGATATCTCTATCAATTGTGTAAATACCATTTCACTATTGATAAATTTGTTCTTTTATGACTGTCTTGAATGCACTGTCTATTAAGTCAGTATAAATATAAATATAAACAGAAAAACAGAAAATATGTTTCCTTAAGTGCAGGCCCTAAGGAACATGCATTTCCATATTTAAATCCTGGAACTTTGTTCTGTGTGGTATGAGGTTAAGGCTCCTTTCAGCCGTGGGGGAAGAGATCAAAGTAAGACCACATCAATGGTTTGTGGAAGTATTTGCTAACAGAGAGGAAGGCAGGGGGTCGAAGCTACACATTTGTTACATTCCTTTTGAAAGGCATTATGTCTGAATGGATGACATTTCAGTTTATTTTATTGCAACAATTATATTTTCAGCTCTGCTTGAAACAATCTTCTGTACCCTCTCAATATTTTTTACATTGTAAGAGAGAGAGTTACTTTCCTGACTTGTGTTGAAGTGGTGCTCAGAAAGAAGGTATGAAATGGACAAAACTGACAGTAAGTGGAGGTAACCTTTGAAGAACTGGTCCCCTGCTTTCATTTCTCCTGCTTGCCTCTGGTCAACAGCATATGTGAATAACTTATTTCTGTGTCCTGGTTCAACGGATCACTATTGCATTGTGAAGGCACACAGGAGTTGTTGATTGTATTCACCTGGAATCTCCATTATGTTTGAGACATTACACTGCCTGGCTGTAAACTTTTTAAGGTCAGCAAAAAAACCTGTTTACCTGGTGAGCTCCAGAAAAGAAGCAAGATGCTAATTTAAAAATAAACATGTATTTACATGCATCAAACAAAATCCTGGGACAAAATTAAGGGCCCTCTTCAACTGTCAATTATAATTTTGCTTGGTGACTTCAATGAAACCACTCCTGATTTGGTCCCCTATAATATAACAGCACCGTGAACTGTAATGTGTCACTGTGGAAGGTTCTCATTCTCTGTGCTAAAATGTATCTCCCCGCAGGCATGATTAAGGCTCTTTTGCTTTAAGCTTCTCTAGTATATTCACCTTAAAAGCTGCAGTGCTTTTACCCCATACCAAACTTGCTTCTAAAGCACTACCAGTAAGGGGATAAAAGATAAGGAGACTTAAATATTATCTTGTGTGCACTGGGATCCAGCCTTTTCTTTTTAAGAATTTTGCCTTTCCACAGTAAGGTTTGACAGAACAAAAGATCTTTCAAAATGCGAAAACATGGTAAAACATCTGCACTCTGCCTCTGTCTTTAGTTTCTTCACTACCGTGGAAACATTGCAAAACAGATTACACGGTACTTTTTGTTTTGTTTGGGGGGTTGTTTGTGGGGGGAGGTTTCACAAATAACTTCTCAGAGATATTTTTTTTTAGGTTTTTTTTAATGAACCAATCCTACTGATGGATTTTGAGAAACTAGAAGCCACTTCTAAGGCTTCAAACCATGTCATAAATGGCCTCAATCTTCAGGCAAGTGTACTGAAAAGAAAATCCTTCAGGAAAATATGCTTTCAGATTGTCGTCTTGGAGTATGCTAAGTTGTCATATCTGAATAAATAGATTTTGGTATGCAGATCTCTGGTGAACATTATGATTAGATATTATCTGACTGATTTTTGTTACTTACGAAAGTCACATATGGCTTCTTTAACTGGAAGACAGTGACAAAAAAAACAACATGGAAAAGCTGTAAATCCTAAGAGGGCAACACAAAATTCACGTTCAGTGTTCAAGACTAAATTTTAAAGTTAAAAATATTCAGCCTGGTAAAGTTCAACAGCTAACATATTTAGGAAAGCTAGACTCAACTGTCAAAATGTTGTCTGCCTTCAATTTTGAATTTGAATTTTTACTGTTTCCTTTATCTAAGACAAAGGACTACAAAGCCTCCACATTCTACTTAGGAAAGTTTTCATATGGTGAAGTACTGAATATAAGTTTACCCTGACACATTCTGTGGGTACTGGTAGAAAAGAAGAGTGCAGTTTCAGTAATGAAGCTGATGCACTCACGTTTTGTCAGCTAAGTTCCCGTGCCCTCAGTGGAGATGAACAAAATGTAGGGATTAGCAATGAGGCCCAGGCATCTCAGTGGCGTTTAGATCACTTGAATATGGGCCACAGTGCCTATACTATGGAGAAGACAGCTGTGCCAGATGCAATCCTTGGAAAATGGTCCAAATGTCTGTATTACATTGTTTCATCATTTCAGATACTAATGAAAATGATAACCGGTAGAAACAGTAGAGATTTAAAACTAATTTAGCATTTGAGCAATTAAATTTACATCAGTCTTTCAGAGACACAGGAGCAAATCTTCAACCATTACTCTTACAAGTAGAACAGGCAAAAGGGGACATCCATTTTATGCACAGATTTTTCTACAATATTGTGATTAACACCATGCCCACTTATGAAAACTAGAATTGAAAATAATGCTTAAGTAAGTATTTGCAAAAAGAGAGCATACGTAAGACTACATATCCCTTTTAGTGTAAAACAGCGATATTGGGTTATACGTATACTAAACAGCTAGAAATATGACACATTCCAAAGCAAGAAAAATATTCTTGGTCATAATACATGAGACAAATTCCTACAGAAATTCTATCTACTGTTTTAGAGTAAAAGTGTTTACAGAAAAATTCTACATATCCCTACAGCAATCATTTAGTCAGCTAACATATTACACAGCAGCTCAATGCAATAAAGACTGCTACTTCAGAACCAGTTGACGCCACAAATAAATTTTAACCCATTCTTTCAGTCAGACCATGTCCTTTACTCTCAAAGTCTTGTTAAAGCTGATGTTCCTCCCAGTACAGCCAGAAGGTCAAAAAATATAAGATGAAGGAGAAACAATCTATTACATTTCCAGTTTGGCCTTGAGAACATTTGTGATAATCAAGGGTGCACGTACCCATTAATAAATACTTCTGACAGTATAATGCCTATAAAATTAAACTTAGTAGAAAGACTCCTTCTTCATTAATGTGATTTATATACTACAGATTAATCAAGGAAAGATTTCCAGTATATTAATTAAACCATCATCTATCATGTATGCTACTTATCTCACATTGCAACAGCAGCCGACTCTTGATGTTATCAGGAGTTTGACATTTTCTGTAATTGCTTATGAGGTTGACAGAAGTTTGATATTGATGAAGTCAGTTCCTAGCACAAAAAAGTACTATTTGTCTGTAAAATGTATTACAACTCCCTTTTTCTTACTGAACAGAGAGTAGGTGTATTCTGGATCAGTATTGTCTGTATGAAGATCTGTGTTTTGTTTGGGGCATTTGCTGGCTTTCTCTACAGTCTATAGCTGCTCTCATGACAACGATCTCTGCTGCTTTTCAATTCAGGCAAAGCTCCCAGCTTTCACAGGAATGCCTACATATAATGGAAGGGTTCCCAGTAAACGAGACAGGCACAGTGACACCATTAATGTTATTTCTGTACCGTTTTACAAATTGAAGCAAGCGAGGTCTGCTTATGTTTCATGTTAGATGAAGTCTGCTTTTCCCCGTCACGCAAACCCTTGAACAGTGGAAAATATGATTTAGTCATGCATAAGAGCGTAAGCTTTAAGACCCTAGTGACTTTACTAGAATCAGGGTAAATTCCAGAAAGCCAGTTTCAATTAAAGTATACTGTGTCAGTCAATTGCATCAAGCTTTTCAACTTCAAAAAAAAAATATTATCTTTATATTGATAACGTCATACATGAAATATAATCTCAAAGAATTATCATTACCATTCATTTCTTGAACAGTAAAAAATAGCATTTGATTAATTTTGATTAAGTAACTGGCCTAAAATGGTTGTTTCCTGTGTGTACCATTAGCACATTTTCTCTAACTGTTTTAACTCTAAATTCAGCTGGCTAGGAGTTTTTCCAGCTGTATACAGGATAGAACAACTAGAAATAAATTTCTGATTAGACAAAAGCAAAATCATTTTTTAAAAAGGACTACATATCTGGCTTAAAATACAGCATCAGAGGAACATATCTGGCAATAACTCAAGTGACTTGTTTTAACATTTCCTAAAGTAAAAAAAAAAAAAAAAAAAGTTCTGTTACCGAAAATTGTAACCAGGAAAGCTCTCCAAACAAAACAATAGTTTAAAAGCAGACATTGGTTTATTGCAGCACTGCATGCATGGGTGATCTTTCCTCCTATTATGCACACCAAGTTACTCCAGAGTACACATTATATACAGTAGAGTACTTGCATATTCATAGTACATTACATATTCATTTTCATTCTCACACAGGACTGGTTATAAGTTTCTCGCTTGTAATGCAAATTAGTGTGCATCCTCAGGTAGCACAACTGAAGTTTTTTTACCAACTACTCCCAAAGCAAAGCGGGATTTTGCCCTCTTTAAGGGGGGCTATTTGAGTTGGAGGTCACAATCTCCCACTACCACAAATACTCTTTGTCCTACTTTCAAGTAATTTTCTGAGGACTGCAACACCTTATTAGCTTGTCTCCTCCTGAGGCCAGAATTTTTTCACTTAGGGACTTCTTTCTGCATAATTTACATAATGGTGTTCTTATTATGTGTTCTTTGTTACCTAAGAGTGACTCCCTTGATTAGAGGTCCTTTCATTCATCAATTTCGGTGACTTGAGAGGGTGGGTCAGCTTGACGTAAACTCTGTGCATTCTTGTTTAACTAAATTAGAGTTGGGTAAATCCGGAGTTTAGGCAACACTACTATCCCCAAAATCTGGTACTCTTTGCTTCTTACTACTTGCTGCTTCTCTCAGGAGTTCACCAGAAGTGACCCCCATCCTGGTATGCTCTGGGGTCCAAGGGACAGACTCTCCCCAGAGAGTTTCACTCCACCCCAGGTGGACACCTTTGGACAAATCAAGAGGCAGCTTTTCTTCCTGTTGTTCAGCCTCTACCTTTTAACAAAGCATGTCACTGAATAAACAGGTAAACTGTGCGCAAATACATCATGCAGTTATACAATCCATCTTCTATCTTCTCTCTGCAAGAAAACATCTTGTAGAGCTAATGTAGTGATGCAATAAAAGCAAAGTCACCAAAATATTTCTCTCAAAAAAGATAACCTGGTTTTTTACTCCATAGAACACACAAAATGAAGACTTCTGCACAGTGTATGCTACAATCCTCACACAGTGATTCTCTTCCTTCTTTTGCCTGTTTTCTCTGCACAGTGCTGTTTTTATCTTCTTTGCACCTTGTTAATTTTCATTCTCCTGAAATGCAGAAGCAGCTTGAAGTTCTTTCATTTCCATCATCTCCTTCTGACTGTCTCTCCAGTTGCAGACTGAAGGAGGGAGCAGTCTCTACTGTAACATCAACAGCCTTCAATCCCAGTGAGAACAAAGACACATTTAACTCACAGTGCTAGGACTGATTTGTCTCTACAAAATAATCTGGCACTTGTTTTTTTCCCACTGGGTGCCCTTCATTAAAATTGCTCACCTTTTTCCTTCTTGCTTCCCAGCACCCTTAGTAAGCATATCATATCTTACATGGTATCCAGCAAATTGAGTCCTGTTGAGTACTGCTTTTGTCAGTTATATAATTCAGATAGACTGCTGACACACAAGCAGCTTTCTGAGCTGAGGAGTCTTCCTGCTTTGATTACCTCCCTAGTCTTCTTTGGGTCTGTCATTTGAGGCTGCACAAGGATTTTCTGAGTTTCTGTGTCCCCCAAACACTGTGTTTGTTTCTCTGTTTTGTACATCTTCAGGATGTCTGACAGATTTTCTAGTCACGTTTACTTGCTTTTCCTTCATCTAGGCAAAGTTCCTCAAATTTATGGTTTGAAAGTATGGGAGATGATAAAGATTTTTTCTCCATTTCTCCCCATAGTTTAGGACATAGTTTTACTTTATGTGCTGTCTTGTTTATAGCTGAAAGGTTCAGCTTTCCCATGCTTAAGCTAAGCCCCTTTCTTTTCAACTTCAGACAGTGCTTTATTTTCAAAATGTCTGTTGAGGTCCTTCTTTTCCCTATGAGCCTTCGTTACTGTTCAGCAAAACTCACCTTGTATTCACCTATCCATTTTGCTGCTTTCCATACTGTAGAAAAGTGTTCAGATTAACTTGGGACTGACAAATTAGAAAAAATTGATTTGTCCAGTGATTGTTCCAGTTGGGGTTTGAATCTGCCCAATCTGCCTCGCTCATTGTGCTGTGGAGCTCCACTAACTGCCTGCTTGCCTTCTGAAAGCAGTGAGCATTGTCAGGCATGCTCGGCTTGGCGCTCTCCTCCAGAACCCTTGTTATTCATTTTATCAGCCCTTGACCATCACACCCCTTTGCTTTTTGTTTCCCACCATTAGCAGCCTGGTCTCTTAAGTTTTTCTTTTACTCTAGCTTTTCCTTATCATGTCAGCTGTCTTGTCAATTTGCTTAGTGTCCAGTCTTACAAGAAGAATGACAAAAGAATCCCCTTGAATGTCACAGTGTACATCTCTGCTGTTTCTATTCTCAGTAAAACAATGTAAGCAAACTAAGCATTCTGCCCTGCTGAACTCTAAAGACTACAATAAAACTGAAAGTGTGTAGCTTTCTTTCCAATAAATATTATGCCTAGGTATTTTCAAATGCACAATTCATGGCTTCCCACAGGTATGGGATCCTCCACCAAGTCACCTGAACTTATGAGATCAGAAAGAATTTCCTAAAGCTTTTTAAAGGTATTTTGCAATGTTTCAAATTGGGAAGCCACTAACATTTACTGAACTGAGCACAAGATTCAGGAAAAGAATTTATAAAATTACAAAATGGACAATGAAGGAATATGTTTTCAAACATTTTTTATGAATTTACTAGCTTGTCCTTGTTATCCCAAATCTGGGTTCTTCACCTGGTGTGCAAGAGCCAATCTGCACACAGAGTCAAGATATTTGTTTATTGCATGTCTGCACAGAGATGGGTCATAGGTGGTAATCCACAAAGCTAGCACATCTCTTAACATGTGGTAAAACATTTTATACACTTTGAAAAATTGTTTACAACTGTCTTTAGTCACACTGAATTCTCATTGTTTCTTATGAGCCTCGTCTCCATTTAAAGGTACAGTGTTCTTTCTCTTCACCCACATGTTCTGTGGGGAGGGGGCTTTGTTAGTAGGGGGGCTTTCTTTGCTAGAGGGTGGATCTTTTATTATGCTAGTTAGGATAGTTCACACATAAGTCCAGTAATTTTCTGTTTAGTCTTATTAAACATTTGGTTCTATGTGAGCTTATCTTGTTGTGCCCCATTTTGACATTTGTGGTGTCTGTTCCTTCTCCCAATGCCATGTTTTGTTAACTGTTTGTAAGACTTTAACTAACATCCTGTATTTTTCAAATTCTTTCCTGTTTTTCACTATAAACATTGACTTTTTTCCCTCTTTTTCTTTTTTTTTTTAATGTAAATATTTCTTATTTCTTATAATTGTAGGTGTTTGTTTTGTTTGTTTTTTTTTTTAAAAAACAGCAAACCTCCACCTTTTCAGTTTAGATGATGTTTGCATGTTTTGTGGAATTTTCAATTTAGGAAAGGCTGGAATCCATGTGTTTCCAGATTTCAGCCAAGCTGTGGTCCAATCATGCAATGCCATTTTGGTACTCTTAAGGAGAAACAAGAAAGTGACAACAGCCTCCACTGTTTCATAATAAGGGCCTGAACAAAACATACTGATTTGAAATTGATGTATTGTGAGAACATGGACAAGGGCTTCTAATAAATTTAATATTAATATTATATGTGTGGGTTTCAACCCATTAAACCTTTTCCTACCAGAAGTGCATCTTTTGCTTAGTTCTTTAACGATAAACACCTGTGTATGACTCTCTGTTACTGGTTCTGTTTTTGTAGCCTTGAATGACTTGCTTTTATACCTCTTCCAAAAACTGATACAAACAAAAAGCATTCAAAACTTAAGACTGTAGAGTACGCTTGTTAGAAGCTAAGGAATTGACACAACATGTACAAAACCCCCAAAATGGGTATCATTTGTCTAAGAAAAATGTCATTGCTCGCTTTTTCAGAGTCTCTCCATTGCCACAGTATCAATTAATAGAAAACGGTATTTCAGTGAATCACCTTGTTCAAGTATAAGGGCTAAAAGAATTATTCAGACAGAACAAACAAGTCTCAAATAATGCAAGGCAAAGAAGCCAAGTAGCTGTCAGTCACAAGCAATGCCAGTGTGCATGATCCACTACTTCTCCCTGTTTTCTTATAAAGCAGCAAAAGATGTGTCAAGCAGTCAAATGCAGAGGTAAAAAAACAAAACAGAAAAAAAAACCCCAAAAACCCCCAAACAACCCCAACAAAAAGCCAACCAGTTTAAGCAAGAAAAGGACACAGAATCTGAGGAGAAAAAAAGAAAAAAGAATAGCTATGAATAAGTAATTTACCTCATAGCCATCTACTGTAATCTACATCAAACTCAAACTAAATTTAGATATGCAAGAAAAAGAAGGAAAACCTGTACGTGGTTGATTACTGAAAAAAGGTGATGAGGAAAAACTTTACTGTATTTTTGGGTCCTCTCCTTGCCTGTTTCTGATATAAAAACCCTCGCTGTATATGTACAATGATCTCTGTTGTGCGACTTTAACGTTATCTGTCCTGTTCCAATTTGTCTCAGCATATTTATAAAACAAAGTGACAGAAGTGAGCAGAAGCAGTGATCCAGGTGGTTTTAAAAACAATTTTGGCCCTGCAGCTGACACACATGATAAACTGACAGTAAGACACAAATGCTATCTAGATGCTAATTCCATTTATATCGAACACTTCAGCAGAATGTAACTTCAGCACTCATTCTTTTTAATATAATACTAACACAATAGGATCCCCCTGAGGAAGGAGGCATCTTGCCTGTAGGTCTAGGTGGATATGTCCCAGGAGATCCATCTGAAGGTTCTCTCTCAGAAAAAAATTGAGTAGTTAACAAACATTTGTTATTAGCTTGGTCAGCAAACAGGTACCCTACTCCAACAGAGGCAGTAGTGAGGAAAAAAAATTCTTTAGAATTTCTAGTCCTATTCTCCAATATAAGGCAGGCTTGAAAGTTTTGAAATTTTTCTGCATAATTGGAGGAAAAAAATGTCTTTTGTCTTATTCCTTTAGATGGATACAATAGGTCACACAGTCTAACAGGTATTACCAGTGTGATTGAAACTTGCATATGTATTTTCCTGACTGAATTATGAGAGATATAGATTAGAACAAGAACCTTATGCTTTGAATGTGAAATTTCCTATGCCAAACGTAAAATTGGAAATGAAAAGTGATCATTTAACTGAGGTTTTGCAAGAACAAAATCCATTGCTAACAAATAAAACTTGGTGAAAGTTTTCAGCTTGCACAAATATAGCTTTTAATAGGAGAATGTAATTCCCTCCAGTCCAGATCAATAGAAGTGCCATTTAAAAGGTTGCATCTTTATTGAAAGAAAATAGACTGTGCCCATATTCCCACTGAAAAAAATCTGACATACAAGCATGAAGTTTAGTCATTGTCATAAGGATAAATCAGTGGCTCAAAGAAAGATAAGCACACAGTAAAATAAAAATGGGTGACAGTATGTATCATAAACTGATTCTTTAGTTCCTTATATGACACTAAAAATTTAGAAGGTTTTCTGAAAACTCTTATCACTGCAATGACTATCTCAGGATGCAAAATGAAGTCAGTTTTTAATCAAAACCTTGCTAAGGCAAAGATGGGAACCATTTTTTAAAGACCAATTGAAAGCTAGTATCTGATAAACTGAAAGTGACCAGGCCTAAGCCAGCCTGCCTGACAAAGAAGAAAACATTCAGAGATTGACCACTGAGTAGCCTTTAGCATGAGGAATCTGCTGCTGTCAACAAGATATTCTGACAAGCAATGAGGTTCTGGCATGAAAAAGCTGCTTTCACGGAGTGAGGCCAGAAGTCATGCAATTACTTCTGACAGCTACCTCTCAGTAATTGTCACAGACATGGTTAGGAAAAAAAAAGTTTCCTAATAAGAGAAAGGTCTTCAAAAGGTTCAATAGGTAGGTGTTGGGCCATTCCCCAGCTCACTTGAAGTACGTCTCATTTTATGATATTCCAAATATGCTCCGAGATCTATTTACTCTGTGGGGATTTTCAAAAAGGCAGGTATGTTACTGAGGTAAAAGCTTATTTCAGAGATTGTAACTGCTTTCATTGTTGGCACCTGAGATACTGTTACCTTCTGGTTAGTGGTAGCTACTGGTGTTAATTCACACACATGTCAATAAGTTATGCTTTTCAGTGGTGTTTGAGCAGTTTTATTATGAATGCTCTTAAAAACCTGAAATAACTACTCAAACAGTGTGAAAATGGCAAGAGATAAAAGTGATGGTAGAAAACCTACCATTTCAGCCAAGGATTAAGTCAAGTAAAAGAATACATCAATAAATGTGGAAGTTTGAGTTTTCAAAAGGAAATTGCTGGAAGAGTTACAATATAACATCTTGTTCCTCTGGATTTCCAGTGCACAGATCAATCTACTACATTCAGGTACCAGATCAACCATAAATGGATGAACAAGAAGCTTCAGAGACAGTGGAAGAAAGGAAGATAAAATGAGATCCTGGGAAGACAGCATTATAGCAGTCTCTGAAGTAGAAGTAATGAACAGTTGCATCAAATACACAGGCAGTCTACCTCACTTGAAGGAGAAGGTTGTGATTTTTTCTACTAAGAGTGAGAGAGAAAGCTGAGGTAATAAGCAAGAAAGCAATGCTGTGGTAGGAAGCTAGTCTGTGTCACCAAAATCGGGAATAAGAAGATTCCTTAACACCAATGTAGCATTAAGAAACAGGTATTCCTTTATTGCAGTGCTGGATGCACGTTAGGTCGACCGATCCTCTGTCAGTTGTCCTAATTCAAGAAGCAAGAAAATTAACAATGAGACAAAGAATTACGGTATATGTTCCACATATGGTGGTTTCCGATATAGAATAAAAGCAGGGATATTAGTTACCTCCAAGCTGCATGCTCAATTGCTGGAGCAAGATGATGTGGAACTTCAAACCACCACAGCAGTTAAACCAGCAATGTGTTTAAATTCAGAAACAAAGGATTCTGAATCTTTGTATCATGATTGCCTACAAACTATTGAACATGTATATTCAAGCAGACAAGATCTGAGGGATGAACCATTAACTGATCCTGATTTG
>JAVJGI010000040.1:87147251-87158369 GCA_035590275.1 Ibycter americanus | reverse complement strand
TGAAGTAAATGAAGGTTCAGTGATCAGTCAGCTGTAACTATAGGGTCAACTATTGTTTGAGACCCCTTAGAAGACTCTGAGACACCTGTAAGGAGCATGCATGACACTTAATAAACATAGTACTGCCTGTTGAATGAATATACATGATTTTTCCAAGAAATGTAATACATAATCATAAGTGTGGACTATATAATTTTGTTTGAATGAAACATACAACATGCACGTTAGGTGGAGCGATCCCCCATGCATCCAGCACTTCAATAAAGGAATGCCTGCTTCTTAATGCTACACTGATGTTAAGGAGTTTTCTTATCCCAAATTTGGGTGACGTCTGCGCTCATTTTTTGGCAATATACAAACACAGGAAGGTAATTCAAAGGTGGGGACAGATACCAGGAATATTTAGTACAGCAGAAGCAGATTGGAGAAATTCTATAAAACTGAGCAACAACAGCACAACCAGTCTGTGCATTTGGAATATTTATAGAATCAAATGGAGCGGTAAAAGCATTTATGAAACAAGCAGGAAATGCAGCTTGAAGCACAGTAGCAACATAGTGAACAGTAGAGACAAAAAGGTCCATATGTCAAAAGTTGCTTTGTGTATTCAAGTTCTGTAGCTTGCTGGTAGAAATACAAAACGACCTTTCAGAAGGGGAAATGGAATCAGCAGGATAGCTCACGTGCAATGAAGAGGAAGAGGCCAGTGAGGTAAGACTCTTATGAATGCTGAGGTACTATAGGTTTTGGAAAAGACTATTAAATAGTAAAGGAAGAATGATATCTTTAAGAAGGTTGTCAGCATGCAGCCTAAGGGGGTGGATGGATCAAATTCTACAGACACTATCACAAACTGAATAGGTTCAAAACCAACTTTAAGTAACCCAACATTCAGTATGGGCAGATAGACCCTTTTCTCCATATTCTTTTTGTTTGATTGTGGCTAGCTTCAAACTTAGATGTACAGTATTTAGACTTGAAAGCATTATGAGAGTTGAACTCCTTTCTAGCTCAGATTCAGAAAGATCTTTGGCTTGTGCAGAATTGAGATGTGGAGCTATGGCTAAGCAACCTATGAATACAAATCTGCAAGAAACTTCTCTAGTCTATGAAACATGTCTCTTCTGATGTGTACTTGCTTAACCTTCCCCTAGTCACCTACAGCACTTTTGCCATTTTTCACATCTTCAATTAACTCAGTGGCTCACTCCTCAAGCAAGCTGCCCTGTTATTAGCACAGAATGAGACACTGCAGAGCAGGTCTCACTGACTCATTACAAAATGAACATCCAACAACTTACATATGTTGAGAATAGTGTAATGTTCTGACAGTTTACTTGGGCTGGAGTCCAGTGGAAAGTAAACCCAGTGTAAATAGGATTGTTTATTCAAGGCAATTGCTAATCAGAAGGTCTCCTGACAGTGAATTGTGGCTATGTGCTATCAGAAAGCTGAAGACAGGCAATTCCAAAACCCAAACACAAACCTAGATTTGTGTTTGAAGATAGAGGCAGAACTTTCTATGAACATCTTAGTTTTGCTATCTCCTTTATTTCCTTTAAGCCAATACTGATTATTGCTTTTCAGCAGCATGCCAGTGTTGAGAGACTTCATCTTTGCAAGAGTGTTCACTATTCCCAAGCATAAGACAACAATCATCTTCTGAGCAGCATAAGAAGTTTCTAACTCTGCAAAACAGATATCATAACACTAGTAACTATCAATGATTTAACAGAAAAAATAACAGATAGCTTAGTTTTTAACTTCAATTGACCTACACTAAAAAGTATTTTGTCTTATTCTAAGTTTGAAAGTTCTTCACAATAGAAGCAGTCAATGTGTTCCAGTGAAAACAAGACAAAATGACAGCTCAGTGATTTACAGAGTACTTAGCTTATCACCTGATTGACATCTTAAACTGTGATGCTATGGGGAAACATCCGCCCAGAATTCTTGAGAAATCATCTTAACAAAAATAATATTCCTGCCTTTTTTGGGTCTAAGACTTGTAGAAGGACATTTTAAATCAAAGTCTTCAAATTATGAGTTGATGGGTGCTGAAAAATAGTGTGTAGGATCATATTTTTTTATTTTGTCTAGAAATTAACGGCAGTTTTACAATGCTGCCATGCTGAAACCAAGAAACCGTGCTCTGAAGTTTAGTTTAACCACGTGAAATTCTAAAGGACTCATATTAGTCCTTTATTATGCATTATCAGTTCCAGCATTTGTGTTCAGGTACATGTCCAAATCAGCAAATGTATTAGTTCAGAGAATTAAATAACCCATTCATACATAGCCATTTCACATTCACAGACACTGTAATGCTACAGTGCTACAATAAGATCTCAGACTTCTTGTCAGGGCACTGAATGCCCCACTGGGCCATATTTGTCATGACCAGCCTCTTTTGAGACCTTCACCTGCACATACACTACTGTCACCCGGCACTACGGGGACAGGCATATTGCTTAGGGATCCTTGGTAGAACAATAACACAACAAAGCAGTTATTATAATCAAAACTTTATCTTAACCTAGACCCTCTGAAGATTGGGTCATTTTACAAAACTAGCATCAGAGGCCCTCTGCAGATCAGATAATTTGCACTAACATCCAAATCCTCCTACAGATCATTTTTACACATGAACCATAACTTGAACTCAAAAGTACACATACGCAATTCAATCCTCAGCAGAAGCAGCCAGCCATGGCATCCCTGACCATTGGGAGATAATGTACCTGCAATCCCACAGCTGCAGCCCACATATGACTGGGACTTGCTGCTGCATGTTTCATAGGCGGTGCTCCATGTGGTCTTATGGCTTCCCTGTTCCACAACATGTGGCCCCCTTTGAAGCATAAGTCTGTCGGTGGCCTATGGCTGTCCACCCCACAAGATGGTGCACCAGCGCCTAGGAGCAGGGGAGCTGTTCACAGCTGCCAATTGCTCCAGAAGCTTTGTTTCAGCTCAAATGCAGCCTCCCAGTTGTTGCCAGAGTTCACTGTTAGGAGCATCAGGAGCCACTCCATGAGGGAGGGCAAGCCAGAAGCCAAGGGTGATCCCAGTGCAGGTAAGGCAGCACCCTCACCAACCAGACAGGCCTACAACACCCAAGGCCGGGCCGTGATGGGGCCCATCTACCTTCAGGTTGTACACCCAGACAGGGTGAACTCATGCCTCAGGTTTGAGATTAATCTAGGAAGATGAGTGAGGAAATAAGGATCAGGAGAGGACAGGGCTGAGACAGACATGCAGTGTAGGGCCAAGATCCATCTGGAAGACAAAGCTGGAGATCATGCTACCTGTAACATACATCTGAGCTGCCTCCAGGACACAGGGGCAGAAGCAGCTGTACAACACAGCTCAAGCTGAGACTGAAGGCCCAGGCCAGAGCTTAAATAGCCTCTGGAGCAAAGGTCAGGGGGTACACCAGCAGAGGCCCCAGGTGGCACTGGCAGGTCTGGGCCTTAAGAGCTTAGGTACACTCAGTACCTTGACTACTTCTTCTGCATCAAATGTACCTAAGAAACATAGTGCTGGTTAGAACTTATATGAAACAGCTGTGATGCAGAAAGTTATTTTTACTACTGCTTCCTGCTACTTCAACTACTTCTTGCTGAAAAACAAGGACATACTTTTGGGTTTCATTTTAATTTCATTAATGGAATTAAAACAAGATATTTTAAAACGCCCTATGTATCACAAGAATATCATTCGGTTCCCTGAGATCACATAGCTCAGTGGATGGGACTTGGAAATGGGTAAAACTTTTCAATGTGCAATGGTTGTTAACTATTACATCTGTGCTCTCAGTGAATTAAAACATCTGTTGTCAGGCATGGTGCCAGGAAAAAAACCACCTGTGTATCTATGTTTTGTATTGCTTCCTTTAGTAAGCAAGGTGAACAAGCTTACTAAAGATTTTTCGATACTTTTCTTCTTTTTTTCCTAAGAGAACAGCAACATGTCAGGAAAAATAAACTCTTTGAATGAACACCCATGTTTATTACCCTGATGTGCATACACTTCATAATGCAGCTTTTATAATACCCCCCTTTTTTGCTTTTACTTTCTAAAGACTGTGGGCTTTTAAAAGTGGAGTAAAAGCACTAGCTAATTGTGATCTGTGCTTTGTACAACACATTTAATTCTCTAGTTGTTTGTTACAAATACAGTGCAGGTCATAAATTCAAAGACAGCTTTCATGTAAAAAAAGAAAAGCCATACAGCTGTTATTTTCAAGACCAAGACAATACTTTGGTACAGTTATACTCATATCTCCAAAGCCAATTTATAAGGTGTTTGTTTTCAGATTGTAAAAATTCACTCAATTCATGATCAAAAAGTAATGATGCTAAGGACCACTTAGCAGGGAATAAAAACAGTATCACAAAAGAAGGCCTTCTGTATGTGCCCTCATAGATGTCTGTCTCAGATTAACACCCTATAAATGTTTTTATTAAAATTCCTTCTACAAATGTTCTAAGCCATTTTCAATGTATTGGGTTTGCGTGGCGAGGTTTTGGTAGGAGGGGGGCTACAGGGGTGGCTTCTGTGAGAAGGTGCTAGAAGCTTCTCCTATGTCCAGTGGAGCCAATGCCAGCTGGCTCCATGATGGACCCACCACTGGCCAAGGCCGAGCCCATCAGCAACAGTGGTAGAACCTCTGTAATAACATATTTAAGAAGGGGCAAAATAATCTGCACAACAAATTGCAGCTGAAGAGAGGAGTGAGAACATGTGAGAGAAACAACAATGCAGACACCAAAGTCAGTGAAGAAGGAGGGAGAGGAGGTGCTCCAGGCGTGGGAGGAGACATTCCCCTGCAGCCCATGGTGAAGACCATGGTGAGGCAGGCTGTACCCCTGCAGCCCATGGAGGTTAATGGTGGAGCAGATATCCACCTGCAGCCTTTGGAGGACCCCATGCTGGAGCAGGTAGATGCCCAAAGGAGACTGTGACCCTGTGGAAAGCCCACATTGGAGTAGGGTCCTGGCAGGACCTGTGGCCCCATGGGGAGAGAGGAGCCCACACTGCAGCAGGTTTGCTGGCAAGACTTGCAACCCCAGGGGGGATCCACAGTGAAGCAGTCTTTTTCTGAAGGACTGTACCACATGGAAGGGACCCACACTGGAACAGTTTATGAAGGACTGCAGCCCATGGGAAGGACTCACATTGGAGAAGTTTGTGGAGAACTGTCTCACATGGGAGGGACCCCACACTGGAACAGGGGAAGAGTGTAAGGAATCCTCCCCCTGAGGAGGAAGGAGCAGCAGAGACAACATGCAATGAACTGACTGCAAACCCCATTCCCTGTCCCCCTGCACCGCTCAGGGAAAGAGGTAGAGAAAATCGGGAGTGAAGTTAAGCCCGGGAAGAAGAGAGAGGTGGGTGGGAAGGTGTTTTTAAGTTTTGGTTTTATTTTTCATTACCTTACTCTGATTTGAATAGTAATAAATTAATTTCCCCAAGTCGAGTCTGTTTTGCCCATGACGGTAACTGGTGAATGATCTTCCTGTCCTTATCTCAACGCATGAGCCTTTTGTTATGTATTCCTCTCCCTCGTCTGAGGAGAGAAGTGATAGCGCAGCCTTGGTGGGCATTTGGCATCCAGCCAAGGTCAAACAACCACATTCAAGTAAGAGAAAAATTTAGTTTTGGAAACTCTTTTATTAATGGTGTGTGTTGTCTTCATCTAACTTGGGCTTTTTAGAAGTTGTTCCAATTATCTGTCTTCTTTAACAAGACCACAATGATACCAGGTGCTTTGGAGCATTAGAATTTTTATTTGTCCATTCTTATACAAGCAAAGGGAACCAGGATATCCAAGAAATCCTGGAAATTGAAAATATGTGTAAGTAAGTGAGAGTAGATAAAAGTGAATAAGGACTGCATAATGGACAAAAATGATAACACAACTTTATAGTATGTGTATTTATAATAATGAATTAGAAATTGCTAGGTGATTGACAAGTAGTTGCATTCCAGCGACATCAAGACTTCCACAAAGTCATCTTTTTTTTCCCTATAATTCATGTTTTGGAACATTCCTTTTGCTATTTTTAAAAAAGAATGATGTATTGTTGATAGAAAGGAAGGCATAGGAAAATAATGCAGGCTGTAGCCCTTACCACTCCCTTTTTCTGTCTATAGTATTTGCGTACAAAATGTATAAATTTCTCACTTACTTGGTACATCTTTCTGGTTACATTTCCAGCATGACACTTGCCTACTTTTTTTTTTCCCCCCAATTGTGATTTTATTCAAATATTACTGTTAATCACTTTATGTCAACCTGGGTGGTTGATTTATTTGCATGAAGGTAGTGTCCATAGAACAACAAAGGAAATTCAGAGCAGTGTGAAGTAGACTGGGCAGGACACAATTTAACTGTGTTATCTCCTCGAATGGCAACTTGTAAAATCTTGCACAGTATTTTACAGGTCTAGGAGACAGATCTGTCAGCATAAATTTTCAGTATTGGTATTTGATGAAGATTAGTTATACTCTGCTGAGTCTGGCTGGGACACAGTTAATTTTCTTCATAGCAGTCCATATGTTGCTGGGTTTTAGATCAATGACCAATACTGTTGATACCACATGGATGTTTTGCCTATTGCTGAGCAGTGCTTGCATGGCATCAAGGTCACCTCTGTTTCCTACTCTACCAGGCTGGTGGTGAGCAAGATTTTGAGAAAGGACACAGCCAGGACAGCTGACCCAAACTAACCAAAGAGATATTCAATACCATACATCACGCCCAGTAATAAAACTGAGATGGGAGTTTTTCCAAAGAAGCCATTGCTTGGAGACGGGCTGGACATTGGTCTGCCTGTGGTGAATGACTGCTCTAGAATGAGCTGTTTATTTTTCCTTTTCCTTCAGTCATTAAACTGTTTTTACCTTGACCCATGAGTTTTTTCTTGTTTTTTCCCTTCCCAATCTCTCCCCCATCCTGCTGTGAGGGTGTGAGTAAGCAGCTGGGTGGGGACTTACCTGTCAGCTGGGATCAGCCCACCACATATACAAAAAAACCTTGAATGAATGTAATTTTCATGTCATGGTGATGTGATCTGCTGATGTAATCCCCTTCAACCACTGCAGATCCTTTTACTAATTTAAGTGATTTTAAGGTAATTCTTGGGGTTTTTAAGTATGTTTTAACACACTATTTTAGTTTTCATTCAAAAATTTTAAAAGTACTCATTATATCAAAGATAACTGTAGATGTTAAACATGCAAGTAATTTGTTTCCTCTTCAGATTGATACCTCCATCTTTTGTTGGAATGAAATGAATATTTATTGAATCAAGTAAACAATTTCAGGAAAAGAGGTGTTACTTCCTCAAAAACCATTAAGAAAGAGACAAGTCTTTCTCAAATAGACATGAAAGATTCAAACAATATTTTAAGGTCACACTGTAAATGAAAATTGACTCAACTTTTGAGAAGTAACACAGTAGTTCAAACTAGTTGAAAATAGACTTTTTAATTCTAGGTAGATCCCCAGTGAAACTAAAGACAGATTGATGAGAAAGAATTAAGACTTTGTGCTGCAGTAAAAGTCAGTGAAACTTACAAGTATATGAAAAAAACATATGTACTAGTCCATGAGCGTCTATCACTGGATTATACATTTGTAAATTGCCAATAGAGATGACTGATAGAAGTCCTGAAAAAGTGAAAGAATAACAGCTGTTTTTGCATCCAGCTAAGACAGAAAACTGCACGTTTTCCTCCTGTCATGAAATTAGGTGAAAAAGAGATCACAAAAACTTGGTGAATTGAGCTAGCAGCACACTCTACTCACTTCAACTGAACTTTAGAAGCACCTATACAGGCTCACAGCTCTTTTCAACTTGTTTCTTGAAACACAGTGAAGAATTCATAGAGAAGTGTCAAAGAGCAGAACTTCTAGTTCAGATTATAACAACTCAGCATCTCAGGAAGATGAATTGTAAAGTACAGCCTAGGAACTAAATTAAAAATCTCTCCCTGTAAAAGACATAATGAAAGGATTTGTGAAGATGGGTACTTGCCTGGAGTTCCCTGCAGGTATTGACTTCAACAGACAAACATGCCTGACCTCTGTTGCTCTTGCAACACCAAACAATAGGGATGACGGCAGCAGGGTCAGACTAGAAGCAGCCCAGAGAGTGGAAAGATGAAAGTAGAAGGGTTTCCCACATTCAAAAATATTTTTGCTACAGTAATGCACACAGGATGTTGAAAAGTTTTTAAGATCTATTTCGCCTTCTCATACTGAAGCTGTCAGACATATTTAACTGGAATTTTGATTTACCAGGTTGTAAACCTCTGGTGACTTGTTTGTAGGTGACACCTTATACTTGCCAGTCTTGCAATGTTGTTTTCTTAACAGACAAAGTAAATCTCCTTTATTGCAAACTAAGTCAATTATGATTTACCTTCTGACAGACAAGAGAAACCTGTTATCATCATTTATAATCATTTCAGACAATGGAAAGATTCATGTTACACCTTGGTTGTCTCTGTTCTAAACAGCCCCAGTCATTTAATCTTGGTGGGGAACTTCAAAACATCTCTATCCCCTCTTCAGTTACCTGGCTTCTGTGAGACACTGCTCAAGTTGTGAACTTGTAGACCCAGGATATGACATTCAGCACTCTTGAAAATTGCTTTAGACAGACCATTTCAAAGTGAAAGCAGGCAATCACCTTGCTGGATTTTTCCTATGTTTAACTGGTGAAATGAAAGAAATAAAAATCTGCTTTAAAATGTGGTTAAATGTAATACAGATCTAAAATTTAAAAGTCATTTGTTAGGGAAATAACAGTAAGTGCTTAATTTCAGCAATGTCAAAATATTATTTAAACAGATACACTTAATATTAAAACTAAGTAATAGTTTCATTAGTATGACACAAACATTAAAAAAAATCCATGCCAGTTAGAATATTTTGAAGTTTATTTCCTTTGTTTTACATGGTGACAAATACTAATAAAGCAGCGCTTTCCAGCAAAATGTTGCAGTGATTTCTTTCAACCATCTTAACATGATTTTGACAGATTGCACAATATAAAAAGCAATTCTATCAACAAAACAAAGTTTACACATTACGCCTACTGTTTTCCCCCTTCTAAAGCATCTGTCACTGCTTTTAAAGGTCACATATTTCATATTGCAATGTGTGGGGGAAAAAATATCTCCTCTTAAGTTGAGAGATTAACAAGGATGTTATACCAGCTTTGCTATGCATTGAATAATTTCATTTATTATTCTTACCGTGGCATAGTGCCTGGAATTATTTTTTTTTTTGTGTGTGTGTGTGTATAAAGAAAGACTTCCATGTGTACAATGTTTATACTGCAATAATGGAAACAAACCCAACAGATTAATTAAATGAATGAGATCTGATGTTTCGTCTCCACGAATTAAAATATTTTCCTTGTCTTTCTTATGGCGCTACTGTGAATCAAATATGGTATAATAAAGAAATCAAATCCTGTTTCTAACATTGTGAGAAAAATGCCTGTGGCCACTGCCAACCATTTTAGAATTCATTCAGTCCTTGTATTATGGGCCAAAAAATAGCGGAATTAGCTATAGGATAAACTTGCTTATGTCAGACAGGCACAGCAAAAAAAAGACTCAGAACAAGGGATTTCAGCAGGAAATAGGTTCAGGAAGGAAAAAAAAAATCCCAAGCAAATAATGTAAACAAGGACAAAAGAAAGCAAAGTATATGGAGACAGCATAGGCCACTACATCTTAGCATGTTGTTCAAGGCTCTGTTTATGGTCAATGGAGAGAAAGTATTTTTAAGGATACTAAATATGCTGATTAATTTGGACAGAGGAGTCTTACTCTTCAAAATTTTCAGTTTTACTGAATTGCAGGCAAGGAATCACTGCTGAAAGGTAAGGGAGACCCAGTGCTTCCTTTTCTTGTTAGGTATACCTGTTTAATATGCAATCCCAACTTTCAGGAAAATTGAGTTCAGAAATCAGACTTCAAGAAATAAATGTATTTCTCAGTGTATTTAAGGAGTTAATGATCATGACAAGTTACACATCATTTGACTGGAAAGACGTAAGGTCAGGTGTCCTCCTAAGGGTGTTAGGAACACTACCTTTCTGCCACCGGTCCAGAACAGACTAAGTACCACAGCCTAGTTTCCTTTTGTATGTCAATTTCTATCAAGGTTGATTGCTGTCATTTTTTCAGTACAGAAGGTTTTTGCACTTGTTTACGTAAGCTTGTCTGAACTACTTCAATAGTTTTTTTCCCAAAATTCAATATAAAGAAATCAGGTAAAGTTTCAGACAAAATTTTTTTAATGGTGCACATGTAAATCATTTTGTTCTTTAATAGAGTGGTATCTTGAGGTTTATTTCTGAACTCCAAATGTGTTCCCTAATCCACTCCCATCCCCTCTGAACTTTTACTCTTTTGATGCTCTCATGATTAGGTCCCCAAAGCTCTTCACTGACAAGTCAGAAATGTGAAGATCATGTAGGAATCTCAAAGGAGATTAGCACTTATCATGAAAAGTCAGTTTACATGGATATCAAGTTGAAGACTATAAGCTTTAAGGGTCTTGTTTGTTTGAACCTGTGGTGGGATGACCTTAGCTGGCTGCCAGCTGCCCACCCAGACACTGTCTCACTACACTGCCTCAACAGGATGGGAGGAGAAAATAAGGTAAAAAAGTCTGTGGTTCAAGACAGAGGCAGGGAAGTCCCTTATCAGTTACCATCATGGCAAAACAGATGTGACTTGGGGAAACATACTTTAATTTATTGCCAATTAAAACCAGAGCTGTACGGTAAGAAAAAAAAGATCAACGTGAAAACAAGACATTCCCACACACACTCCTCTTCTTACTCCTCCTCCCACGCAGCCCAGGGGGATGGCAACAGGAGGCTGCAGTCAGTCCATTACAGCTCCTCTCAGATGCAACTTCCGGAGGAGCGCACTTGTCCCCTGCTCCAGTGTGGGGCCTTTCCATGGGCTGCAGTCCTTCAGGATAAACCTGATCCTGCGTGAGCTCTCCATGAACTGCAGTTTCCTTCAGGGCATGTCCCCCCACCCCGCCGGGGTCTGCCCCGGGCCGCGGGGGCGTCTGTGCCGGGG
>JAVJGI010000040.1:87129572-87144210 GCA_035590275.1 Ibycter americanus | reverse complement strand
ATCACAGCCAAAACACAGCACAGCACCAACTACTAAGAAGAAAATTAACTCCATCCCAGCTGAAACCACGACACACCCTCAAGCAGATCAACACTCCCACTCAGCTTGGTGTTATCTGGAAACTTACTGAGGGTGCACTTAATCCCCTCATCCAGATCATTAATAAAGATATTAAACAGAACCAGCCCCAATACTGAGCCCTGGGGAACACCACTTGTGACCGGCCACCAACTGGATTTAACTCCATTCACCACAACTATTTCAGCCTGGCCATCCAGCCAGTTTTTTACCCACCAAACAGTACACCTGTCCAAGCCATGAGCAGCCAGTTTCTCCAGGAAAATGCTGTGGGAGACAGTGTCAAAGGCTTTACTAAAGTATAGGTAGACAACTTCCACAGCCTTTCCCTCATCCACAAAGCAGCTCACCTTGTCATAGAAGGAGATCAGATCTGTCAGACGGGACATGTCTTTCATAAACCCACGCTGGCAGGGCCTGATCCGCTGGTTGTCCTGTATGTGCCTTGTGATGGCACTCAGGGTGATCTGCTGCATAACCTTCCCCAGCACTGGGGTCAGACTGACAGGCCTGAAATTCCCTGGATCCTCCTTGCCCGTCTTGTAGATAGGTGGGTATCACATTTGCCAACTTCCAGTCAACTAGGACCTCCCCAGTTAGCCAGGACTGCTGATAAAAGATAGAAAGTGGCTTGGTAAGCACTTCCATTAGCAACCTCAGTACCCTTGGGTGGATCCCATCTGGCCCCGTAAACTTGTGTGTGTTGGATTGTGGGGCCTTCGTTCTGTTCCCCATCCCTGTCTTCCACCTCAGGGGGCTGGGTAGCTGGAGAACAACTGGTCTTACTATTAACAACTGAGGCAAAGAAGGCATTGAGTACCTCAGCCTTTGCCACTGTGTTTCCCCCCGCATCAAATAAAGGATGGAAATTCTCTTTAGACCTCCTGTTGTTGCTAATGTATTTATAGAAACATATTTTTTTTAAATTGTCTTTTACAGCAGTAGCCAGATCAAGTTCTAGTTGGGCCTTGGGCCTTCTAATTTTCTCCCTGCATAGCCTCACGACATCCTTGTAGTCCTCCTGACTTGCCTGCCCCTTCTTCCAAAGGTGATAAACTCACTTTTTCCCCCCCTGACTTCCAGCCAAAGCTCTCTGTTCAGCCAGGCCAGCATTCTTCTCTGCCAGCTCATCATTTGGCACATGGGGACAGCCTGCTCCTGCGCCTTTAAGATTTCCTTCTAGAAGAATGTCCAGCCTTTCTGGAGCCCTGTGCCTCTCAAAAGACTGTCAACCAGTCTCCTAAGCAGGCCAAAACAGTGGTAATAGCTCATGAAATTACATTGTGCCATCCCTAAAATGCTTCTATAGTCACTCTAAAACGTTTTGCATGATTTAGGTGCATTTATGTTCCTGTTAGTGGTTATAGATCCTGAGTACAGTTTATTCTGATTATTGTGCATTACAGCAGTTTTCAAATGTGAGGACATTTTTATGTGTCAGACTGTTAAAGGAGGTGCTACGAAAAGCTTAAACTTGTCAAGAAAGGATGGGTGGACAGCTGGAAGTAGATCCCAGGTTTAAATTAGCATGAGTAATTTTCTGGACAGACATTATTTCAGAGGCATGGAGATGTCCACTGCAAGACTAACTAGAGAATTGGAAAGGAATTTTAGAACTGTCAGCTTTGTTAAACTTTCACACCAAAACCTCAAGCTGGGAGCATAAGGTCTGCTATTAAAACCCCTCACAATTTGAATGCTTATTTTTGTGAGGAATGTCCTTCCGCTCCCCACCGCTTTCAGAATCCTATAAAGTGTAAGGTTCTCTTGCAAAATTTAAGAAGAGTTCTGTGTATTTCATAAGACAACTGTCTGAATTCTGCACACCTTACCTATACCTTGATTAGCAATGGCAACAGTTTTACACTAAGTTGGTATTTGATAACCAGATGAAATGAGGGAATTGTTAACAACAAGACACTATAATAGAAGTAAACTATTACTATATATTACCATTCCATAATATACATGGAAAGAAAGAACTTTAAAAATTACTACATATCTGGTAATTTTGCTTCACACTCACTGGAAGCTGACACAATAAGGGCACTTCTCAGTGTTCAAATTAAAATGTTGTGTGTGGAAGTAACCTAATACAGCAGACATGGGTAATGTATATGAAGTAAACAAATGTACGTATTAGTGGAGATGGAAAGGCCAGATGCTAGACGCAATTTTAAAATTAAAAAAGGTATTTTCCAGTGGTATCGAAACATGGAGAGCTGGCAAGAACTCTGTTCTTTAACCTTCTTCCTAGAACGGCTGGGCCATAGCCAAATACTGTTATTGATGGGATTCTTTCCCTTAAGTTTACTCAGCTTCAAATGAGGTTTGCCTAGGCCTGTCTTGCATTTCTACTGATCATGCCATGCTCCAAGAGATGTAGCAGGAGATTTTAATCCCCTCTGTTGCAAACTTGGAAATATCTTTTCTAGTTTAACTACACTATGTAATAATTTGTTCTTTAATAAATGCATAGTCTGAAAATAGTAGTGTTATCTACATTTGTTTCTGCTTGATTTTTTCACCTTAGAAGTATAAGGCATCTATCTGCTCATTAGTTTGAAATTTGTTATATACATATCTACTTTTTATTAACATTCATATTTTCTTTGACTGACAAAGTTTGTTTTCCTTTTTTTTTCTTCTTGTACTTCTATGTGAGGCCAATGAGGCTGTTGAGGTGTTAGTAATCATAAATCTGAGCTGAATTAAATCATTCATCTCAAAAGGCTTATTCTGGTAGTGATGTAACAAGTGTGTGGCTGTCAAATGGCCATGCCATTGAACGATGGTGGAGTAGTCTGTGAGGAACTTCTAAAGAAATTTTAGCTACTTATTGTCTGTGCTGCTTTTCAACTCCTTTGCTTTCTCAATTTTTTGCCTCTTAGAGCTGCCCAAATCATTTGACATAAGTTTTTAAGATCAGTATTTGCTTAACTTTGGAAACAGTGAGGTGCTTTAAAACAAAAAAAAAAACAAACAAAGAACAAAACTGCTGAAATGTAAATGGGGGGAAAAAAGACTGTTGAAGTAAAAGTGAGTCTGTGTAGTCCAATGTACTTTTAGTGGACTTCCACTGATAGGCCAGTCTTTGGCATAGTGAAAGAGACTCAAAGCTTTCAAGAGTATTTGTGTACTCAAGGATACAAAAGCTTCAATATTCCTCAGAAATTTAAGAAAGCTATATGAATGATTCTGTCCAACTCATACATATTTTGTCTTTATGCATGTTCTGCCACACACTATCAAAAACTTATGTCCTCCTTTTTTGGAACTTCTGCTAAGCCAAAGTATATTATGAGAAATAAAAAAATATCCTATAAAAATTGTATTCTCCTAAATCTTATTTATCAGTCATAGGGAAAAAAAAATATTATCTGTAGTAGACATTTTTCTATAGTTCCTGTGTATCCAACAAGCATTTATAAAACGTAACACTAAAACTGGGTAAAATAGATTTTAACTGGTACTTTACTGATCTTCCCTAGACCGTACATATTGTGGTAACTGCTCAGGTGAAGTCTGTACTAGCGGTTTTTCACTGTGAAAGCAAGAAATGTACCAACAGTAAAATAATATTCTTATTTTGCTACCAGAGGTAATGTTTCTTTTCTTGTGTCCTGACACAAAATTGAAATTTTTGCTCTAAGGTGGGTTATCAGAACACTGTGTAAGACTTTAGAACTCCCTTCCAAATTCTTTTGTTTTGAAATAGCCCAAATAGGTGGCTTCATGACAAGACACTTTCTGTTAATATCGGTGGAGAGGATTATAACATGTTTCTTTTTATTCAGATTTAACAGCATATTTCAGCTGGAATGGACATTGCTACAAGAAACTCACAGATTTATCAGATACTGTCTGTTTGAAATTGGAAGTAAGACACTGTAAAATGCTGAACTTCTAAATACTATGTAAGTATTTAGGTTTTTAATAGCCCAGAAGAGAAACCGGGGCTCTAACTATCTAGCAGGAGCTAAGGCTGTAAGGAGGAGGTGATCATTGACAAAAATGTTTGTGGAGAAAAATCTTGTATTTAAATTTAATTATACAGTGGTATATTTAGCCAATAAAAAAAAAAAAAGAAAGTTACAGAATGAGAATTTATATCCTTCCAGAGGAGAGCAAAGGCAATATAGCTTAATTTGAAGGAAATTTACTACTTAGCAACATACAGTTACCAGCATGTAAAAGCATAATTCTTATTCTAGGTGTTAGAGGGCAATTATAATTTCCCGAACAGTAGTTCATTAAGTCAGTGCCATGGCATTGAATGATTCTCATCTAAAAGGCATTAATGTATATAGGAAGTGCTAATATGGAAATAAGAGCAAGTATTTAATTTAGGGGGTTTTATTCAGTTACAGAACGCCATTTGGCCGGAATTTCAGTACTATGGTAATTGGAAACATTTCAAAGCTAACTTGTCTTAATCTGTATACCTAACGATCTTCTCTCTTTCCTCTGTTTCCCTTCCTCTCCCCAATATACTTTGTCTCCCATTTAAAGCAGCTATCTGCTGAAATTAGTGATTATGTTGCTTAATTACATGGCATTTCAATATATTCTTATCATTACTCTGTCTTCCATTAAATATTATATTTCTGGCTAATGGCATCTTTTTCTTAGTTGTTGACAGCTCATGTTGTCAGATTTATTATGCAATAACTCAGTATCTTACTAATAATGCTTCTCTACTACTAATATAAATAATTCTCATAGAAAGCTGTTCACAGAAACATAGAAAAATGCCAGTGTTCATAATAGCAAACTCTTAGTTACAGAAGAATCCTAATCGTATTTAGCTTCACTAAACTAACAATTAATAAACTACATACTCAGGGTGTATCTGAGTTCAAGTATGGCATGAAATTGATTTTATATTCTAGCACGATCTGCTTAGCACTTACAAAGTTCATGCACAGAACTGTTCTTCTGAAAACAGCAGTAACAAAACACAAATGTTTTTGTGGCAGTTGACCTGCAAATTTCTTCATCTGCAACATAAGTAAGTCCTTTGATAAAAGCCCCTTTCTTTCAGTAAACAAATAATACCTATGTCTCATATGCATTTATGTGTCTTTTCCCCCTACATATTCAAGCATTTCTAAAATTTTTTATGCATATAAATGACAGCACATCAGTGTTCTGGTGAAGTGCTTTTTTTTTTTGTTTTGTTTTGTTCTGTTTTGTTTTTAGGTAGGAGAGAAAGCTTGTAGATCCCTGGGCTACAGCAACATCTGAGTCTTAAGTACCAGGATCCAGGATGGAAGCCTGAAGCATGTGTTTTAACAGAGATAGATGTCTCAGCATGGATTTTAGAAGAAGCAAGAGACAGCTGGTATCTGAATATTCTTTAAGTAATCATTATTCAGATGTCTATAGTTAGTTAATACAGTAATTCTGAAGACTTATCAGAGTTTGTCTTAAATTTTTCACCTGTCATGCCTCACTAGACACCATAGGGATGTATCTGCGATGTGGGATGCATGGCCTAGGAGTTGTCTGCTATTTTAATTTCTTCCAAAGAACACACCTGAGCTCATCCTTCTTCAAATATAACAGGGGAAGTTTTCCCTCTCTTTTTTTTAACAGTGTATTGGTCAGAGACTTGGCCATATGGTAGGAGATCCAGGTTTAATTTCCTGCCTGCCTAAGGAACTTCAAACACATTCTGTTATTTCCCAGGAAAGACACTTACCTTACAAACTGCTGAGCCCTGCTGAGGCTATGTAACTAGGCAGAAGAAAATGAAAAATTAATTAGGCCAGAGAGGGAGAAAAATGTTCATGATGCTCTGGAGTGCTGGTTTGAGTACTCAAAACGAATCCATGGGATAAATGCAAGGGAAGACTTGCATGCAGTTTTATACTGTGTGAAGTAACCATATGTATATATAACTATATACAACCAGAAATGACATCCTGCTCAAGATTTTAACTGATGACAGAACTTTGTTGCTGTACAAGGAAGGTATATATTAACATTTCTCCTATCTTTTAACAAACTCATCTGCACTATTCTAAACTCCCCTATTCATATATGGTCCCAACTGTATTTCAATAAGGTACAGCGTTTTCATAGGTAAAGATGTCCAGAGAAGAAAATACAGTGTCTCCCACTCCTGCATTACCAGATTTGCTTTTCTGGGTGGGTAGAAAGGTATCCACTTCCCATTATGATGTTCTGGAGAATATTACCCACTCCGAAGTATTGAAAAAAGTTACAAAGGGCTTATAAAGGTTAAAGTAGTGGAACTGAAAGGCATGCTTACTCTACTTATACTAAGATCAAATCCAAATAATCTTTCTTTACTTTTCTATCCAGTTAACAAACTTATTTTCCAATATGATCCGAGACTCAGTACTGTGCTCAGCCTCTGCGGGAGAGAATCCTGGATTAAAAAGGGATGTTAGCTTTTATATCCAGTCTTTTTCTTGTATTATATGCTGTTCAATTCTAGCTTTCTACATAGATTATTGATTCCTGAGGTGTCACCAATGCTCTCACTCCCCCATTATGATCCACCCTCTCCTCTTTAAATGTTAATATTTATTTGGCAGGCCAGGTGCTATCTCCTGCTCAGCTGTTTTTGACAAAACTGACAGTTACTGCTAAGCATTGAGAGGTTTTCACACCTGCCCCTCCCAAGTGAGATGGTACGTAAATCTCAGGATGAAACTTTTCTATGCAAATAGATAGATCTGACATCCAGCGCCACCCCTCCTCCTTGCCTGGCCTGCATATCCCTTCTGAAGGTCCTGTAACTGTCCACCCTCACCTACTCACCTCTTCCCAGAGCTCTGCCCCAAAGCAAAGGAGTTCCTCCACCTGGGCACACCTCCCCCAGGTGTGCTTACTGCTACTGTCTGGTACTGGTGTAAGAGCAGGGCACAGCCTGCAGCCTGGCACCTGCATGACTGCGTGTTCCCACTGGAGCTCTGTCTGGGCAGCTGGGTCAGTTGCAGCGGGTGCATAGTTTAGAAAGGCCATGGCTTTCAGCTGGGTGAATACCATTGCTCCCTGGTGGAGCTGGCAGAGTTACAGCACCCTTCCTGCACATCCTTCTGCCTGAACTGCCATGCAACGTCCTAGCTGCTAGCACTTCTCAGGGATTTCTTTTTTTGGGGGATGAGGGGGCAGGGCTTGGCCACCATTTCTCCTGGCTCTGCCCAGGCCCCATCAGCCACTGTGGCATGAGCTGTGGGCTCCTGGCAGGTCTCTCTGCTCCCCTGAGGTTCCCCCAGTTCAGGCACCCCACTGCTGAGTGCACCAGCACTGGAGATGTTCGTCTCGGCAACTGAGACATATATTACAAAACACATCTTTATTCAGAGCTGTATAGTACTTTTTTAAGGTGGGAAAACTCACCAGAATTTAACACTTTCCTTTGAATGGTACTGACTTTGGCAAATTGACACTTTGAGTAAATATTCTATTGACATATTTCTGACCAGCTCTATCAATAGCTAAACCTGTACATTATAGATTATTAATTTTTTTAATTATTTCTGTTATCAGAACATACAGGAGCTGTAGTCTTGGACTGCAGAATCTCAGGTGTTACATCAGCAAAGGTAATTTATGTAGACATTTTGTTATCTAAATACAGGTGAATGAAGTACAGACTGATACAGATCACACAGGAATGACAAAATACTTTAAAAAAAAGTGGTTTTGGTCAACTTCCATGTGATTTGAGAAAGTACAGAGGTAGCACCACATTTTCAATGCAACTGCTGAAGATGTTTCTGGAAAAGCAGCCTGCTTACTGTTCATCCTGTAGCATTGCTAAAATCTACAGGCTATGGCTCAGATAGTTTAAGAACTCTCCCCTGCCAAATGCAACTGTGCCATTTCTGCTATGTCCTCCATTCTTAACTTGGAAGAAATGAGTCTGACTTCTGCTTTTGGGCTGATGTTTGCCAGAATCTTCACTGAACTGTTCAGTTCGCTCATCTGATGGAGAGCTGCTCTGTGTTGTCAGGTTGCTTTTCTGTCATTTCAGGAAGCTGAAGCAGGTCAGTGCAAGAAAGGTAAGGGGAATGTGCATCTGTGATCAGGGAGGAAGCAAAAGTAACGAAACCAGCGTATCTACCTTTTTAGACTGAAAAATCAATTTAGCCCGAGCTGTAATTCCTAACATCATTCTTAGGCCCTGTTCTGACTGAACTTCTCTCATCTCTTTAAGCCTAATCTAACCATTTTTAATGGGGGTATTGGTGACATTGCAGTTCTATGGAGTATTTTCAGTTTCCTGTTAGAAGAGTGCAAAAATAAAATATTTTTTCATGAGATTTCATATCAGTAAACCACAAAAAAAAATTTAATATATCTTGCTTTAGTAATAAAGCCAGCTATGCTCAAGTATTTCAGAAGAAACAGAAGTGCAGGGGAATGTGATATTTGAAAATAAATGAGCTTCTATGTTGTGAAGACTCTTACACCTTCACAAAGTACTGAACAATCACAACAGTGTGCACAGAACATTCATGGAGCAAGGTTATTATTAATGCCTAAACTTTTACTGTGACCTACATCCTTGATCTTCCCCAGATTTTTATAATCTTTTTCTCTGTAATTGACGAATCACAGTACACACTGTTTTCTCTTGCACAATGACAAGGGGAAACCTGTGTAACAATACAGAGCTACTTTTGTACCTTTGCATTGCTATACAAAAACACTACGGTTTCTCCATAGATACCTGCAATTTTGTCATACCTATTATTTGTTCATGAAAGACAGCTCAGCTTCATTTTATTTTATGGGAGTGACTTCAAGCAGTTTTGATTATCTCAGAACTGACAAAGATAATTGAAAAAAATTTCTCTAACAATATTCTCTGGTGTGCTGCGATCCATGCATAACAAACACATGAATCTTATGGGACAGTCACTTTCAAACGTTACCTTTTATTTCTAAATATCATCTAGGAAATAAAAATAAAACAAATGCAAATTTTTCAAGAAAATGAATACTTTTATAAATTTTGAAAGTGTTTTCTTATAAATCTCCTCTTCGTAACGCTAGAGGCAATTTTAAATGGTTTTATTTCTATTGATCCCTGACAGTACTGCTGGGTAATGAATGCCATGATTGGGAAGAAAAAATTGGCTACTGTTCCTACTGTGAGTACCCCAGAGGTTACACATAGTAAGCACCTATGCTACAGCAGCCTATTTTAAAGTCTGTAAAACCAGCCCATAGCCAATCCATCCTATTTACACACAACGGATTTTTTGTGATTGTCAACATCTCTAGTTCAAACATTATGCTTGTAACTGATGAGTATTTTTGTACACCTCATTCTGAATACTATTCTTTACCCTACAGCAATCATTGATGATCATTATGTGGCAGTTGAAGCAAAAATGCACCTGAAATAGTCAGTTAAAATTGTTTTTAAGACACCAGGAGAAAAAGAAAGTGCTAACTTTTCTGTATCAGTCAGGCAATGCAATATAGTTTAGATTTGTTTTTCTTCTTCTTGCTTATTACTCTAGAGTGGCTTTGTAAGTTGGAAGTCCATCTTCAACTGTTCAGTTTTCATCTAAGTAGTCATCTTGAAATTAATTTAATGTGAAATGGGAATATGAGCACCTACATAGCAGGTTGAAAACCAACAAATGCTGTCTTACATTTTGATCTCAAGTTTGAAACCAGGCATTCAGATACCATCATGAGAAACGCTAACTTTTGGAATTAATGTGATCAGCAGTGTTTAGTATATTGGGGTGATAAACCCCAGATTTAAATCAAGGTATTTAATGGAACAAGTGCTGACCTACATTATAGAGGGAAGATTGAAGCGAAATATGCATAAGTGAAATGTGACACTTGTTATGAAATAGAGCATAATAAGCAAAATGCAGATTTCCTGAGGATATTACAGTGACACCTGTTGAATCTTTTCTTATTTAATATCTTCATTAATGACCTGAAAGAGGCAATAAATATCTTTAGCTACTACCTTGTCAACTGATCTAAATACTATTAAGAGTAGAGAAATATCCTGAAGGTAAGCTGAGAATGAGCAAGAAAATAATAGTAAGATGCAGCTTGGAAAAAATTAATACTGCAGTTTTGTGGTAAATAATATGAAACATTTTCCACACAGGTGAGGGTCAGGAGGATAACTCTAGAAATTATAATGAAGTTCAAGGTAGCATTAGACACTTCGTAAAGGAGGTTTCACATATGTGGAAAGAAATCTGAAGATTGTATTTTTTGCCTTCATGTGACATATGTGGAAAGAAATCTGAAGATTGTATTTTTTGCCTTCATGTGCATGAGAACATGGTAATAATTCCATTTATGTATCTTTCACGTGAACATACCTAGAATATACTGTTTGTTGTTTGGTGGGTTTTTTTTCTTTGCAAGAGAGGTATCGATGAGAATCTAAATGGAATAGCAACAGATTGTTAAACAAGGGAGCTGGACGCATTATCTTACAATGTGTTGCTTGGCTAAGCAATACCTGAAGGCAGGAAAGGGCATAAGAATAGATATGGGGGGAAAAAAGCCAAACCAAACCAAACCAAAAATAGAACAGTATTATATGAAATGTGATAACTAAGAGAAATACCTATGAAAAGTAAAACACTGGCTAGATGATAAACATATTTTTCTGAGACTGAAAGCAGTTAGATAGACAGAAAGCAAAATTATTTAAGAGAAGTTGTGGATTTCCTGTGCCCCAAAGCATCCTGAAGTGTGTCATGGAAAAATTATAGCACTAGAAAAAATTTAAATGTGATTGATGGAACTGTAACAAGGTTCTTAAGCAAAAGTCCATTCAGTGTTGTGCAGGATGAATCCAAACCATCAGGTCCATTGCTTTTCCTGGAACAACACGGAGAATGAGAATGAACGTGGACAGAATGACTGAATACCTCACTGTGTGTGTGCTTACAAAACAGGCTGTGTGCCTGCATGTACCATGAATGAGAAATGTACAGATGGTGAAGACAGGAAGCTGAAGTGAGTGAGGAGTAGAGATGTGCTATGGAAGAAAGCAGATGAAAAGTCCCAAAATACAACCTTGGTATACGGAGAGGAAATGAAATACTTTTACAGAGGGAAGGAGGAGTTTGACTGAATCAGACAGAACTTCTTCCCAGAATACTTCTTAAACTATGTAAAGCCACTGATCCTCAGACACAAGTTTTTGTCCCCATTCTGTCCTCTGTGTTTTGCATCACTGTAGGAAAAGAAGAAAGGAGATGATCAAGGTGAGAAAGCAATCTTTTTTTTTTTTCTTCTGATGACAAGTAGGATTAATTTTTTTCCTAGTAAAGAGCAAGTTAACAGAAAAAGCAAGTTATAAGGGAGTACAAAAAACCCCAACTTATATGCACTTAAAGTGAGCAGTGTCAGAAAAAAGGAAAAAAACTGATTTTTTTTCTTCTGTACTTTTTGTAAATTTTACATTAGAGTACAGGAGTACGGATGTGTTTAGGGTCATTATCCTTCAAGCAAAGTACTTTGAAAACTTATATAAAATGAAAAAAAGGTTTATTAAGGTTAACAAACAAAATAATCCATTTCAAGAAAACCAAAATATGTAGTTAACTAACTTATTTATAATTTTATTTTATGGAAGAAAAAAATCTGAACAAGTACAATGCTGCTTCTCAGTTTTTCCAGTTTGGTTTCTCTTTTTCCTTTAAAATGTTAAGAACTGTGGTAGGTGTCCTGTTAAACTATAACACCTACACAGAACACATTCTTAAAATGCTGCTCACTTTTAAAGAAGCTAAGAGATAAGTAACTTCAGTTTTTACTGATCTGAGAGACAATTGGTAATACTTGGAATTGCCCAGGGTTAGGGTGATTTCCTGACTAAGGCAGTGTTCCTTATTTAATTCATGTTTCTCAAATAAAGGGAAGAGACACTGAATGGCTCAAGTCTTCTCAGAGCAGTCCTTACTAATGTAAGATTTGATTAAACTTTGAATGTAGAACTTACCCAAGGAAACCCTGTTCTTTAACAAAAAAATTAAACACAAGGAAGAAAACTTGATTTCTGCAATGATGAGAGAATATGCAGAATTACACACCTGAACTGAAAACAGGCATGTAACTGCTTGCAATTTCTCCTGTTAAAACATGATATTGTCTCAGTCCTCTGCTTTTGGACTTCTTATAATGCTAAGGAAAGGTCCTGTGAGAATTCAAAATATTTTGAAATATTTAATAATGATTTTATAAATTGTATGTATTTGTCATGTAGTCACTAGTAAAGTTGATTGGTAGAATTCAGTGTGTGGTCTTAGGCCTTGGGACTTGGTACAAAGACAGGCCTTTCTTGCAGGCCTTGAAATTGTCTGCAAATACACTTACCAAATAGGTTTTGAGGTTTTAAGTCCAGGATCTGATAAGGCCTTTTTGTACTGCTAGTATATGTCAAGATGTTGAGGAAATCATAGAGAGAGTTCCACAGCCCATGGCATAGATTTGGAAAGATGACAGGGTTTCTTTGTATCTCAGGGACAAAAATAAGGTGAGGCTTTCAACAGAGAAGTCAAATGAAAAGCTTTTTTGAAAAGCCAGGAGTGATGATTGCTCAGTTCCTAGACTGGTACTTCTGACTTAAGAACCTGCTTGGAATACAAGGAGTTGGATGTACTTTAGCTTCCTACTCCCCCAGAGGACTCCTAGGTAGCTAAAATGAACTAGATGGGTAAAGTTAATTCCCTTCAGGGAAGAACTCAGACATACTGTTTTTTCAGATCAAGTCCTGCATACTTCAGCCCAGACAAATACAGTTTACATTTATGCAGCACCTTTTAAAAAAAATCCCTACATTTTCTTCTAGACTTTAGGTAGAAATTATTTCAATTGTCACTGAACTGCTATAAAATTACTTTAATATATACTTGCAAAATATCTCTGTTATTGTACCTGCCTGAAGGACCTCATGCTAGAGTTTAGAGATAGATAGAAAGATAGGTAAATAGGTATAAAGTCCTTTGAATTCTAAAGATCACTTTAATCAATAAATTTTACAAGATGATGATTTATGGCTAAATGTAACCCAATGTCTGGGAACTGTTGTCCAGATTTCCTGAGACTTCACAATTCGCAGCCTATCATAGTCTAATATTGAACCTGTTTTGCCTGTGCACTTTTTAGTTTTGTGAAGTTACACCTTCAAGGCAGATCATGACTGTGACAGTGTCTGTGAAACATTCCATTATGAGACCAGACACCCTAAAAAAGGCTTTTAATTGTTGTGAGTAGAAAAAAGATTTTTATTGGGTTAGTAAGGGTAACAGAAAGCACTAAGGTTTACTGTAGTTTTTACAGATTTTCAGTTTCTCATGACTGACTGAAGTAACTAACCAAGTAATTTGGAAAAGATCAGAAAATAATTTTATCCCAATTCACAGGCAGAAAGTTTTTAGGGGGATTTGTCACTAAAGACATGAAACAGCAAGGTGACTGCTGGAGATGTATCAGAAATATGTTATAATATTATTTGTGATAATTTGTGTGGATCATCTGATTGTGTCAGCAATGGCTGTAGGTGTTTTCTGTCTTAAAGGTTGTCATAGCTCCCCACATCTTAATATTTAGTAGTTTCTTGTTGAGAAAGCAATGAAAAATTAGTTGAAATGTCCAGTTTGTATCTCAAAACTCTTGATGTCTTGAACCACAGAATTGCTATATTTCTGAGAGAGATTCATTATTACACAGCTGAAAGAGAAATAATACATTGTTTGCTGATGTTTTCAAGGCATCAGGGAAATTACTGTTTTGAATGTAGATAATTGTTCAATACTTGCAACAGCTAATGCTAATATTGACATTGGGAGATACCATTCCATCTAGAAATTAGTGTAAACTAGAATATTTTATTCCTGTTTTATACTCAAATTAATTTCCAGTTCCAAATTTCCAAATTCTGGTTTCCAAATGTACACTATAAAGGAGTTACCATTTTGTATAGAAGATTGCTTAATATGAGTTCACAATCACTTTTCCATCTGAGAGAGCAGTTTCAGAAGATATTTCATTCCCTCAGTCTTAAATTTATGGAATTGTATGGGCAGTTCAAATGCATACATCACTGAAAATATGAAAGAAAGATGCTGTTTCCTTTAAAGACTTCAGGTTTTCTCCCCCTTTTAGCATAGTTTTCCATCTTTCACCTGGAAGGGTACCCAATATGTAAGATTAGACCTAGTGCCTCAGTAGATTCTTAAAAGCAACATTTAGAACCTTAAAACTGTTTATCAGCTTTGGATCAAAGAGAAACTATTTTAAAGGAAACACTAACACAGTACTGTGCTAAAGCAAAGTTAAAAATAAGATAGATCTATTGTCTGCATTGGCTTGGAGTTTTCACCTGAAAAAGGAGCATCTCAATTTAAACTGTCTTGAAAAATACACTGAAAAAAAATTGTTGCAAAGGAGTTTTATAGCTTGATGCATAAGTTGCTTTTGAAGGGTTTTGGGGGGGTGGTGGTGGTGGTGTGTCGTGGTTTCAGCTGGGATGGAGTTAATTTTCTTCTTAGTAGTTGGTGCTGTGCTGTGTTTTGGCTGTGAT
>JAVJGI010000040.1:87118286-87128433 GCA_035590275.1 Ibycter americanus | reverse complement strand
CGCGGCCGCCGGTCCGGCGCCCAGCGCTTCCCTCGCCGCCGGTTCGGCTGCCGCGGCTTTGCAGGTGCGCGGGGCTGAAGCGGAGCTGCCCCCCGCAGCCCCCGGAGACGAGGCTTCGCTACTGCTTGTTCCCCGCAGGCTCTGGCCAACATCGACATCGGCAGCCTGATCTGTAACGTAGGAGCTGGTGGCGGCGGTGCTCCAGCTGCAGCTGCTCCCGCGGGTGGTGCTGCGCCGGCGGGCGGTGCTGCCCCTGGTAAGTGGGCTTCTGTGGCCAGCCTAGGGAGCTTCAGCGGGAGGAAATACTGGGTTAAAAAGCTGCTTGTTATCAGCTCGGGAGCCAACTTGGCCTTTCCTCCTGAGATCGCCATGTGGTTTGTAGGATGTACGTGGGTGTTCTGGAGCAAAACAGACCTTCGTCTTTAGAAGGGCTGGTACTGCACTGGGAGTCAGCGTACAGGATTAGCCTTACCTCAGAGTTAAGGCTGGTCTTCCTGTGCATCACCAGGATCTTCTCTGAAGTTACTCAGATTTGATAGAAATTAATTTTGAAGGCAGAAAATTGCTTTCCTAGTAGTGGAAATGCTAGTCGTCTTGGGTTGTTAGCTTAGCTTGTTAGGATTGCTCAGGTCTTGCTTCTTGATATTACAGTCATTGTATGCAAAGTATTTTGTGACACGTGACTTTTATGAGGTGACAGAATGGAAAAACCCTCATTCCTTTCTTCTTTTCTAGCTGAGGAGAAGAAAGAAGAGGAAAAGAAAGAAGAATCAGAGGAATCTGATGATGACATGGGCTTTGGTCTTTTTGACTAATTAGTTTTGTACCTGTCTGCAATAAAGAACATTTAATTGTAGCCTTGTCTCTTACATGGAACCATGTGAAGGGGAGTGGATGAAGGATGGCCATGTTACCTGAAGGTTCCAAAACTTGCATGTTAAGCTAGTGTCTTATAACCTCTCTTGTTGGTTCGTCGTAGTTAGCCACAACACAGTGACAGTTAAGGCCCCTAATGGCACAGTGTATAGACAAAGGTGGAAGTGTGATCACAGTGAGCCTGGTATGTGGTAGCAGCTTGACAGCACTGGGATGTGGTCATTTTTAGCAAAAGTGCTATGGCTTGGTTGTTAACCTTTCTGGGGCAGCTAAAGCAGGGAGTTATGTGCGTTTTGCAGTGGAGGCCAGCTGTTGAGCTGAAGAGTGGGGAAGAAGGCTGCAATCCTCAGGTAAAGGCCCTTGCTGGAGGCTAAAGTTGGGATGCTTTTCATGAGCAGGTATAATTTAAAAGCAGATTGAGCCTTGCAGTGCTAGGCACGAAGCCTAAGTTGTATAAGATGCGTAAATTTTTTGCCTTTCCAGAAAAACGTTAAGGAGCATCTCTGAAAACCACTTTGAAGGGTGGGTGTGGAAGATTGTGTAACTTCACATGAGGAGTAACTTAGAGTATGTATTTCTAAACATAACTTTTGAACAGGACATTTCCAGAGCAACTGAACAAGGTAAGGGCTGTTTTTCAAAAGTGTATTCTGAAGTATTAAATGAAAATGGGGCATTAGCAAAATGTTCCAAGCATGCAAGGAGGACTCCAAAGTTGCGTAGGAGGGTTGTTTCACATCTACACCCAAACCTGATGCACTCAGCACTGTCCCATCTTCCCACAAAATGGGAGCTCATTTGTTTTTTGAAAGGTGCAGGCACCTGTGGAAAAATTTAGTCCATGCAGCTGCCCTGCTGCTACTGGGAAGTCTCTGCTGAGCTTCCAAAACAGTGCCTGCAAACCACTTACCTGCTATGTTTCCCCTGCCCCTTTTTGAAGAAACCTCCCCCTAGAAAAGCAATTCTAAGTGTCTATAGGAGTGTAAGGAGTGACACCAAGTAATCAGGAGTCAGTTACACAGACTATTACACTGACTTAAAAGAGATGCTTTCTGGAAGATACTTAAATCTTGCATTTCTTCCTTGAATGCTTACTGTTACTCCTTAAGTCCTGCATAACTGAATTCTTAAAAAGTTTGTGGATTAGGGTGGTGGTGGGGAAATTCTAAGCAGAGAGAACTTGCAGTGGTTTCTTCTGCAGTGCACGCATACACAAAACAATAGTCAATTTCACTGGTAACACCTTTTTAATAGGTCAAAGTAACTGTACAGTTCATTATATTCTTCCTGAGAATAATTTATATCCCTCAACAGCAAAAAGGGAGTGTGTGATTTTTATTTTAACAGAACAGATGGCGTAACTGGAAAACCAAGGAAAATCTAATTACACTGCTCTACTGTAACTCCTCCCAGGCAAGATAGACAAAAGGATGGGTTAGTTAACTACAGTGGGTTTAAAATATTCCAACATGGCTTTAACCTGTCTTTATAAATTATATAAAACTGGGGGACATGAATGGTTACAGAACTCCTCTAAATGCAGCTCTGAATTGCTCTGGTACAAAGCAGCATTTTCACTTCCAAGGAAAACAACATTGCTACAAAAGAACTGGCACGTTATTCTGGTGAAAAAGACAAGAGTTTTCAGTTGCGTTCTACAGCTAGTTCCAAACAAATGCTTCACACGTTCACATAAAAGTAAAAGGCAGGAAGATGAAGAGGGCTTTAGTTTGTCTTGAAATGACTGAAGTCTTGAAAATATAGCTTTTTATTCTTTCTCTGTAAATTGTGATTAGCATATTGCGACGTAAGTGTTCTAATAAAAAAATTCCAGTCTGGATAGTTCATATACTGTGGGCAAGAATTCTCAGCCCTGAGGTTTCCCCGAATTCTTCACTTCACAATATCTTTCTCTGATCAGCTGCTCAAGCAGTTCTGGCTCCGAGACCATAACCCTGCGGCAGCTCTAGGCTAATTGTGTCCCATGCGATGGTATAGAACTGAATTGCGCTCCATAGCTGTGATTTCCCGAGGACTCCTGTACAAACTTCATCTTGTGATAATGCCACTTTTTGATTCCCAGACCAGCTTGGCTTTATGATAAAAACTTGGTTAAACTTTTGTAATGAGAGAACCAACAGCGGTCAGGGCTGCTGAAGCAAGAGGTGCTGGAAAGCCAGAAGTACACTGGGTTAATCCTCACTGCTGGTGGAAGGTGAAAGAACATCCTTTCGCAAGCAGAATTCTTAGACTGATGAAACTCCTCCCTCAGTACTTAGTGCGGCCTGGACTGACTGATCATTTTCAGTCTGGCTTGATCAATGACATCCAGCAAATTTTTGGCATCCACAGCCAGAGCGTGAGCAGCCGTCAGCATTTGCTTTTTGTACTCCTGCTGCAGGCTGGTCATGACATACTGCTGTGCCAATTTCATCTTGTTAATTAGCTCGGCCAAGTCAGAGTTCAGCAGCTTCTGTGCCATCTCAATCTGGAACGAGAAGATTCGGTCAACTGTGCAAGTTGTTAGAAAGTATTGCACTTGCAGCAGTGATACTGCAGAGCAACAGCACTACCTACCCTACCACGACAGCCCCTGTTTGAGATTTCTGATCGAAGCTGGGGCTGCTTCTGTGGGCATCACACGGAGCAGCAGATGAAATTTTGACACTTGCTGTTCTATGCTGAGTGGTGATCAAGGGCAGCCTTGTGAGCTGCCCACTGTTAAACAGCACCAAGACCTAAATGGCCAATAATGGATTTTAACCCACATCTTTGAGTTAACACATTGATAATCGGGACCTGGAAGCCTATAACATCACTCTTATTACTATTATTAAAGTAGCTTTAAAAAATACAACTGGTCAAGTAGCCAGATACACGTTACTTAACAGAACTGCACAGCTAAGTCAGCATGATTCTCTGAGGTGGCACTTACCATTCTCTGGCTTTCTCATTATCACACTCTTTCAATGATTTTACTCCCATCTCATGAAAGACGTTGGTCACCCACAGAATATCTTCTCATCAAAACCTTCCAGCTGCACCAAGCTATACTCAATTACCTCTTTCATGACTATGCACACAAGCTGTACTTTAATGAAAGATTACACTTGCACTAAGAATTAACTCCCAGATGGTCTCCCTGCATTACAATACTGGTTTCACATAAGTGCTGCTAATGGTTTTTATGTCAACTTCCTATGGGTGGTCTGGTGTGCTCTTCAATTATATCAGGTGCGTTCACTTAAGTCAGTACAAGCCTATGCCCATGCAGCAATTGTGGTAAAGTTTATGTCATGTAGAATTACAACCCAAAAGTTCAGGCTGCTTAGTGAACCAAGATGTATGCGTATGCAAAGCAGAGAGAGCCAAACCATGCCCAGGTAGCTGTTCTGGCTGAGGCAAAACATAATGATTAGCATCAGGTCAGCAAAGCTCTGCGTACCTCTCTGTGGGTGCTTGCAGGTAGCACTGGGAGGGTCTCGTCTACTGTTGCCAGCAAGGTTCTTAGTGCCAAACCAACCTCCTAAGAAAAAAAATTTAAGGAAATAAACTTTAAAAACATGGAATGAATAGATGAGAAAATTGTAGTAGTGCAGGAATCAACAGATACACTTAGTTCCTCATCTGAATAATGCTGTTAGAACGTGGCTGAGAGACTCTAAAATTCCACCTGCAGTTGTGTTTCACTATCAAAACAAGATGCCAAAGGGTTAATTAAAAAAAAAAAGTCTTTCTTAAAAAAGAGAAATGCAGAGAAGATAGGGCACAACTCACTGCCCCTTGATAAGCACAGGCAAGCTGGGGAATAAAAGCACAGTTGCCCACAATCCTGTTAACAGTATCCAAAATGCTAGCCCTCTGACCACAAGTTACCCGCCCCGCAAACACAAAGCTTTTCTACTTCCAACTTCCCAGAAAGTTTCTCCTATGCCGCTTAAGACCTCAGTCAGGAGAGAAATAAAACACTGCTTTTAGGAACTGCCTCCATACCTTTACCATGGGAACGTACTCCTCTGGCGGAGCTGGCTGTATTTTACTGGACATTTCTATGACCGCTTTCACCAGCCCAGTTACATTCTCGTAGACTTTGTCGTTGGAACGGTCCAGGTTGGCCGTAGGAGGAGGGCTGATTTCCTGTGGCTGAATCTGGAAGCAGAGAGGGGTTGTTCAACCTCCTGTCCCCAGCAGATGGGGCTCAGCAACTTCCCAACCTCCACAGACTGCCGGGAAGGTCTCATTCGCAACAGCCCCCCCGCCCGGTCCCGCTGGGTCCCCTGTCCTGGCTGAGCATGCTCACTCCTGGATCTGAAGGAAGTTTCCTTTAGTTCTTCTGACTGAACCTGATCTGTGAAATGACACTGGGGATTTTTTTTTCACCAGGACTTCCCTGAAGAGCTTCCAGTATAACTCCCGCAACAGAGAATTAAATAATTTGAGGAACGAGGAGTATGGAATACATGATGTGTCTAAGTGGTTCACTACCGATGGATAAGTTCCACTGCTAAGGCAACAGGTATCCGGTCCCTCATTCCGGAAAGTTGTTTTGTGCTCCAAAACAATGTCAAGAGTACATTGTTAACATACTGATGCAGTAAAGAGAGAGTATTGCAGTACATATTATTGTTTTGTTAGCGAAAATTCACAGCAGATTAACAAAAGTGGTGTCACCAGTAGAAGTGGGAAACGCCAACTGTGTTCATACAGTTTGTTTCCAGTAGATCAGAAAAAAAAAGTAATGGGTTAAAAATCCTGTAGTCCTTACTCAAGCAAAACTTCTGTTGAGTCAGATCTGTCCAGAGTTAAATCCAAGACAGACCAAAATAATCCTGGGTCAGAAAAGAAACATACTTTTGAAAACTTCCTCTGTAAGTTCTTCAGTGTCTCTGCTCCTCAACTGTAGAACTACAAGCATCCCAGTTCCTGCAGCTCTTCACTGCTATGGGATGCCCAGGCAACTGCTTCGTGGGAGCAGGTGGTTAAAAAATTGCTTATTTCCTACCGGTCACACAGCAGCTGCCCACTCTTTTGATGTGAGATACCTCATCGTGTTTCAGCCCACCATGCTGGGTTACTACTAGTTTCTAGAACTGGTCCTAGCTACAGAGGTGTTTCACTGGAAGCACCTAAGATACTACCCTGCTGGAACTATAAAATACTTGGATGAAACTTTGTCTAAGGAAGGAGTGCAGGATTTAGTGCATCGTGATTCCATTTTGTTTCATTTCACTAAGTGGGTACTGACAACTATTACAGAGATTCAATCAAGTATATTGATTAGAAAATACCTTAGGAAAAAGAACATTGTAATTGCCTCAATCACCAGTGAAAGGCTGTGATTCTAATTGGTTTCAGCAATCGAGAAGTTAAACAGTCATCTGGCAAAGTCACATGCAAAGACATTTTGGAATAAGGGCACGTACACACACGCTCACGCACTGCTTACCCTCCATGGCTATGGTTGAGCAGAATGTGGGGGAAGGTTAAAGAAATTTACCAAAAGAAGGGAAAAAAGAAAAACAATATTAATAAAACTCAGCAGGAAAAAAACCAAACCAAACCCAAAACATGTGTAGCAATAAGAGACCAGTTAAAAAGGCTGCAACAAAAACGCATCCTCAACAATATCGGCAGTCATTCCTGTTAGGTCTTGGTCCATTTGTTATGGAAGCACCGTGTGCCGACAACCTGCTGTGCACCCGCGTAGGAAGTGGAGGTATTTGCCATGCACCCATGCTTACTTTTTACTAAACACATGGGGAAGAGATCATGCAAAGCTTGACAGGAGCAAGCCAGTCTGGCGAGCAGCAAAGTGGGGAATGGAGTAGAGGGCCTCTGCAACAGTGGAAACCAACATGTCCTGTGCGACCCTTGTCCCTTTACACAAACAATCCAGTATTCAGTAGATTGAAGAAAATGTTGTATTTATCTCCCTGAAGATTTCTTGTTCTTGAAAAAAGTCATGATAGGAGGAAATACATGGTCCTCTACAACTATGCAGCTCTTGTTTGTGATGACTAGTCACAGTTGTGGTTAAGAACTACCAAGAACCCAGTCTAGATGATTCATCTAATTCCTACAGCCAGGCCCTAACATTTCAAGAGTACGGACATCTGCATATCTTAACACCCGGGTTTTTTTTTGTTTATACCAAACATCAACACTACTACCCTGCAGACTAAGTCAGGAGTTTCTTTGTGTCGACCGGCTGGCTTTGCCTCAGCAAGTATCACAAAACCACGTATTTCCTGATGCATGCCCTGAAGGCTCCTGAGGGCAAGCAGTTCAAATCCTCTTAATTTGTATTCCGCAGAAAAGGGAGATTGAAATGAAAGTCTGAAATGAGTCTTAGAAGCATCTTTAGTTTAGGACTGCAGACATTAACAAAGCTATACACTATCAAAAAATAATGGGCTGTTTTCTTGAAGGGGCAGAAAACAATCCAGTTATAAGAAACTCTTGACAGAAAACCCAAATCAGCCCTTCTTTTCTACTGAAGAAGCTATTTAATAGAAGAATCTTGTTCACTTGTTATTACTGATGACTTTTGGCTGCTCAAGGTTGGTTTGTTGTCAAAAGGATGTATTTCAGAAAACATCTTTCATGTTCCAGTATCAGCATTTAGAAAGGAAATTTTAGAGGAGCCAAGTTTAGTACACATCTGTTACTGCTTTTTGACATTTTCTGAGGCTTGGCAGCTTGAAAAGCACTACCATCAGCTTATAATAAATAATCCTGCTCAAATTGGCCACTGCTGTCTATTTACACTGAATTCTTAAATATTCTGGTAATCTCAGAATAAGAGAGCAAGAGTGAGACAGGCAGGTGGTGACTGAGATCGATTAGTGAGATCGACCAGATAAGTAAGTGTTGCTTATCACAATACCTATGTCTACCACAACATGGATTCCCTTTCTTTACTACAGGCTTGGCAAGCCTTAGAATAGCCAGGGGTTCTTCTGTGAGGAGCTGTACTATTAGCACTAACTGTTGTATTTACAGCAGGGATTGCCGTGGAGTATCTGCAAAGCCTGTGCTCTAATGGAGACCTCATCTTTCTTCTCTCAGGAAATAGCTGGAACATAAATACATCACCTCCTGAGGTGCTACTGATGGTATCAACTGACAGAATGGAAGCAGCAGCAGGAGTGATCCTGCTTTTAACGTTCTGGCCAGTAATACTGCCATCAGACCAGCAGTCTTTCTGGAGTTGTATTTGTCTAGCTGCAGAGGTTGTGAAATAATAAAACAGCAATGTGTATAGATCAGCTGCACTTCTGTTAAGAGTATTACTGACAGAGAATTCCCAATCACTATTCTACCTAGCTGCTGCAAACTCCCAGCATCAGAAATAGCTCCACTGGATCCCCTCAGGAGGCTCTGAGGTCACTCAGGGTTCTGTTTCCTGAAGATCAGAAAGGTACTGGAGTCCCAAAGGCAGGGAACAACACTAGAGGCATGATTTTAGAAGTGACTGACATCCTAAGAAGCAGTTCCATTGGCACCAGCTGCAACAGGGGACAGGACACTGTTTCAAGGCACTCTGCAGCATCTCTGCTGGAAAACTAAAGTTTCATTTTTGGCTGTATTACCTATTTACTGGAGATGAAACAACACATTGGAAAGTATCTCAGTCACAGGTCACAGTCCATTTCCCCTCTTCCCTTGTTCTACAGAGCTAGTAGGGTTTTAGGTGCCTTGGTGCTCCAGCAAGAGCTTTTTGAGCACCACAGTTCAGACATGTCTCACTTCTCTGTCACTGAGAACAGGAGACTTTGGTACTACCAGAGTAACTGGAAACCTTAGGTGTGCTCCTTCCTGCTTAACAAAGCTGCTGATCGGGTAGGCTGAGTCCATATGGGAGATCTCATATCATATGCTCTTTGAACTAGAAATATGGTCACCTGGGAAAGGTCCTAGGTGAGGAACCTGCTGAATCACAGCAATGGAGGATATGAGCCTACCAGTTAACTCCCTACTTTCCTGGAGAGCTGCCAGTGCATGTTTGCCACATGACACCATTTACTTGAGAAGTTTAGTTGCTTTTGCTTTCCACAGTCTCTACTTAAGGAACAGCAAACTAACTGAAGGTGGTAATGTTTAATTTTCTGAGGCATATTTCATGTGGCACTGAGCAATGTACCTTCACGCCTTCGTTGTAGCTGTCCACAGGGCTGTTCAGGCTTGCAAGGCTGCCCAAATGGCTGGGGGCTCCAGGGCGGGGAGGTTTCTTTGGTGGAGCTGCGTGATCTGATTAACAAAAAAATTTGCATTTTAGAGGACCAACGTATCACATGTACCTACAGCATTTTGGTCTGTCAACACTACAAAGGCTACATGCGCTTTACTGTACTAGCAGAGGAGATGTACATCTTTATGTGCTTTACAGTAAATCCACTGTTTGTAGGAGTTACACTTTAATCTGTATTTCTACTGGAAAAATGCAGACAGAAAAGGTTATGGAATTTATGAAGTTTTCCTGTGATTATGAGAACATGACTGTTTTAGTAAGATACTTTGAAAATTCCTTCATGGGACAACTGCTACTCATCTCAGTACACCTGCCCCAGACCTGAGAGGTACTCACCCCTTTGTACCACAGCCAAGTGCCACACATGCTGCGTATGCCTGGGAAAATTGGACAACTTCATAGCAGAAATCCTGGGTGTGATTCACTTTTGAGATTGAGAAACCTAAATTTAGGTGTCTACTTTTGTTTCACATGTCTGAACTCCACACACAGTGAAGTCCTACAGCGTGACTCAGCTTCCTCTAGGCCCTTCCCACCTGTTGACTGAAACACTTTCTTGGCTTTGCTGACTACATCTCTGGGGACCGCCACGCGGAATTTAAACACATAATGCACTGAAACATCTAGGTCTAGTTATCTGGAACCGAATCCACTCCTTGTAAGAAAATACTGGCATAAATCTTTGTTCACTACTACTGCTAGAAGACCTGTAATCAAGGATTCAAGATGACAGTATATGAATTTACTGCTTACCTGGTTTACCCACAGGCTGATATATGTGCTGGTTACCAGCCTATAAAATAAAATACACATATAGATTAGTTATTACAATGCTCACAACCTTCAGCAGCAGAATCTCAAACATTGAGAGTAGCCAGTTTTCAACACATTTCCCAACAGTTAAAAATACATCCTTGTAGAGGAACTGTAGAGGGCTAATTAGCATTGATAATATACAGTTGTGGGCTTGCTTCTGGGGCGGTGGGTTGGCTGATGTGGATAATGTACAGCTGTGGCTTG
>JAVJGI010000040.1:87102357-87116880 GCA_035590275.1 Ibycter americanus | reverse complement strand
CTCTGGGGGTTTGGGTTGATGGCAAGTTGAGTATGAGTCAACAGCGTGCCCTGGCAGCCAAAAGGGCCAACCATGTCCTGGGGTGCATCAAGCACAGCACAGCGAGCCGGCGGAGGGAAGTGACTGTCCCACTCTACATGGCACTGGTGTGGCCTCACCTCAAGTTCTGTGTGCAATTTTGGGTGCCTCAGTAGAAGAAGGACGTCAAACTATCAGAGTGTGTCCAGAGGAGGGTGACCAAGATTGTAAAAGGGTGAGACTTGTGAGGAGTGGCTGAGGTCACTTGGTTTGTTCAGCTTGGAGGAGAGAAGGCTGAGGCGTGGCCTCATCATAGTCTGCAACTGCCTCAACACAGGCAGCGGAGGGGGAGGTGCTGATCTCTGTCTGGTGACCAGCGACAGGACACAAGGAAAAGGAATGAAGCAGCATCAGGGAAGTTTAGACTGGACATTAGGAAAAGGTTTTTCACTGAGAGGGTGATCAGTCACTGGATCAGGCTCCCCAGGAATGTGATCACGGCACCAAGCCTATGTAGAGTTCAACGACCATCTGGATGACACTTTTAGTCAATGCTATCATAAATCACCACCTAAGAATGTTAATTTATTAACTTTCTTTTCTGACCTTTTATGCAACCGTTTTTGAACATTTCACATGCTCTGTTTTCAGGAACACAGCCAGGTTACAGGGACAATAGCAGTACACTTACTATTCCTTAGCTTCTAAATCCACCACCACCTCATTTCGGTGCTAGATGACCGTGAGGATACCGAGCAACCTTCCCAACAGCATGCAGAAAGTCTGCACAAGGTCCTCTCAACCGAACCGAGAAGCTCATGCCTTGACAACTCGCTCATCTTTCCATTAATGCACTGAAAAGATACTCACGATTGTAGTTCGGCATTTATTCAAAGTTTCAGTCTGGCATTTTTAGAAATTAATTTTTTAGTTTTAAAATTACAGGCAGATCTGACAATGGTTCCTATGGCTAAGGTTGCCTAGCACTTCATGAGGCCTGCTTTCAGCTGCTCAAAACTTTGCCTAATTTTAACTGCACAAACTGAAAATTCCCACACTAACTCTGTACTTCAAGCTAATTTCTATCAGTTTACTATGGAAAATGGTGACAAGAAGCACAACTTTCAGAAAGTAAGGTTGCATAAAAATGTATTGCATAGGGAGAAATCCAGTTCTTGTAAGTTTCATAGATGATATTCTATAAACAATGTATTAGAGCAGAAATGTAATGGCTAGAAATAAAGGAGCATGTACATCCTGTCTACTCCAAGTCTATAACTACAAACTTTAAGAAATCAAATTTCACTTTCAGGAACCAGGAGTAGAAATCAAAGATCCAAAGTCCTGAAACCCTTCTGCTGTCACTACAAACCTCTGAAACTCACCAGCCAATCATCTCACATACTGTCATATGTATGCCCTCTATAGTTAGAAAATAACATCTGCTTTCTGCCAGCACCATCAGTCATGTCATTAACTTTGATTTGTGTTGTTAACCTAAACATTTCAAATCTGATAACCCTGGGGGAAAAGAAAAGGGGGAAGAGAGGAAGGAGAGTAAAATTCCAGTTACACCAATCTTGCATTTTTACTTCCAGAAAATTGTGTATTAGAAGTATATGTCAAAAGAATGTGTACAAAGTTATACAGCCATGTGCTCATCAGTTAGGAACCAATAAAATGCTTGTGATAACTCTTCATTTGTATCACCACCTCCAAGAACAGGATCATGTATAACTCCTTCTCCCTCCTAGTGTCCCTGAACTGTGCAGATGCTGCTGCTCTGAGCAGGAATCAGAGCTGCTGTGCTTTCTGCTCTACATCCTACCAAGTACCACAACAACCGATCAAACAAAAAGGCACGTGCAGGGAAGACTTAAATGACCTTGATGAACTGGACTCTGTCCTTGCCACTGTCACAGAAATCTCTGTGTAATGCTGGGCAATTATTTAATCCTAGTTCTCCTAAAAATGACCACTGCCTATTTCTCATCCTCTTCATAAGAAATGGAAATTGACTTACAGACATTTCCCACTGCAAATGAAGCCTGTCAGGGTTATGTTCTTAACATACTAAGAACTATAAAAACACAGAATCAAGTTCTGGAACTAGGATTGTAGTTATCATGAATTAGAGTCTCTTTTAGAACTCATTTTGTCAATGATCACCAAGTGTTTTCTTCACACTCTTTCAAATGGGGTGTGAAATTGTACTACCTCCTCTGGGAAGAAAGGACTTCCCCTACAAGTAGATTGGGATCTGGGTGTTGTCATTTTTATTCTAACCCCAGGCAGTCATGCTGAACTCAAGGAGCAGTCAGAGAAACCAGCTGGCTGCAAGAAGCTGTACTTTAAACCCATTGCCACTGACAGCCACCTGAATCAAACCTCTGACATAACTTCACAATCTCCAGGTTATCTCACAGCAGCTTCATGAGTGGCACAAAATGCAGCAATACTTTACTTGCTGTTATATAAAGATGCAACAATAGTAAAGACATAACAGTAACTAATAGTCTTCTCCAATTTCACCGAAAAAGATCTTAGCAGCTTCCAGACACGAATGTCTCTAGACACCATGCTGCAGTGTGTCATTAATACACTCATTCATGACTGTACTTTGGCTGCAAATGCAGGAAGAGTCCCTAAATTCTTAGGTAGTGAAGAAATACTGAAGCCAATCCAGGAGTTTACAAGCGCATCCCAAATGAACTAGGAAAGTGAATTTAAAAATTAACTATTTTAAAGGTGATCCCTGGGGACAAACAGTAAATGAAGCATCAGGTTTCTATCATTAACAGTCCCTAGCCTAACCTCCCTTTTCAATCAGTATGATTTAGAGGTTCCAACGGCAATTAAACAATTGGAGAGACATTTTTAGTTAAACAGACAGGAGTTAAGCCAGTAAGAAAGAACACCACAGCTGCAGCTGTTGTCTGGCAACAAATGAATAGCTATGGGGTTTATTCTATTTGTTTCATAGCAGATCATTTACCCCAAGCAGATTTCTGGGTAATACAACAGTAACATTTACATTCCTTGTAAGAAAACCCTTCAGATATTTAAACTACTGCAAAAGCTATTTTAACCCTGTTTCCTGTTGACAGAACTTTCAGAAAACTCTTCACAATTTTAAATAAAAGGCCCAATTATACGGCACACGAACATTTAAAAATTATTGCAACACAACTGTGGAAACATTTTAGTATTTATTTCAACAGCAGCTTCAAGGGAAAAAAAACGCCAACAAACCCCAAATCCCCCAAACTGCTGCATGAACAAGTTTGCCACGGCTCCTGTTCCTACAGAAGCTGAGCCTCTTGGAAAGTTGCAGAACTATGTAATAACAGAGGAAACGTTTAACAAAAAATTTAAATAATCTCCCACAATCAAGACAGCGTACAACATGTTCTACCAGGAAACTGGAGAAAGAGTTGGGAGATGAAAAGATCCCACACATACTTACTGGGCCCTGAAGACCTCCATCCTCTCGGTCGATGCTGCCTCTGGAGAGCCGCACATCAGGCTTCTAAAACAAAAATTAAGAATTTCATTCTGTACTCTGCTTACCAATTCATGCAACCTAGGCTTAAAATAATTTTGAAGACAGGAAAATACTGTTAAAAATTTACACTGACAAATACAGATGTCATTTCATTCCAGTCTATACACCCCCGCTGCTGCAACTACATGCTTCTGCAACTGCAGCTACTGAAACTCTTGGCAGCCTTCTCGACTGCTTCTTAACCACCCATTCTCAGCACATGTGTAAAAATGTTTGTTATAAATATTGATAGTACCATTGCCCTAACACAACACTGGAAAACCTGCATTTTAATTTTCTTAAAAGGCAGCAAAAGTTGTTTTTTTTAAAAAAAATTGTTTGCTTCCCAACAGCAAATTTCAACCACAGGATGCGAAATGCTGCACATTAATTCCCGCTTCCTGCCTGAGGACGGCTTATATGTACTTGGCTCACTCTCCAAGCCTGCAAATGGGGCCAATTACTGGAGCTCTTTAAACACTGCATTTGGATACAGAAAGCTAATAAAGACATCCAGATGCACTATTCTCCTGATACAAGCAACAAGCAAATTTCTATTTTATATGTTTTAAGCAAGATATAGGAACCTGGGGCTCGGTTGTTTTTAAAAAGTAAAAATAAGACTACACCAATTTTTTTTTCACACAGAAACCTGTCATTTTTCTCACCTCCCCAGCAAATCCAGGTATGTTACTGGTATTCTTTGAGGATAACATTAATTACATAGAAAGACAAAGAGTGGGTGTGGAACATATATTAACACTGATCTGAAGACACAAGTTCAGCAAAATGAGAATGCTTTTCTAGTGCACTAATTCTGGCACATAAGAAAAAAGGATTTATCTGACTCTTCAATTCACCCTCCTATGAGACTGGATGAGGAGTTAATGAAAATGGTCTACATCACTGTAAATACAACCTCCTTCATATGCCTGTATACATATCTACACACACACACAAAATGGGACACACACAGCATGAGAACAAAAATTTCCTATTTAGAGAAATGTAAGCGTGTGAATACTGACTGTAGGGTCAGTTTCAGAGGATAAATATATGTACTTTTTCTTTAAGGCTACTCTGGATCCCTTTTCTTCTTTCTAGAAGCACTAAAGAACTCGCATGACTTGCTAAATGACCCTAAAAATGCCAGCAGGGCAGACAGAACTTGCAAAGATACACTAATATTGATCTTTTATCATTAAAAATACTCATGTTGGTAGTCTGTCAGAAGAGCTGATACTTTGGATTTTCATTCAGTCTTCTGCAGACTGAGTGAAGCATAGCCAGAGACAGTTGCTGCCTGAAAGAACTTGCAGATTAAAAGTAGACAAATCATACTAGACAGGGAAATATTTAACCCCATCTTAAACATGAAGAACTGAAGCAGACACAAGCAAGCAATTTCCCAATGTTTCTTCAGGAATTTGTGACAAAGTTTATGATGAAAGTTACCATTGACAGTCTCCAGTTTACTTCCTTTATTATGATGAAGGATTTTTTTTCTGATTGAAGTCTTATTTGATATGGGTATGTTAGATACTTCATTAGGTATCTAAAGCAAGCCATGATTCACATTATATTTTTAAGCTAAAGCAAACAGCTATCCTTGTTTATCTAAGCATAGGACTAACTACACTAATGTTCACAATTTGCCTTCATTTCATGCTTGTTTCTAGCCAGGTAAGTGTTCAAAGTCTTCGGAAATAGTCAAATACTATTTTATCATAGGGGTCTTTAATGCTTTTTGCACTTTTAACAATTTATTACTCTAGAAATGCACCCTAAACCAGACTCCAAAGATAATGAAATATTGAGCATTTTAGAAGATTCAGAAATACAAAAATACACACTAGTCCAAATAACAATTTTTTCTAGTATTGTAAGAAAAGAATTAAATTAACAGACATAATATCCATCTCCTCCCCTCGTCTTACTAACTAGGTCCTCCCTTTCAGCCTCTAAACCCTCTACATGCTCAATTCTATAACCTCGTATCACAGCAACAATTCAGTTACCCAAGCCACGACCCGCAGCAAATGTGCAGAACATCAGCAGACTTCAGGTACACGAACATTATACACCCAACTTAGCCACAGCCTAAGAATCATTTCACAGAAAGACTGTAAATACACATAAAGTATTACTAAAATTAGCATTATTAACTTGACAAACACTTGCTTCACACATTGTCAACAAAAACAGTGAATCCTGTTGACTACCCCCTGCAAGTGAAGCTGTGGAAGGCAGTGGTGTTGACCAGGCATCTCCAAGAATCTGATCTGAAAGCGAAGATACCAAGTGCCAACCAGTAAGGGCAAAGCAAAGGGTCCACGAGCAGCATCTACAGCTACACAACCCGCCTGCATCTCAGTGATCTGCGTTATTTACATCTTAGAATTAAGGACTGAAAATCTTTAGTGGTACATAAACGCAAGCCCTTTCAGCTTCTCCAAATATTTTCCTCCTCCCGCCTCATCAAAACTTGGAAAGTTAGGAATACAAGGAACAACAGAGAACTACTCAACACACTTTTATGTCCAATAACTAAGAAGAGGCCGAACTGTATTTCTAGTGACTTGACTGTGTTCTGATAAATTCTAACAACTCCCATTTTAGTAAATGATACTCTGATTTATTCATTTGTGTAGCTGCGCAAATTCCAAAAGACTAACTATTTTGCAGTGATAGTTATGACCAAACTCCCATTGTATTTTAAAATATTATTTAGTAGCAATTCTCATGCTTTTACAGCAGTAACAGCTTTGATTTTAGCCCCTCATGCTGGCATAACATTGTGATGCATTGCTGGATTTTTAATCCTGGTATCTTTCAGATCTGTTTAATGCAACATTCCCTGGGTCAAAAATAACCCTCACACACAAACTGACCCATTCTGTTGTTTACATCCCATTTTAGAGCCCCAAAGCACATCATTCTATCTTTCCAATCCCTGCTATGGCCCTATACCTCCAGGGTTGGTATAGGGTACCAGCCACACCATCAGAACTTCTTGGCTGGACAGGAAACGATCCTTTCTGAAAGGCAGCTAAAGGGGCTGGAACCTGGGTGGTGGGTGCTGAGCATGCCTGCTTTTTTATGGAGAACATTTCTGGCAGTTGCTGGAACATAACTGTATTGAGGGTGTATGTACAACAGGGAGATGAGCTGGAGGGGGGAAAACCCTCAAGACATCCACTTGGTTGTGAAGCCCTGAAGTTGAACGTCACGAGTAAGAGTGTATCCCTACAAAGGCCCTCCTTAACACTCCTGTGCAGTGTAAGACTGGCTTAGAAAACAAAGCCTTTGGGAAATTAGAGATTTAGGGTTTCAGCTTTACCTGAAAAAGTTGTCACTTGTGAGTATATTTTCCATGCCTTGAAGCTAAACAGCGACGGACTACGATGACAAATTATCATCAAATGTGTTTCACAGCCATAGTATGGTGAGACTTCTCAAGCATACAAACCGTAGTGTTCTGAAATTTTATTTTTTTGGTGAAAGTGCCAACTGTACTAAACTAAAATGCAAGTCTAAGCAAAGCCTCTTCTACTTACTATTATATTCATTACAGACATATTTAAGGGGTATTTAACATATTTAACAACATATGTATGTCATTAAAATCCCGCAGAAAATCAGAATCTTTCAAAAGCAAATTAATTTTTTCCTAATAAATAGTCTATCTGAAATCTTTGGAAATGTCAAGAGGACTTTTCAGACAGGATGCATATGTTGACAAACTGGAACATAATGTATTTTTTTCCTCCCAGTATTTCTGGTTACTCACTAATAAAAGAACATGTAAGTCTCAGCATTCTCAGGCCATGCCAAATTGTAATGTCTTGGTGGGATTTTCTCAGGCTAAAAATTAAGATCTTATTTTAGCAACAGTTCACATCAATTATATTTGAATTGCAGTTCTCAGTGTCAAAATAGGACAAAACCACAACTATGTGGGAATTTCAGAAAAAAACCCCAACCCCAAACATGATAAGGGAACTATGCAAGTTATTTCTTCTTAACCTGTTAATCACAGGAAAGGACTATAAATTTCTTAGCACAACACTCTTCTGTCTGCTGAGGAGTTACAAAAAGGCATGCATATATGTATCTTCATAGGATTAAAACCAATGCCACACAACATCAATGCAGCCACAAAGAAAGGTTCAAGCTGGAAAGTAAATATAAACGAGGGTGCAGGTAATGAAACAGGCCCCAAAGAAGAAAAGCGTTCTGCAAAACGTTCAGGGATAGTGGCAGTGCAAGAAGTTACAGCATAAAGATCAGTAACTGCACTATACTGCTAAACTAAGAGGGTCACCTTGGAAAGACACAAATGACACAGTTTCTTTCCCACAACTTCTGCAAAGCAAACTAGTTAGCTACTAGTTCAGTAGGCTCTCTCATGGCATCACCATCACCACCGGTTTCCTATCTGTGATTACAGGTGATTCTCCTTTTAAGTCAAACTCTGCATTAAAATACAGAAGGTATACTTTCTCCTACAACCAATTAAAAAACCCGCAAATACCAGTGTAGTTTTTGGCAGGTCCAAACTTTTGTCAAAACCTACAAATAAAAGCATGCTGAGGGGGCCTTTAAAAATTATTTCAACTCAATGAATTAATTGATTTGCTTTTAAATTAATTCTACACATAGGAAGTCAGGGCTGTGACACACACATCCACTGTGGCCCTAATGGAGTAATTTGACCCTTAGGAGCTGATTTTCTGTTTGCACAAATACTGTTAAGGAAAGCCAGCATACATGCCAGATTGCAGGGTAACGGGCCAAATCATTTTGGTTACAGTGAGCTGCAGACACCAGCAGTAGAGAGGCCATTCGCGATTTTGGAATGCTGCTTTTGGGAATGGAGGTTGTTTGTTTGGCTTCTATATGCTATGCACTATGTACATAGCAAATCCTGATTAACCTTCCTCAGTTGTTTTTTTTTTTTGGGTGGAAATACCCATATGATCCAAAAACAACGCAGCAGAAAGTGCAGAATAAGAACTTTATGAATTTGTTGTAATACTGCCAGTGTGACTGAAGCCAGCTTCATAGGATATAAAAGTGAAAATCTCAGTCCACAGGCCTGCAGCACCTACCAATTCCCAACAGTAAGATTCCTTACAGAGAAGGCCAGACTTCCACTTGTCTGACATAATGTGTTTGTACTGCAGCCATCTCACCCCTCCACCTGCATATGCCCTGGACAGAGACTGTCTTCTATAGTTACCTGTACCAAGATTTAAGTGCAGTAATGCTTTCTCTTTGCTTCAGCTTCTTCAAAATTAATTAAGATATTTCTGTCTTCCTTCCTGGAGATGCTGATATCCAAAGCACTTTTATCAAGAGAGCATGAAAGCTCGTAAGTTTAATCAGTACCCATTAAAGCTACCAGACTAGTGTGCAACATCCCCACTCTAGTGGAGGTGGGAGGGTCAGTCCTGGGAAAAAAAGCATCCAAAGAATCACACATACCCCCACCCACCCCCACTTCTCTTCACACCTCCCAATGCCTATATTTGGTACCATTTAAGATTAAACACTTCTTTACCTTTCAGTTTTTACACTACAGGTTTATTTTCATTCAGTTGCTTCCCATGAAGAGAGATGTGTTTGTTTTCTCTTTTTACAGCAGAATTTCAGAATTCTGGATTCTGTTAAGGCTGCAGCTTGCAAACACAATTTCTGTCTCCTTTCAAGTATTGACTGGTCACATGTTCTCAAAGGACCAGTTTCAGGCAAACTGCTTACACAGATAACAACCTCTCCGAAGACTGGTAAATTTCCATTTCAATGCCATTGCAATTTAATTCTTCATCTGGGGTGTCTCTTCTAGCAAACACAGCGTAAGTGCTGTTTGTATGTGTACTAACACGCTTTGAGTTGTATTTTTTCCCTGTAGAAGCAGCAATAAATTTCAGGTCATGAGCAAGTTGCCGTTACTCTGGGGAAAGAAGAATTGTACTAACAGAAACCCCACTGAGGATTTTTCTTCTCGGTGCAGTGTGTTATATAAAATGATTTGCCATTGTTCCCCTGTGAGTCCAGTTCCCAGAAGCAAAAGTGAGATATACTGTAGGAGTCTGAAGACTATGTAAATAGAGCTGCTTTTGAAAGGAGCCAGTTTAAACTGAGAACACTACACTGCAGGGTTACACAAGTTAAAAATTAAAATCTGGCTCTACTCTCTCTATTGTTCTCTGTGCTCAAAAGGAAAAATACTCTTCTGAAACCTGCCTATAGCAGGCAGGGGAGAGCCAGACTTCAGCAAAACATTATATCAAAATCTAAATAAAGGTTAGTGCAGAAAGGTGTCTCAAAGCAAGTGAGAGAGAGACATGACATCCATTTTGAGAAAGCAAGTTGCTTCTCCTCCCTAAATCACCTGGAGTGAAATTAGGGAAGGCCCTTCTCCCAAGAGAAGAAACGGCACTAGTCACTCACTAGAGGACACGGGCCAAGGAGCGTGTGTGTGTGTAATACACGGCTTGCTTCTACACTGGGCCCTTGTTTGGACTCTCATGTATGAATTGGGGATATCCTTCAGGAGATCTGCAAGGCCACCAAGAGTGACTCCCCACACTCTTCTACCATCTTGATTTCTTCAGGGCTAAACCTAGAAAACCACACACCTTTTCCAAGACACACCCATCTATAAACGGAGGATTCCTCTGACATACACCCTGCTACAGGTTCAAATATACCCTTTGTGGCTATCATTAGCTTGTTTAGCTTTTGACACAGAATATAAATCTGTAACAGGCATTCCAAAGCCTGTATAGTAAAAATGTTAGTGCGGAAAGAAAAAACTGAAGTCTCTTACGGATTCCAATTCTTCATTTTGTCCATTTAAGTTCATACTTGCTTCCACTCAAAACTTTCTCTGGTTTTTGCCTTTTTAAACCTCTAAGGGTTTACATCAACCAAATCCAGCTCTGGCAAAGGGCTGTATAGCTGCTCACAAGTTCACGAGTGCTAGTAGTCCTTTTGGTAGGGGTGGCAATACAGACTGTGTCTCCTTGCAATAAAAACTAACACATAATGAAAACATGGTAATTATTTTCCAAGCATATGCTAAGACTGTATTACAGATCAAAAGAACAATCAGCAAGTCTCTCCTCAAAATGCAATTTAGGGGACAGTAAACATCCTAATGGTTCAGAGGCTGAGTCCAAACACAGCAACAAACACTACAAATAATTATCACCTATTCTGCAGAAAAAGTCAGGAAGTTCAGGAAGGTCAGAAAGTTTTCTGCAGAAAGTTCCCACACAATCTACTGCCACCTCAGATCACAATGCCTCATTCTCCATAAGCATATTAATTCCTCAAAAAGTTCTTGACCATCTTGAAAGTTTTAATGGACAATGGGATCCATTTGACCTCCTGGGGTTCTGAAGGTCAAAAACAACTGGTACCGCTGAAGACTGGAAAAGCTCATGCCTGAATTAGGGAAGAAATTTTCCTTTCCCCTCCCTCTCTTCAGCTTGTAATAAATTGGACAAAGCAATCTGGATACAGTGGTTTCTCTACTCTCATCCAATGGCAAACCGCAAATTGCCAAGTGCATTTACAAGGAAACCAGTCAAAAGCAAGCTCCAACATCCTTTAATCCAAAGTAACATCTTAACTCTGGTACAATGTGGATCTTGGCAAGAACATGTACTGGACACGGGGGCATCTATCAGTAGCTCTCAAGAGCTAGTAGAGATTTATTCTACCTTCGTTGTCTTCACAGCCACCAGCTGTTCTGAGCAGTTCTGAATACCATACATAACTAAACCCCCGGGAGACTAAGATCATTCAGTTGTTAAGGAATAAGGTCTTGGTAACATAGTCTACATATAAGCTCTGCTCTTCATTCCCACCCACTGGCTTCCTGTAGAATAAAGCATAAATTCTTATTTTCAAGGAACTCAATGTGCTGCCTTCAGGATCCCTAAAAGACTGTTTCAAGTTACGTGAGAAATTCATGACCAGCAATTTTGATGTCTGAAATAAAAATAATTCATCTATATAACTAAAATTTTCCTGGAGACCAGCTCTATAGACAGTGCAGAGAACTGTTAGAGAAACCACAGACCATTATCCATTATCATCTGCTTTAAATAGAGAGCTTATTTATTCAAACTTATCTCCCGTAACAACCTATGGCACCTGCATTTATACAGGCATGTTTTTTAACTATGTACAACATAAAAGGCTTCCGAACAAAAACATTCCTTGAAATACACTGAAGACCAAACATGCGACTGATGTCTGTCACAACCCGTACCACACCACTGTGATGATCTACCTGTTAAGAGAGGCTTACGCACCCATGGGCTTCCCAGCATGAGCCTATACAGAGAAATATGCTACACTACCATCTCCTGCTGCATCTGTAGCCATCAGTCTCAAGTAGGAGAATTTTAATGCAGAACTTGAATTTTGTCAACTGGGAAGCCAGTGTTGAACTAAAAGCGATATACCAGTGGCACTGACAAGAAGACAACATGGCACTGCAGAGGAACAGCAACAGAAGATCCCATGACCAATGCATTTTCTCCTCCTCTTGGTGACATTCAGAGCTTTTTCCTACCTCGCAGAGCCTGCTCTTAAATTTTCTTCCCACTAACGTGTCTCATTATTCCTCCAGTGCAAGACTGCTTACAACTCTTACCACAATCAAGGTTCTTAGATGGCTGATGGTTATCCCTTTTTTAGGGGTTGATTATGCACAGATTGATCTCCTTAAAAACAAACTGACAATCTCCAGATTGGCACAGAATTATACCCTCAACTTCTCACACATAAATACTCAGCTGGATAAAATGAGAGATTCACTAAAAACGACAGCTGTTCAAGGTATTTGAAACACAGGACCTGCTATCTGAACACTTAGTTTAAAAACTGTTTCCAAACCTACATTTTGGTAGTGACTCCTGTATTCAGTAAGTACTCTCTTTTCACGAAAGTGACCAGTTTTAGCAAGCTGCAATAAAGAGAAAAGTCAGAATGAATTAAGAAGCACTATGAAACAAAGTCTTACCAGGAACCGTTCCTCTTTTTCAAGCCAGCGCTGATCTTCTTCCATCTCTTGTTGTTGTCGTATCAATCTCTCCTCCATAAGATGTGTGGGTAGAACCTGGCCCATTCCTCGCATGTCCAAAGTGCCTGAATCCTACAAACCAGAGTGAGTTTATTCCGTCTTACAACTTAGAATGTGTATAAACAGATGCAAGAAATTATGGATTGTAGAACAGATTTTAAAAAGCTCAAATGCTCAATAGCAGTGAAGCAGAGTCCCTTAAACACCTTATAAACTGAAGCAGACCATCAGAAGAAACTCTTTCCAGCTACAAACATTTTATCTGCCTTGTTCCTAATCACTGGAACCAAAAAGATTTGAAAAATTCTGTTCTGTTTTTCAGTAATGTTGTCAATTCATATATTGCACTTCATTTAAGTTGGACAACAAAAACAGATTTATCAATTTTGTTTTCTTGGCCTTGCGCAATAATGTAACTATCCAGTTGTTAAAAGCTGCAAGATACATTTTTCACTCAAAACAAATATGCTTTTCAGTTTTATCTGATGCTCGCAAAACTTGTCACAAAAAACATTCTTAATGGATTTTTGAACAAGTTTTTATGCATTTCTTTAGCTTACAATACTCCATATACCATATCCCAGTGCTGTCTGGAAATCATTAGCAAGTAGTGTATAAATTTGTATTTTCAAAAAAGCCAGGGGGAGTTTGGTTACAAACTTCACTGAGACTGCTTTTAGGCAACCAACTTCCCAAGCTTTTGTGAACTTTGGCTGTAACTTATTACAAAGACGTGCAAAGCATTCATATGCTTCCACCAACACGTTTTTCAAGCATGACATAGTTAGACTAAGTTGTTTCTAGAATCAATAATCCACAGGGATGTTGAACTACTTGGGACTACAAACCTCAACTATGTACCGTGTGAACAACTGCAAGGCAATAATGGCAGAATACGTGGCCAAATCAACCAAGAGGAAGCAGAGGCAAATTGAAGACTTGGACACCTATCTGCTTGCCTGTATTTAACGGGTAAGTTATCACTTAAATGTTTATCAGAGACACAAGGAATAGTGCGTTGGTTAGAGAGGAAACAGATCTAAGACAGAAGCTGCACAAAGTGAATCTTTGTGGGACGATAAAATGGAACGCAAAAAGTATAAAATACTGGAGGAGAACAGAAAAAAAATTACAGAAGGTTAAAGGGGGAATTAATTTGATGTTCCTTGCAGCAGCTCTGTGCAATCATGACAGGCTGAAAAGCACCTAACAGAAATACAACTCAAGAACAGTTCTGTAGACCATTTCATCTTCTGTTCGGGGTAAGTTATGAAGAAGCCTCAGATACTTTAGCTATACTGGGTATCTCCCACAAAGGGGTATTTTTAAACAGTAAGGATACTACAGATTTTTACAATAATGTTCCCATCTCTACTAAGAGCAGTAAGTTTCAGTAAAGCCTTCTCTTAGCAAACACAGAATATTTGCTATGACTCAGTTAAGATAATAATAATAATAACCTCGTCAAGTATTTGCATAAAGATTACACTTTATGCCCAGCCTAACACAGGATGATTTGTTTCAAATAGAACAGAATTCAGTCATGACTTCCATGCCACTGCAGTAAGGCAATTTAAAAAATACCAGAGAAACACTCAGTTTTCCAAAAATAATCTCCAGATGTACCTAAATAATACAAAAGTGTATTTACTGTAAGAGCGCAACAACAGATGTGTCAGTTCACAATACCTCCATGTTTGGCTGCCACACTGGTATTTCTTGAGGCCGATGGTTCCAGGAATCTGCTTGATCCAAGAGAGTAGCCTGCCCAGGATAAATGCTGCCTGCCATGGCTGGTATCCCATGAGAACCAGGGTAGCCAGACACCTTTGGGGAGGGGGGGGGGGGGGGGGGCGTG
>JAVJGI010000040.1:87085180-87102257 GCA_035590275.1 Ibycter americanus | reverse complement strand
CCCCCCCCGCCCCCCCCCCCCCCCCGCCCCCCCCCCCCCCCCCCCCCCCCCCCCCCCCCCCCCCCCCCCCCCCCCCCGTGCAGAAAAACTTTATATTAAATAACACCTATGCTTCCCCATAATTAACAGCTTCCCCCCTGCCCTCCTCAAGGAAGCAAATATGACAGCACAGAAATGACTCAGTTCAAGCAGTCACTGAGAGGAAGGAGGGGCAGCAACATCAGAAGGAGGAAGCTGAGCTAAAATATGACACAAAATCTCTTTTTTCAGTCTTTGAGGATGCCTATCATAACTATTTGAGGATAGCTATAACTAAACAAATATATAGACATATAACTTTTGAGGATAACTATAAGTATTTGAGGATGCTTATCAAAACATCAGCATTAGAAAGTGTGTTTTAACCTCTGCAGTCAAGATCAAAGTCCTGTTGTGAACAGAAATAAATCTGTTGATACATTTGTAAGAGCTACACATGCAGAGCTTGTACTAAAGTCAACAGGAGCCTGCAAACACTGCCTACAGAGCCATATAAAAATGTACCCCCTAGTGCATGTTACAAGTGTAAGTCTTGAGTGACAGTATGTAATTAGCGTGCTTAGATGCATGGCCTGAGAACTTCTCCACAGGAAAATCAAAGTAGCTTTAATGAGTCTGAAGCGCTCATTACAACAACGAAAACCTCCCACCCTCCCTGGAAAAGAAAATCTTGACCAAGACTGCTGTATATGGCTGTAGCTTTCAACGAACCCAAGAATGCTTAAAGTACTTCCATAACAAACTTTTGTTTTGAATTTCTTCAGGAGTGTTAGGAAGAAAAGCAAAACTTCTGAGTATATGAAGTGGTAGATCTAAAGGTGGCTATCAGCCAACAGGAAATAAAAACGTTTCAGCGAAACATCAGGGAGCAGAATATCAATAAGCCCAAGTAAAGTCCACCAGTTAATGCCATTTTAAAAGTCAAGTAATTTCATAGCTTAACACAACTGTTAATAGGAACACCACATTCCTTCAATAAATACGACAATGTCTGATGTGTTTCATTGCAGTTTTAGGAATTTGACCACTGTATCAGGTATGAAAGTATTTTCCACCTGGAGTAAACCTACCAGGCTCAGTTCGGGGGTTGTTCTGATGTAAACTGAAAGCTATTGAATAGAACTGAATAAAAACAAACCACGCAAGAAGTGAATCAATCCCATCAGCTGCAACTGAGTTATAAACCCAAAACGCACGGTGTTAAATGTAATACCTGGTAATGATTTGGCTGTACCATATGCTGTGGACTCGGATAAAACCCTTCACTGGATCTCGGACTGGGGTAACCAGGTCTACTGGGCTGTAAATATAAAGGAATTTTTAGAGTCTTTAGAAACAGAAAACTAAACCCAGAAAATTACTCTTTGGTGAGACAAACATTTACAGGTGGTGCATCACCAAAGCAAGCTCAAAAAACCTCCTCTGAAATAAATACTCTAATCTGACTAACATTTTTTTAAACAACTAAAATTAAGTTTTCCTCCATTTCTGCTTCGAAATGAATGCAGCTGAATTGTTTGGGAGGTATGTCCATAAATAATGCTTGCTCTGTGAATTCTTTGTGTGTATGTAATTGCTTGCACTAAATGATCTGCTCTGTGCCATTTAACTCTAGAGAGGACATCAGCTAAGAACATAATTCTTAAATGATGTTTCCAGGTACAAATATAGCATTGGTTCTAAGTTCACAATTTGCAGTACATAAAGCTTTGCTATTAATTTATTGCCTTTGTGACCGTTCCCAAAAGCAAATTCTTTTGCTTCAGTCAGAACACAAATCAAACTGGTTTGTTTAGCATGAGTATTTCCATGTGTTATTCCAAGGACTAAAGTTAGTTGTGATAATTAACATCTGTGTAACGAACTGCCTCAACAGGGAAGGTACCTTTGATCATATTCTGAACTCCATGGTCGCTTCATTATCCGTGCTTTGTTTTGCAACCATTGCCAGCCAAGAAAAAACAAGACAGGACTAGCTCCTGTTAGAGAGGACAGCTAAAGAACAGCTATCAAGAGTCTGTATCTGATTATCTTGCTTTACTCCTTCAGGAGAAAGGCAATATTTTACATGTAAACAAACAAGATTATAATCACAGGAATACATGAGAAAAGTCACCAGAAATTCAGACAGTACTGTTACTAAAAAACTGATGAAAAAGAGCCTGATTTTCTACACACATTGAATAGATCACCCTTTTGCCAGAACAGGTACAGAAATTTCACACTACTGGAAGAAGTAATGTTGGAAAATGTTGCTTAGAACAACATACTTTTATCTTCCAAGCAGAAGTGTTCTGTTATTTTGATATTAACTCTCCAAAGGTATATTTGTGGTGTTTTTTTTTTTTTTTTAAATGAGAAACAGCGCTGTTGGGTGTTTAAGGAGAAGAAAAATTAACCAAAGAGGGGAAAAAAACCCCCAAACCTCATGATTCTGAAAATGGGCTCTTTCAGTCTCCTGGCAGTTAAAGGCATTACTTTGAGACTGCAGAATTTTATGAAAAATGTCTTTATCATTCTGTACTAGGATATTTTCTGTCTTAGGTTTCTAACGGAAATCACTGTGGGATACAAGTAATTTCATAGTACAAATGGTGATATCCATGAATTATTTGAGAATGTGTAGGAGTTTAAGGTTATAAATAAAATGGCATTTAAAACCTATAAAGACCTGAAACCTTTATAATGAATTGCTGGAAGAAAAAAAATCCAAGTTGTCACCATTAGATAATCAGATAATAACCTAAGAGATACTTAAAATCTCATATCTATGAAATTCAACTTGTTCAAATGTCATTAGTGTGCATTTCCATATTTTACACAAAAATACCATATAAAAAACCTAACCAAGAACTACATCACATACACAGTGAGGACATACTGACCCCCTCAAAAAAGATATGCAGTGGTAGAATTAATTTCAATCTTACTATATCTTCTGTTAAGTGTTTCACTTTATACATGACACCCAAAGCTCTAACGATGATCATTTCTAATATGATGCAGCTCATATATTACATTAGTAAAAGGTACTTATTTTGTTTGAATTAGCTCCAAAACTTCAAGACTAAACAAATTCTTCAAACAAGGTTGTAATAATTAAGTAGCATATTGTTCCAATCAATGCAGTTTGTCTGCTTCTGTAACTCAGAATATCCTCTGTTTGTACATACACCAAATCCTGTCAGTTAATCTCAGATGGCTAAACAGGTTGATGGCTTGTTTGCTGGTTTTAACTCTGAAATGAAAGCAACAATTCCACTGTCCATATTTCGTGGTTGCCATAAAGCTATCAAAATGCAGCACCAAGCTCGGAAATCTATCAGGCAACTACCTGGGTATGGGGAAACAAAACAAAAAGAAGTTGCCTTCCTACGAGTGCTGGGGGATGTGTGCAGCAGAAGGTGCCATGCAAATACTACTGAAATCATTATCAGCACCAGAGCTTGCATATACAGCTACAGGAATTCATCACAAACTGATCAGGATGCAGATAATATTCCACATTACAGTGGTGACTGCACAGATGAAATTCTTCAAAATACAGGCTTGATCCTTCAAAGTGCAAAATAACTCCAACGAGAAGCAGACAAGTTACTGAGAGAACAGAGTGCTCAGCAACTGGGGAGATTAGACTACCACAGCTGCAGAACACATCAGTGACATCGAAACAGGACAGGCATGTAATGAAGCAAAATTAAGTGTAAACTAAACCACATAAGGTCCTTGGAAGCAAATCCCTAATTTTCTGTCCAGAATAAAGGAAAATGCCATTAGCTAATTTCTATCCTCTCACTGATGTGTTATAAATAAACTTCATGCTGGTCGGAGGACTTACTAGCTAACGTTTCATAGGAGTGCTACAAGAAAAGAAAAAAGAAAAGGCCAGGATGCAATTTTGTGGCAACTATGGTAGTCTTTTACAAGTTAAACAACAAGAAACAGGAAATCATTAGTGCATTATTATAGCATGCATCAGTTCTAATAACAGTTCAAGTACAGCTGGGTCATTTCAGGCAAGTATTAGCGGGATGATGACAAATTTGGCCAGAACGCCGTTGTTTGAACAAACCTGTCAAAGAAGGCTTTGAAGAAGTAAATGGAATAAAAAGAGGTTTTTTGTTTATTTTTTAAACCCACATAATCTGCAGTCTTAGATACCTTGGGAGGAGCTTCATCTGATCCTCCTGAGTCCCAGGATACAGTGACTTGTCGCCTGGATTCCATTCTCATTCGTTCTTCTTGCTGCAGCTTCTCTTCCTCCAGTATTGTACTAAGAAAAACGCATTATATTTAAGCAAAACTCTAGTTCAATGTCTGACAAACCTCTCCCCAGAGCTCTCACATTTTTCAAACTAATGAACACTATTCAACAAAGTGATGGAGCACTGAAACACAAGCTTCTTTTACTTATATTGTATATTGGTTATGTTTCTGAAAATCAGTATCAGGAAGAAATACTTCCGTAGGATTACCAGCATGCTTTTAACAACAGAAGCAGCACCAAGTTTTTAGAAAGCTGTGGCTGATCTTGCACAAAGATTTTTTTGCATGTTAACAGTCCTTTTGATGTGTAATTACACAGAGAAATCCTCAAAGGCAATAAATCAAGCACTTACTTGCACGAAAACTTACTGTTCACAAGAAAATATTACACTGAACTGCCGCAAAGGTTCAAAACAAACTGAAAACGTTCTTTACTGAAGCTCAACAGAGCTTCAGATCACTGGGATTTGTTTTCTTTTTTAAACAAAGCAGTCAAAAAACATTTTAAATACTATGTCTTCAACTCATATTTTATCCTAACCGGGAACACACTCAGCAAACTAATTTAGCAAAACAGAAATATCTGACAGTATTCACTCAGCTTCTAAACATTCAGGTCAAAAGGCTACATTTTCAACAAAGTACAAGACAGTAGTAAAACTAGTTCGCTACTTACCACTGTTCTGACTATTAAAAAGACTGTTTGAAGTTCAACGTGATACTGCTGCCCCCGCAGCAGCCTCCTCCCAGTTCTGCTATGTGGATTATTAATGTTGGATATTTGCCATTTGAAAAATACTCAGAATGAAGCTTTGAAATAGGGAGCAGCAAATTCGTTGAAGCTGCACGCTACATGGATAGCCTGGAGATGTGAGTAGGGCAGATTATTTACATATTGCTATCCCCAGTGTAAAGATAATCCTGTAAAGGAGCTATTCCAGCTTCTTTATCACTCCCGCTTCCAGAAACAAAGCTAGGTTCTGAGTTTATAATCTCCTGTTCAGTCTTCTAAATAGCCACCCAGAATTACTCATGCAGGGGATGAGATCAACTACAGCAATCTATTCTAATCTTGGAACTTTATTGCTTATTTCAAGAATAAATTCCTGCTTGGTTAGAGATGAGAGCTTTGCTTTTCCTTACTCAGCCAATAAAAAAAATCTATGCCACTTCTAAAAACAGAGAAGTCATCTCGTCTCACTGCAGCTAAACCAAGTTTGCAAGTATTGCTGCAATTTCAATCCATCATTACTGAAGTAACACAAGAATGTGGTATGAAAACAAAATCGGTCAAGTTATTTGCAAAAGTCATCCTGATACAACTACCATGGAAACACAGCTACAGCCCAATGCAGGGAACTAAAAAGAGAAAATCTTTCTATTATACCTCCCTCTTCTTTCAGAATACGGAAAATGCAGTTATTTGCCACTTGAACCCCTGAAGAACTAGCAAAAGCCCACTGCTTTAAAGCTAGGTCACACTTCAGATACTTAGCAAGCATTTTTATATAGCCTGAAAAATCAGCCAACATGCATCCACAGCCATGAACCATGATTATGATCTTTCAAGAAATACCTCTAAATTCTAAAAAAGCACAACAAATCAGCACCAAAAAAATCCACCCAGCCATTACATGAATAAAATACAGATTTTTAACAAAGCTGTTGATACAGTAGTTGCTCTACTCTGAGCAAAAGAATGGAACAGGAGTCAGCTAAAAGCAGCTGACTAAATTTAGAGATGGCTTATTGACAACTTGGGGCCATGCATATAATTTGTAAGAGCACAGTCCTGTTTTTCCACAAGAAGGAATGAAACAACAATACCTATCTGCCTTGCTATCAAAGCCATTTTATCTGTGGTATCACAGTATTCAAATACAATACCATTAACTTAAATCACATCACTGGAAGTGACAAATTTCTACTGAAATGGCTTGCTTTTGTAACATAGGCTCAGATTTTCGCCTTACAACTCTAATTCATCCCACTCTGCTCTTTCATCACCTGGGTCATCGGGAGGTCCTTTCCCCAGCAACCCAGCAGCCTGGTCAAAGCCTGATCACTGCAGCAGAATTTGTACTTAGATGCCCTTGCGTATTGGCAATGAGAATATAAAATCGAAATGCCTCAGAGAAGCAATACTTGAAAAAACACAGAAAATATAAATGACTCACAGAAACGTCTTTGTTTTTGCAAAGGGAAGACCAATCCATAGACAGACTAAAAGCATGCCAAGAGATATTTTTGACCTTTTCTCAGTGCAGCTGCTCAAGCACTCTGAATACTTTATTAGAATTTGCAGAAGGTCAGGAAAGTCAGATCTAGGCATATTTTCCCAAACTGCACATATTTTTAGCAACACAGAGGAGCAAGCAGAGAAGTATTTCTATTCATATGATACCCCCAGCAAATCTTGAGGTAGTACAGACAAACTTAACTTATCTTCTTGGCTAGGTTAAGTTGATGAAAAATCTTGACCATTAACAGTTTGCAAAATTGATAAACTAACTTAATTTACAATCTTTTTCCTGAAACTGGCCTGTGACAATGAAAAGGAAACATTTACCGGGAGCTTCAGCGTAGGAATATCTGAAATACTAAAATGTATCCTTACACTTCAAAAGGCACAGCAATACCAATGTTTGCTGCCATGGTGGATGGGAACCTACAGTAAGTGCTGACGACGAACTAGCAGCTTTTTTTTTCCTCTCAGTGGTCTCCAGCCAGCAGAAATGCAAAGCTGGATGCAGATGAACATGTTTTTGCATACTGCTCTAATTTAAAAGCACTTTCATATGGATCACAGATTATTCCTAATAGTCACTGTCAAAGAGCAAAAAGCTAATGAAGCATTTTGCAGCCTTGATCACGTATTTCAAGTATGTGTTAAACTATTTTTTTGGCAGGATGCCACAAAAGGAGAGGACTCAAACTGCCCCCCACTCTTAGCAGTTTTGTTTCTTTTATTTACAAGCAACATTTCAGGACCTACACCAAATGCAGTCACAAAAAGGCTCAAGTCCAGTTCTCATCAGTTAATTATCTCACTGTTGTCATAAAAACAGATTTTAAAAGCATGAATCAGTCTTTGTTTTCTTTCTTTTTATTTTTCCCCCCATTCTTTTTAGAGCTGTATTTAACATGCTCTGCAGTGCTAGGATGCTACTGGGGTCACCCACTCTGTTAAAACCTCTGCTGCTTCACCAGTGACCAACAAAAGGCCAGCGACACTTATCACAGCAGTGATACAACTGCTGCTTATTTTGCTATTTTTAGGAGAAAGGGTTACTCCTAGGTGCTTTAAACAAAATTCATTCAATGATGCAGTGAAAATGTCATTCAATTACATTAATTTGAAAGCTCAAAATTAAAATCCAACTCAACCTCCAATGCAAAACCCCCTCTGTTTTAACAGAATTACCAACCAAAATGACATTCAGGGCACCACAACCTGCACACACAGCCTGGGAGCTGATTTACACGAAAGCCTGGGAGTATACTGGGGCTATCTTAGCAATACAGGCTTGCAGCATATGTAACACAGCACTGAATAAATTAAATTTAATACATGCATGCATAAGATAGTGTATGGTTATAGTGAGTGCGCGATTATAGTATAGTAAGTGTATAGTTACAGTAAGTGGCTAGAAGTTGTTCTGAAGAGAAATGCTGTAAAAGTGATATTGTATGGTCTGGGTACATTGGTTCACTTTGCAAAGGGCCTTTTGTATTAATTACCACATAATGCAAGACTAAAAATCTCTTCTACACAAAATCCGCAAGGCAACCTGATTAGAATATCCCAGATTCTAATTCTGGCCCAGTCAGTAACAGAATTGCAGGAGTAGCGGGGTAGCACCTCACACCCAGACTTAATCTCGCTTTTACATAAAGTTTGTGCAAAGCAGATGTACCAGGAAATGGGAAAAACATCAAATAATAAACAGAGAAAACATGAAATGCTTATGTTCCCATCAGTGCTATTTCAGATGCAGAAAAGAAATTTTTTCCCAAAGCCATGGACGTTTTCTCATTGAAACAGAGAGGAACGTTGCGGTGCTGTATCGTTGGCTTCAAGCAAACAACTAGTCTGCTCTCAGCTTGAAATGACAACCCTGGATAGGATCCAGAATGAGCAGCAGCAACACCACACAGAAAAGGCCACCAGGGAAATGGCTTGTTTTTGCAAGTTCATGGGAATTTGAGTTTTGAAACACAATCTTTCCTAGCTGCCTGAGATTGCCTCATCATAAGGGAATTGGCAACCTTTCCAAAGAGAGGCTGACTGTCTGCAAGCAGTGCACAGAAGCCCTAAGGACGACCGTGCTGCCTAACTTCCAGGAGACAAAGGTCACCAGCTTGGTGTGGCAGAAGACTCTGCTTTTGTGAGAAGAGAGTAAAAACTGGATTTTAGGGCTGCTGTGGCCCCAGGAGAGAGGCTGTCCTCTAAACAATGCTTCAAATCTCCTAGCATGAATAGAGGAGCCAAAATCCCACCTCCCTCGGTGCATTTTCCATCTAGCATCAGAGAATCGTTTAGGTTGGAAGGGACTCCTGGAGGTCTCAAGTCCAGTCTCCTGGGAAAGCTGGACTCCATGCACAGCAAGGTCTGGTTGCTCAGAGCCTTTTCCAGTCAAGGTTTGAAAGTCTGCCAGCATGGAAATTCCTGAGTCTTTCTGGGTGACCTGTTTCAGAGCTTACCCATGCACACTGGGAAACACTTTAATTTGTAACCAATGACAATTCGCCTTGCTGCATGTCATGAGTGTTGGTTCTCGCCCTTTTTCCCAAGAAGAAGCAGGCTCTTAGGCACTGACCTACCCTTTTTATATGGTGATACCTTTCCACTGTATCTTTCACTTCTTTTTTTTTTGACCTTTCCTCGTCCTGAGTCTCACTGCTATAACTGTTGCTGCCTTTCCTCTTTCTCTGAGTATAGCTCACATTTATTCCACCCCCCACAACACAATTACTTTTAGTCTGGATTTACTCATCCTTTTCCCTTGCTGGTGAGACACTCTCCCTGCCCTGCCTGGGTTTACACACCATAGCCATCTTCCTAGTCACATTTTTAGGGCTTCATCCTCCTCCAAGTCAGCCACCTCTAAGTTCCCTGTACAATGTGACTGCAAATTAAAAAGAATCCTATTCTTCCAGAGCCAAAAAAATAAAAAAAAAAAAAAAAAGGCAAGCAAATTGCCAGTTTCCACCTATTAACCAAATCACACAACTGTGTCTATCTTTTCCTTGCAATTTCTACCCAGCCCTATGATTCCTTCGTGGTTAACTTCACACAGTCAAAAGGATGATAAGTTATTTGTGAGAAGAGCTATGTCTTCCTCTAGCTGTGTCAATAATTAGTCTACACTGCAGCTCCCAAAGTAACAGATGGTGGAACCGTATGAAATTTTAAGAAACAGCAAAAAACTTAAAAGATAGCTAAGTTATCCACACTGCACTTCTGCAACAGCATCATAATGATATTAAAACTGTCTTTTATTTTAGCTACCTATGAATTATCTTGTACCATGAACATCCAGTGACAGCACAAAATGATATTGTGAAAACAAAACATGCCACAAAGCACAACTTTGAAACAAGGCGTAAGATAAAACTGAAGAATCTGGCAGTGAATTACAACAAATCCAAGAGTGGATTTACAGTGTGCAATACCTACATATTGTTTAAAGCTTATATTGACTTAGGCAAAATAGATACCGAGCACTCATAAAATCTCAGAGTTGGGTCACACATATCAAATATGTCTGCACAATACCTCAGTGACGTTTCAAAGTTTAAATACCACTCCCAGATTATGGCTGGTGAAACGGAGATATGGACACTGGAATAAATTATTGCAGAATAAACTAGGGTATGAATTTAAACTAGTATCAAAAGTGTGTGCTCAAATTTATTCCAAGGTACGTATAAGGTAGTCTATATCCTGGTTTACAAAGGTAAAAGAATTTCTAGTCAATAATGCCGCATTTATTGCAGGCTCAGGTCAACTAGTGTGCTACATATGTTACAAAAATAACTTTCAACAGCATTCACCTGATGGTTCATTTATCTAAGAAAAGATACATTTCTACCCCAAAACTGTCCTCTGCATTTCTGACTAGGTAATCACTCTTAAGTTCTTTCTGCACCCTTCCCCAAGGATTGTAGCATACATCGCTAAAATTATAAGCAAATTGCAAATTGCTAGTAAAATCTGGAGGTTTTCTTGGGAGAGAAAGGTGATTCATGTTTCCAGTTATTTGAATTTATTACCTAGTCTAATTTTCTCCAACAGATAAGGTCCAGATTTCCAAAACAGTAGCAAAAACCTGGCCTTCTGAAGATAAAACTTAATACATTGTGCCTTGCATTTTCCACAGAAAGAAAATACTGTAACAGAAGATACAGCGAAAATAAGTATTTCTGAACAAGGAAACGACCTTTCAGAAGTATAACCCTACCTGAGTTGTGCTTTAAGTTCAGTAAACCTGGGTCGTCTACTAGGGTCGTATGCCCAGCACTTGGTCATAAGGCTGTAGAGGGTAGGAGGGCAGTTTGGAGGCATTGGGAGCCGCTCACCGTTCTCAATTCGCCCAATCACATCATTGTTCTTCACTCCCTGGAAGGGCTTTACCCCATGCATTAGGATCTCCCACATACACACACCTGAGAAACACAGACAAAAAAATTTTCTCCAGTGTGAGCAACCAACAAAACCTGTTAAAGAAGAAACAAACCCCAATTCTGTACAGCCTAACAGTGCAATTTCTTCTAAAACATATAGCTATGGAATCAGTTTTGACTTACCAGCTGGCAGCAGAGATGAGTGATGTGCAGTAGGATTACACACACAGTATCAACCTGAACTACTTATGAGGAAGCATGACCCACCGCTGGCTCACGGCAGCCTGGCTTCACATTTAACCACCTTTTACCTTTTGTAAATCAGAATGGTTGCTCATATTCAAATCTACTTTTTTATGAGGTAGCATGAGCTGTGTTTGCTTTTCCCTCTGACTAGTTCTAACTGGCTTCTTTCGACACCTAGTACGTATTTTCACTTTGAGGGTGTTTTAACACTGGCATTGATCCAATTTTTTTGTGCTGAAACTATGTAATAAAACAGTTTCTGTTGAAACTGTGTTAAAAGCACAAAGGGGAAAATGGTCTGTCAGTTTAGGATTGGCCAGAATGTTCCATAGACTTAATTCTTCTAACTCTGACTGTACTAGAGTTTTCTTCAAACTATTACAAACCTGCTAAAATTAACATACCCTTTACTTAAAAACATTCAAATTTTACTTTGTAAAAAGGGTGAACTCTTTCTTGACTGTCCTGCTCTTGTTTTAAGTCTCATCATCTTTGTTCCTTTACACAGTCTATCTTTGCACTGTTCAGATCAGCAGTCTGGACCAAGTCTGAGCACCAGTGATCAGATTCATATACAAACTTGCATATTTAGGAGAAAAGATCAAGGCTTCAGGACATTCCCATTTACCCTTATTTTACTCAGTTTCTGGTCATAATCTGTAAGCTAGCAGAGGCTATGAAAGTCAAATTAAGTAAGAATCTAGCATTAAAGATCTGGAAATAGGATATCACATAGGCTAATCTATGCTTGAAGCAAGGAAATGGGCATATCACCATAAAAGAAAAAGTGAAAATATAAAATAGAAACAGCAAACAACAGTGGTATAACAAAAAGAAATCAGAGGGAAACAACAGTAGAAATATCACCTCATGACTATGACCTAATTTCCTTGTACCTTCATTTCTGTCAGCTTCTTACTAGAGGCAAAAAGGCACATGAAACTTTAGGCTTACTGAGTAGAAAAAGGAAAGAAAAATACATAGATGGAAAATGTGCTGGAAGAAACCACATTTTCAGAAAGTACAGTAAAAACAGTGCCAAGTATCTGGAAATTATTCATTTACAGTAGTTAAAATGAAACATTGAACTTCTCTAACACGACACTTAAGAAACCCCACCATTTAGTGTTCACTTACCAAACATCCACACATCACTAGCTGAGGTAAATCGTCGGAAGTTGATTGACTCTGGAGCCATCCATTTGATAGGTAATTTTCCTTTGGAAGCTACATGGAAGGCAAGACAAAGCAGGTTGTTATTCCTACTATTGAGCTCAAGCAGATTTTGTTCTCAGTGAAGTAATTCATAAGTAAAACCCATGTCCAGTGAAGCACTTTATCAAATTTTGTGTTGCTGTCACTACCAAATCTCACAAGAGATTTCTGCACTGTCTGACCAGCTCTGCTGGGAGCCCTCTATCTAGAAAGAAGAGCAGCACTTTGCTGAAGTATTCAGAATGACTGAGCTCTTTCAAGTTTTAAGTTATTGTTATTTTGAGATGCAGCTACTGCAGTTAAGAAGGTACAGGCACCAGATCTGAAACAGTCACAAAATCTCAGCAAGGTAGTAGAGGCTTTTAAATGATTCATTAAAAAAGGGTAGCTTGTTTGGCCTTACATAAAACAGAAAAAAGAATGAACAACAACAACAAAAAAATCCCCAAACCTCCCAATAAAGCCCCCAACAACAAACTCCAAAAGCACAAGAAGAAATGATCATGTCAAAATTATTCACCCTCTCCTCTCAGCAATTAAAATGAAGACATGTAGCTCACAGTGATACGGGACAAAAGAAATGAGGAAACATAATGGAGTATAAGGGGACAGATACAGGATATTTTAAAATATATGATTGAAACTAGAAAAATATTGAAGATTATATGTATGAATACATGGTTTCATAATATACACCAGATCTGAAGTGCTAGTTTGGTACCCTACATGCAATCCTATTCTCCTGCTTTATTTCCCATCTATCAGGCACTGCAGGATACCTCACAGCTGCTACAGCCACTTAAGATCAGTATTCCACCCAAAATGGGGGGAAAAGTAGGCTTTAAAGACTTTTTTTGTACCACATCTCCCTAGTCCAGTGGCACCTGAAGTATGCATCATACAAGGACTGCATAAACTCGAAATTTATCTGTAGGTGACCTTGAACTCATTGTAGGTTACCTGTATTATGCCATGAATATTAACTCAAACAGGCCTCAAATGTGGGTAGTCTTCTAAAAATTATGAAGAAAGCACTATAAGCTTGTCCTAAAACGCAGCATCTTTCCTACATATTAATTTCCTACTTTTTGCAACTTAAATCAGAGCTTGTGATTCTTCTTCTTAAGCATACCTGTAGGAATTTACTGCCATCTACTAAATTGTTGAATAGCTTGCCTTTTTATAGAAATAAAACAGGTAGACCAAGTAATCTGGTTAATTACTTTTGACAACAAACTCAGTATTTGTGAGAAGCAACTGTGTTCTAACTGGCCTGCATAAGAGTCCAGAGTATTAACTTACCTTTATAGTAAGTACTGTCTTCCATATATCGGGATAAACCAAAGTCACCTAATTTCACACAGTCAGTGGCAGACACCAGCACATTTCTAGCAGCAATATCCCTGCCAAAGAGAGGAGACATTATATCTAGTCATTTAAAACCATAAAGCAGTGAAATATCATTTGAAAACAATTATTAAACCCCAGAAGTATCAGACTCCTTTGAGAGGACTGAATTATTTTTGAAGTCATTGTTTGGGTGTGTCTGTACAGAAAAAGACAGCTATGTATTTGTCTACTGATTCTGAGAAGTTTGCAGAAATGCTGCAGTACAGTTGATCCTTGTAAGTAGTAACTGTTGTCTGAAAGTATAACTGTCAATGTAGACATGAGAGGAAAAAGTTTTATTCTTCACCTATTTAAATATATCAGGAGAACCATTTTTGGATATTAGAACTGATGGGAAGAAGAAAATTTGCCTCCTGACCCTGCAAAGGTAAGGAACTGGTTTAAGATCTCAGTCCTGTAAGAGCCTTCCTAACAAGGAAAGCTCAGGTTTTAGTGACGCCACAGGGATTATGAAAAGACTTAGGCATTTTTCTCTTGAAGTTTCTGAGGTGAGACAACTTGCCTTATTACGTGTCTGTTAATCCTGTATTTCAGAAGGCTTCACTAAGTATCGACAGATTTAGCTTTGAGCACTGAAGTAAGCGAACTGCCCATTTCAGAACAGTATGAATAAGATGTATCATAGAATCATAGAATGGTTTGGGTTGGAAGGGACCTTAAAGACCATCTAGTTCCAACCCCCAGCCACGGGCAGGGACACCTCCCATGAGACTCGGTTGCTCAAAGCCCCGTTCAGCCTGGCCTTGAACACTTCCAGGGATGAGGCATCCACAACTTCTCTAGGCAGTTATTTTGAAATTTTATTCCTAGAGTTAAGAAAACCAGCTACTTGGCCAAAATCATAGAATTGCTTAGATTGGAACATTGAGTTCAACCATTAACCTAACACTTTCTGTTTTCAACACCTCCAGGGATGGTGACTCAACTACTTCCCTGGGCAGCCTGTTCCAATGCTTGATAACCCTTTTAGTGAAGAAATTTTTCCTAATTTAGAGTCTAAACCTCCCCTGGCACAACTTGAGGCCGTTTCTTCTTGTTCTATTGATTGCTACCTGGGAGAAGAGACCAACATCCACCTGCCTACAACCTCCTTTCAGGGAGCTGTAGAGAGCCATAAGGTCTCCCCTGAGCCTCCTTTTCTCCAGACTAAACAACCCCAGGTCCCTCAGCCGCTCCTCACAAGACCTGTGCTCTAGACCCTTCAGCAGCCTCATTGCCCTTCTCTGGACACACTCCAGAACCTCTACGTCCCTCTTGCAGTGAGGGGCACAAAACTGAACGCAGTATTTGAGGTGCAGCCTCACCAGTGCCAAGCACAGGGGGACAATCACTGCCCTGGTCCTGCTGGCCACACGGTTTCTGATACAAGCCAGGATGCCATTGGCTCTCTTGGCCACCTGGTCCCACTGCTGGCTCCCGCTGCAGAGCCCTTCTGCCCTCAAGCAGATCAACACTCCCACCCAACTTGGTGTCATCTGCAAACTCACTGAGAACGCACTCCATCCCCTCATCCAGACCACCGATAAAGATATTAAACAGAATTGGCCCCAATACTCAGCACTGGGGAACACCACTTGTGACTGGCCACCAACTTGATGTAACTCCACTCACCCCCACTCTTTGGGCCTGGCCATCCAGCCAGTTTTTTACCCAGCAGAGTACACCTGTCCAAGCCATGAGCAGCTGGTTGATATCCAAGTATTTGTAACAATCCTAAGGGCTTGTTATTTACAATGTTTTTATATCTATGTATATATACGTATCTAATACTTATATATGTGTTTGTATGTACAATATATACAACACACATGTAGAATTTGAATGCAGGTATTTAAACACAAATAAAACCTTCAAGTTCAAATTGAAATTGTATATGATAATCGGAGTGCTGTGAACTTTTAATTGCATACAGTAAGAGGCTAAAGCCAGTTTCTTCTCCCTAGAAAGCTCATGTTCAAAGACAAGGGAATAAAATTCAAAACATACCTAGAAAGAAATTTTGGTTCATTTTCTGGTTTAGCCGGTACTTGTATTCTATAAATATTTTGTTTTCCTTGCTCTTTACCTAAGAAACTGGCTGCCCCTTGTTTTGCTTTTCTGTATTTGGATTTCAAAGATTACAGTTGACTCTCAGCTTTGAAAAAATATTCTAACCACAAAGCAACAACTCAGCCAAAATCTATTCTAATTAAAAGCCAGCATCATCTCCTAGTCAATCTAGGAGCAGGCCAGCAGGTGTCACTCTTGCAAAGGGTGTCATTTTGCTGACAGCGTCTGCAAAAATGGCATACTAATACGAAGACTTACACAAAACAGTTAAGTGGATTTTAGGAGTTTCGAAGTATTGCTGCTACACACTCATTGTAAGTCAAGGAAAAGAAACACAAAAGGAAGGCTTCAAAGAACTGAACTATGTGTTGTGTTTGTCTTCACTTGAGCTGATGTTTCTAACAGCCAGAATACCACGAGTCAAAACCCCATTAATGTAGGACACCTCATGTAAAAATAAACATGTACGTACCTATAAAACATCTTACCTATGTACAAATCTTTTGCTCTCTAAGTAGGCAAGTGCTGTGCTAAGCTGGTAAGCATAGAGTATCAGAGAGGCCAGATCCAAGCTGTATTTTCTTACTTGCAAAAACGATCTCAACTTTTTGCAGAAAGAAGGAAAAAATGGAAGGAAGTTAGGACAAAAAAAATAACAAATTTGAACAAGACATATCTCAATTTGTTAAGTTTACACAAGTATCAACGGACATGTTCCCTTAAGACCGGATGAGAAAAGAAAACCACTTGCCTTGAAGAAATCTGACTCTGAGTTAATTTCAAGCAGTTTTTACTACATGAAAACAAACACACACACACACACACAAAATTTTGTGCATTGCTTTCATGCTCCTTTTGAAGAGCATATGCTGCTGCTGTTCCAGAGCAAAGCACTCCTGGACTTTTCATGCATTCTCCCCTTGAGAACTGTGCATGTTTTTGGCCTAAATAATTTCAGAACAAAACAGTACGTGGCCAATCCAAACACCAATTAGATCAATATTCTTTTGGAAGCATTAATTTTAATCTACATTTGCTAAAACAACTGGATTTAGCTCAGAGTAGCCAGTATCAGTGCAGAATTTTTGTAAGCTATATTCCCAGTATAAGGCAGTTAGGACCTAATGGAAGGTGGCACCAGTCTCCTTATAAATTAAACCAAGGCTTTGAAAAGTGATTTGGGCACTGGAAAGGAAATCTGTAATTTTTTGACAGAAAATTACTT
>JAVJGI010000040.1:87049693-87085170 GCA_035590275.1 Ibycter americanus | reverse complement strand
TATAGTTTTTTCTGGCCCCCCCCCCCCCCCCCTTTTTTTTTTTGGTGACAACATATTGCAGTTTGGTTATTACAATGACTATCTTACAATGCAGTATGAAATACCACTTCAGCTCACATTTTCAGAAACACACAGCTCAAAGAAAACAAATTGATTATAAAAACTGAGGTGTAGTTTTGTGTAAACCATTCATCCAGAAGACATGATAATGAGGAAAGTCATCGTATATAGGGTCTCTGCTGCAGAGACTGTACAGAAAAAAAAACCTGTAAGGAATTCAGGGTTCCAAGGAAAAACACAGTATTATTCAGGAAGAATAAATGATGTACCACAATTTCATTTCTAGAAGGTATGTTTGCAAATGCTGTTTAAATGATACCACATTATCTTCATCTTGACACAGGTCATGCTCTCACCCTGGAACAGCAATTGAATTCTCTGAAAAATATGACTAAATCACTTTGGTATGAGCTGATGCAGTTCCCTCAGTGGAGGAGTTAGGTTAAATGCTGCCACTCCTGTTTCTGAGTCCATAATTCTACAAACAAGTACAATATCATGTTTGAAGAGAGTGTCTTTGCATTAGTAGTACTGCGAAGTGATTTTTTTCGTCTTTTGTAAAGGTATCTGTGAGCTAAAAGACAGAAGACCAAAGTTGTACAAGAAATTTTCCTACCTCCCCAAGTGTACAGAGTTCCATGATTATCCAAACTGGGTTTTCTGTAATAACTCCAATGAGCTTCACAATATGAGGATGATCAAACTGACGCATTGTTACTAACAGGAAAAGAAACAAGTTGGTGCATTACATAAAACCTTTTTTTTAAAAAAATAAAAAAGTCATTTAAGAAGCATTTAATCTGTGACCGAAAAATGCAATCACAGTTCTGCAGGAATTGAAACAACTATTTGCAAGGAATAACGTCTGGCCATTTAATCTTCTGTGGGCAGTATGAAACACTGTTTGCTTTAGTGGTACTATTCTCCACCCACAAAAGGTAAATTGCCGTGGAAGGTGCAAGTCAAGTCAGGCTCTCTGGCTCTTCTGCCATGGTTGAGCATAACTTAACAGAAAGATCTATCAATCCAGTGCATGGCCCATTAACCTGTGTCTTACTATTAGAAGAGGAGGAATGAAAAAACAGCATGTATAATTCAATGTCTGCGAAAAATGTGTGTCAGTTTATGACATAGACAAAAATCTCAATTATTATATTCACATCTCATTTTATTTTCCATGGACTTAATTTTCAGTCTCAGCAGTGCAGTCACAGTATATTTTATGCAGTAAGACAGATCATAGAATGAGTTGGAGGGGACCTTAAAGATCATCTAGTTCCAAAGCCCCATCCAACCCTAGCCCTGAACAGTTCCAGTGATGGGGCATCCACAACTTCTCCGGCAACCTGTTCCAGTGTCTCACCACCCTCACAGTGAAGAACTTCTTCCTAGTATTGAATCTAAATCTACCCGCTTTTCAGTTTTAAACCATTACCCCTCATTGTATCACTATACACCCTGAAAAAGAGTTCCTCCCCATCCTTCCTGTAGGTGTCCTTTAAGTACTGACAGGCTGCTATATGGTCTCCCCAGAGCCTTCTCTTCTTCAGGCTGAACAACCCCAACTCTCTCAGTCTGTCCTCATATGGGAGGTGCTCCAGCCCTCATGACCTTCATGGCCCTCCTCTGGACCTGCTTGAGCAGGTCCATGTCTTTCTTACGCTGGGGGCTCCAGAGCTGAACACAGTTCTCCAGCTGGGGTCTCAGGAAAGCAAAGCAGAGGGGGAGAATCACCTCCCTCAACCTGCTGGTCACACTTCTTGGGATGCAGCCCAGGATGCAATTGGCTTTCTGGGCTACAAGCACACACTACTGGCTGATTCAGGTTTTAACCCACCAATACCCCCAAGTCCTTCTCTGCAGGGCTGCTCTCAAACCATTGATTCCCCAGCCTATATCCATGTTTGGGATTGCCCTGACCTAGGTACAGGACTTCGCAATTGCCCTTGCTGAACTTCATGAGGTTCACACAGGCCCACCTCTCAAGCCTGTCAAGGGCCCTCTGGATGGCATCCCTTCTCTCTAGAGTATCAACCACACCACTCAGCTTAGTGTGATCTGCAAACTTGCTGAGTTTCAATCCCACTGTTCGTGTCCCCAACAAAGATGTTAAACAATACTGGTGAAGGGCCTAGAGAAAAAGTCTTGTGAGGAGCAGCTGAGGGAAATGGGGTTGTTTAGCCTGGAGAAAAGGAGGCTCGGGGGGAGAGACCTTATTGCTCTCTACAACTACCTGAAAGGAGGTTGTAGTGAGGTGGGTCTTGGTCTCTTCTCCCAAGTGACAAGGTAAGAGGAAACAGCCTCAAGTTGCGCCAGGGGAGGTTTAGATTGGATATTAGAAAAAGTAATATCCAATATGCCTTCATCAAAAGGGTTATCAAGCATTGGAACAGGCTGCCCAGGGAAGTAGTTGAGTCACCATCCCTGGAGGTAATTAAATGATGGGTAGATGTGGTGCCTGGGGACACAGTTTAGTAGTGGACTTAGCAGTGCTGGGTTAACAGTTGGACTCAACAATCTTGAGCCTTTTTCAACCCAAATGATTCTATGATCCCAGTATAGACCCCTGAGGGACACCACTCATCACTGGTCTCCATGTGGACATTGAGCTGTTGACTGCAACTCTTTGAATGTAACCATCCAATCGATTCCTTATCTACCGAGTGGTCCACACATCGAATCTGTGTGTCTCTGTTTTAGAGACAAAGATGTTGTGCAGGACAGTGTCAAATTCTTTGCACAAGTCCAGGCAGATGGCATCAGTTGCTCTTCTCTTGTCCACCAATGCTGTAAACCCATCACAGAAGGGCACCACACTTGCCAGGCACAATTTGCCCTTAGTAGAGCCATGTTGACCGTCACCAATCATCTTGCTGTTTCCTGTGTGCCTTAACATAGCTTCCAGGAGGATATGCTCCACAATCTTTACCAGCACACAGGTGAGACTGACCCACCTGTAGCTCCCTGAGTTTTCCTCTTTTCCCCTTTTTAAAAATGGGGAACCTCCTTTTTTAAAAAGGTTATGTTTGCCCTTTTCCAGTTACTGGGAACTTCACCAGTCTGCCATGACTTTTCAGATATGAAGGGTAGTGTCTTAACAACTTCATCTGTCAGTTCCCTCAGATGTATCTCATCAGGTCCCATGGACTTGGGCACATTCAGGTTCCTTAAGGTGGTCTTGAACTTCATCTTCTATGGCAGGCAGTACCTCTCCCAGCCCCTGCCTCTGCATTCTGTGAACTGGGTGGCATAGCTAGAACACTTGTCAGTGAGGACTGAGGCAAAAAAGTTGCTGAGTACCTCAGCCTTCTTCAGGTCAGCTGTAGCCAGCTCTCCCATTCTGCTCATCAGGGGGGTACATCTTCCTTTTTTGTCCTATGTACCTTAAGAAACCCTTCTTGATATTTTTCATATTCCTAGCCAAGTTCAGCTCCAGCTGTGTCTTCACCTTCCTTATCCCCTCCCCTGCACCCTCAGGCAATATCCCTATCATCTCCCCAGGATGTATACCTCTGCCTCCACTGCCTATGCATTTTGGTTTTGTATTTTAGTTTGGTCTTCACTTAGCCAAAGTTGGCCTCCTGCCTCCCCTGCCCAACTTCTTGTACATTGGCATTGAGAGGTCTTGCACCCTAAGAAAAATGTCTTTAAATACTTCTCATTTGCTCCTTTGCCTCTGAGGGCAGTTTCCTAAAGGATCCCATGCACTAGCACCCTAAACAGGTGAAAGTTTGCCTTTCTGAGGTTTAGGGACCTGAATCTACTTTTTACCCATTTGGAACCCGTCAAGATTGAGAATTCCACCCAGGCATGATCACTGCAGCCAAGGCTATCTCCTATCTTGACCCCTCTGATAAGTTCTTCTGCATTAGTGAGCAACAGGTTCAGCAGTGCCTCTCCTCTGGTCAGGCTCTCCATCACCCGTACTAAGAAGCTGTCCTCAACACACTCTAGTAGTTTCCTGGACTGCCTGCAACTTTGCTGTCACTTTTCCAGCAGATGTCCGGGTGGCTGAAGTCTCCTGTCACGATCAGGGCCTGTGAGCATGATGCTTCCTGCAGCTGAAAAAGGAACTCTTCATCAACCTCTTCTTGATCGGGTGGCCTATGGTAGAGACCAGCCACAGAGTTTACTCCATTGGCTTGGTCTCCAATTTACACCCATAAGCTCCTGACCTGTGCATAACTGGTCTTCAAAGATAGCTCCGTGCAATCAATCCCATTTTTGGCACAGAGGGTAACTCCTCCACCTCTCCTTCCTTGCCTGTCCCTTCTGAACAATTTATAGCCATCAATCACAGCACTCCAATTGTGCGATTCATCCCACCATCAGGTAGTAGTAATCTTCGATATAAGCAGTGGCTACTGGCTCCTCCTGTTTGTTTCCCATGCTGCATGGATTGGTATAGAGGAACTTTAGCTGGGCTATTGGCCACATCCCCTTTTTTAGAAGATCTTTCTCCAATTCCCTTGAGGCAATTCACAGGTGCTTCCCTGTTGACTACTGTTCCTCTAGTCCCTGGCTCTTCTTGAGTGCTTAGAGCACCGTTCACTTCCCCTGTTAAATCTAGTTTAAAGCTCTGTTTATAAGTCCAGCCAGCTTATTGTTTGCCCAGGACACTCTTGCCCTACTTGGTTAGTTGAGCCCTGTCAGCTGCCAACAGGCCCAGTTGCTCGAAGGTATGCCAAAGATGGCAGAAGCTGAGATGCTGAGCACAGCACCAGCTATGCAGCCATTCATTCACCCGTTCAATTTGTCTCCTTTTTCTCAAGCCCCCTTTTCTGACTGGGAGGATAAAGGAGAACACCACCTGTGCTCCCAATCCCTTTGACATCATTCTGAGGCACATAAAGCATCTTTTAGTATTTCTGAGTTGCCTTGATCCTACTTGGAACGATAGGAATGGGCAATAGTCTGCAGGCTTTGTCAGGCTCCGCAGCCTCTCCATGATATTATGGATGCAAGCTCGCAGCGGACAGCAAACTTCTCTAGAGATATTGCCTGGGGAACAAAGTGGTGCCTCTCAGCGAGGAGCCTCCAATTACTAACACCCTACATACTTTTCTGGTGGCACCAGTACTAATGTGGTGGTGATTGGACCAATTTTGCACATTGGTCTTTTCTGGGTCTTGCCCACTGCACTTTCTCTCTTCATTCTCCAGCCCCAGGGCATCATACCTGTTATGTAGGGGCACTTTAAGGGGAAGGGGAAGATTCCTTCTCCTGCCCTGAGCAGAGATGAGAGTCTAGTCTCCTTTGTATTGTGAATTGGTTCAGTCTGTCACCTCAGGGTTCGAAGCAAGCTTACCTTCCTGTTGCCCAGCTTGTGACAGCGCACAATACCACACATCGATCTCTTGTTCAGATGTCCGGATACTGCGCTGCCTGTTAAAGTCCTCTTGTAACACGGCCACTTGCTTGAAGAGTTCCTCCAGCTAAGCACACTTGCACCCATGACATCCACCTCTGCTTCTGGATCCTGTGGGGACTTCCAGGTTCTGGACTTCCATGAAACTTTGGGTTTAGGAAGCTCTTTCAGTTCTTGGGGGGTCAGTCTCGGTGTAGGTGTCCATACAGGGAGGTTTTATTGCTTACACCTGTGTTTCAGTTACAGCTTTGTAGTTGTGGTGGGTGCAAACCATTCTCCGTTCTGGTCCCAGAATAAATTACGCTGCCCTCCCTGAGTGCCCTCCCACACAAACTGCCATGCCAGGTCCTGTTTGCCCATCCTGGTCACTAGTGCCTTTTACAGGTGCGGGGGCTGGCTGCGGTTGCTCTGGCCTCACCCAAGCCTTGTCAGCCACGCTCATGGCAGCTGCCGGGTCCTGGCAGCTCTCTCCATGCTGGCACAGAGCTAACTGACCCAGCCACTGAGTGCTAGTGGTGGTTACATCACGTTTAAATCTCGTGCTGTTGCTACTGGCCCTGTCCAGGTCTCCTCAGCTGCTGTGGCATGAGCTGCAGGCTCCTGGTGGGTCTCTCTGCTCCCCTGAGGTTCCTCCAGTTCAGGAACCCCTGCCATGCACCATGCCGGAGCGCTCCGCTGCCGACTGTGCCAGCACCGGAGCTGCTCACCTTAGCAACTGAGTCTGTGCTAATAATGCTTTGGGGAGATGTATTTGGTAGGTTAAATGAAATGTCAGTCCTCTGATTAAGTTATTCCCTTCCAACACACGCATGACAAACATCCTTAATTTAATCTTGACAAACATCCTTAATTTAATCTACAGTTGTATTGTAAAGAGAAAGACACGGAAATTACCAAACTGGAAAGTCTACTTCAGTTTGCCTAAAATTAGGCAGGAATAAAACACACTATATTTTGGCTTTTGATTAATCACAAGCTGAAACCAGCAGGTGTTTCTGGATTCCTGCTGTGATGAGCTCTGAATTCTACTTCTGTACACTGGTACACAGCAGCTGTATAACCAACACATCTTGCAACACCACAAAACCCAAGAAAAATCCTTGGCCATCCAGTACTGTTTGTAAGACCTAATGTTATAATATTTTAATAACATATTTTCCTGCAAAGACATGTATATGGTCAAGCTTAAAAGAACATATTCTTTAAATTATTCATGTGATATGAGTAATACAGAAAAAAAATAATCAATAAAACAAACATCCCTATCAATGACATAGCTTAACGCATTAACAAAAAAGAATAACTAATGTGGTGAAATGTCAAATGGGCAAAAATAACCGCTAAAATATTATATAGAATTGAAGCTAGATTCCTAAGTCATTCAATTCCCCTCGTCCCTTTTGAAGTAAATGGAATTTCAGACAGGGATGCTATTTTCGACACCTTAAGAAAGTATGCATTGCTAAACCAGTTTATCTGAACCCAATGGTAGTATTAAGTATCAGTAAATAATGTGTATATTCCAAACAAACCCCAGTTATTCAGCTTTAGGGTTCTCTTGTGCTAATCTAATTCTATGCAATTTACAATGTTTTATAACATGGAAATGTTGCTTCATTGATGTAACAATGAAGCAGGAATCCAGTTTTCATTATCAAAGCAACAGAAAGACAAACAACACAAATAGTTGTATATCGTATTGTCTTACCAGTTTTAAACATAAAATACTCCACGGTTGGAAAGCACTTCCCAGACATTAATTCAATCAATGTTAGCTAACAAACTCACAAATTCAGAAAGGTAGGAGTTACTGTATCATTTTGCCACCCAGCTTCTACAGGTAAGAGGAATGAACTACTTGCAGAAAGAAGTATCTACCAAAAAGCCAGTGGAAGATCAATAAAAATCTCCCCAAACCAGGTGGTTTGTATTTTAGCATATACAAATGCATTAATAGCAATATGCTGCTATGCAAAAGCACACAGGAATGAAGAACAGGTGCTGCTTGTAAGACACTTTCATCTACTTTTTATTCTGAGGTATCCTCTTTGTGAGAATCAATATTAAATCTCCTCGGCATTGAAAACTCTACCACAAGTAAACAACTGAACCTCCTAAGTATTTAAATATTCCCAATATTAAAATATCAGGAAATAAATTTTTTAATTCAGTGAAATAATCTCTTCAGATACTGGATTTGGGCCTTTTGAAAAGGCAGTATCTTCTGAGAGAATTTGTAATCTGAACACAAACAAGAGAAAGGTAACAGATGGGAATTAGAATTAGTAAAAAAAAGAAATGGCAAAACTATTAAATCGAAATTGAAAAGCACTATTTATCTGTCTACTATGTTGGCACTTCCTAATCTGTCAAGCTCAAAGCATAATAAGGAGCATTCAATGAGCAATTATTTTCTACATTGTTAAGAGACAGCAGCCTACCTTTGACTGCTAAGTTATTACTATAAGCAATGGTATTTACTTTTTCAACAGCTAAAAATGTAATGGAAAAAATTATAGTAATTTACGAAAAATCTGACATCCAAAAATAAGCCATTAGCTATGAACACAGATTTTCTGAACAATTAGAAAAAAGTCCTTGAACAAAGGAATAGTGAATAAAAGTACAGTGTAACATCTGGCCAGCGCCAAATAATGTATTGGTATCATACAGTACCTTTATGAGATTTATCGATACACAATAGCAGACAATCATAGGCAAAAATTGTGGCCTAAGTCTCATATCTTAATTTGCTTACAAACCAAACAGTAGAGAAATCAGAAACTACAACATTCTTCTAGAAGTTTTCCATCACTATTCATCTCAGCAAAAAGCCTTCCTCCACGTATAAGATGTACCATTTGGGGGATGCAATATTTGTGGGCAATTATTTAGAAAACTGTTTTATTCCATCATAATTTTTAATTCTGAATTTTCAAAAGAGATCTCTCTCTGACATAACACTTTTAGCCATTTTGTTAACAAAGACAACCACCTGACCTTCTAAAGTGATACACTGGAAAAAATGCTATGTTTTTTTTTTAATGCATTAAAGGGAAAGAAGGAAATAGAGGATCACATCTCTAATATTCCAGAAATGGTTCTGAAGCCTTACAGGAGTCAGACATCACCGTTCAATTTAGAAAATCAAAGAACCCACATATAATTATATACATGGGGAATGCAAGGCTGTAAAGCAGTCTTCCTGGCACATATTGCTGGAGAGGAAAAGGTCATGCTATATATTAATAAAAGATTTACATTAGTATCAGATGTTTCTGGCATAGATGGCTGCAGTCTTTGCAAAGACCAGTTACAGGAGCTACCTCAAAAGAAGTTATTTGAATACTCACAGGCTTCTTGTAAGAATTTTTCTCTAACGCTGTCTGAGGTGCAGTTTTTACATGTTTTGATTGCAACAGCCATAGCTGGATTTTCCTGAAAGACATTATTGAGAAATAACTGAAATACAGTTCATGAAAAGCTAAGTCCTTTAAAATTCTAGCAAAACTGCTTTAGAGAAAATTACTATCAACTAAAATATCTTTAGTTAAGAAATTAAATTTTGAAAGCTTCCATGTTAAAATATTATTATAATCAAGACATCTAGTACACAACATTTACATCTAATGCACCCAGGAAATACTTAATCTGTTTTAAACTACGTTAAATCGTACAAAAATTATGAAAAAAGATAGTAAGTTTAACTGAAGAGTTCTGTAAACTTTCTGCATTACTGAGGATGGTAAACTCTTGATAGTATTTAGCAAAAGCAGAAGAAACAAGTAGATGCATGCCTAAAACCCACACTTAGCTTATGCAAGCAAGCCACCTGGAAAGTCAAGTAAGGGACTATTTGTGGCTCTTGCAGAGCACAAAGATTAGCTCAAAGATTTTGAACTCAAACTACAAAGGGAAGTAAACCAAAGATTTCACGTTAGCTTCACAGTCAGTTATATCAAGTGCTTAAAACCAAGTTAAACACAACACGTATTCAAAATCAGAAACAGATTTTACCATCTCATTGCTTATCCTCTGGATACTGAAAAATGAGAAGCACTGAGACAGCCCAAAGGAGGCCTCTTAGCTCAGGCGGCATCTTTCATCTTCTCTTGCTTTGGTGTGTATTTCAAATACCCTTTCCATAAGTTACAGCCAGCCCAGAGAAGCTGCAAGCGCTTTTCTCCTGAAAAGCTTTCAGTGTTCGAGCTTCCCTAGTATTCAGAATGTCACGACTTACTTAGAAAATGGTATTTTTACGACATAGTGTATCCCCACAGTAACATGCGGTGCTCGGATGTCATCACTCATACAAGTTCTTAACAGGTTGAAAACACCTGAAGTGTTTTAAAATTAAGCTTCCACATTGGGTATAGGCCTGCTCAAGGACTAGTATGCCTGCCTTCCAATGGGGAAATTGGGAATTGTGCACTGTTTAACGTGAAGATTACAAATACACCTTTCCTTGAAAGGCTACAGGGTTGATGATGTATGTCCTCAGTTTTTAAGGCCAGTGAGAGCTAAAGATTCACAGAGTTATGTTCTGTGTCTGCTCATACTTGCTCTATTTTAGATCTGTTTTTACAGACAAATATTATCAGAATCAGGATAGTATTTGTATTTTGCAGGCTTAAATGTCTATTTCCTAAGTTACTCACGACATAGCTCTTCAAGTTGACTTTGCACGAAAATATTGATTAAAACCTTTTCTCATACATAAACATGTCCATAAACTGACTGAAAAACTGGTGGTAAGTTAAGATGATTTTATTCCCTTCTGAAATCAGGATTCAATAATCAACACCAGATGAAACCTCTGGAAGCCTGCCAGACAAATCCCTCTCCTGGTGTTACAGATGAACTTTTGAAACGTCTCATAACCAACATAAGCATCAAAAGGAAGAGTTTCAGTGTCTGCAACCAGCAAAGACTCTGGACATTTTCCAAAATTAATACAGGAAAAGGCCTTGTATCAGGGTTTTGCTGATCTTTTGTTTCCGGATAAGGAGACAAAACAGTGAGGATATATCAGACTGGCAACAGTTTGTGTACTGAGCAGCAAACACTATTTTAAATGACACTTTTGGATTAATCCCACAGTAAATCAAGCTTTGAACAGTCTTACTTGAATTGCATATATCTGAGCAATCGGATCCTATATGTATACATACATTTCCTATTCAGTATCCTATAAACACAGGCTGGTTGTGATATTTCAGGAATACCTAGCAGTAAGCAGCATTTAAGAAGAGGTGGATGCTGCACAGTCACTAGAATAAGAACTTTACAAGTGGAATGAACAGGGACAAATGAGATTTTTTCCGATTCAAATTTGAGCTAGCAGTACAGGAGGCCAGAAATCTCCCCTGTAATTTTGCATGCAAGATGCATATATAGAAGGATGGAAATATGATCATGTTTCTGTAACTAATCCTTTATCTATCGTAAGATTTCTTCCAAAAGTCCAAGTTACATTCTGTGACTAGTACATTAAAATTTAATGACAATACCTTTCTGTTTTCCTTTCACATATTCAAGTGTCTTAAATGTAGTAAAATTTTATTAATAAAAGTAATCAGCAGGCTGACATTTAAAAAAACTCATACTAGACACAGGATGACTGATGAAAAATCTGTTTTCCCAATCAAAAAGAAGGGAGACAGCATTTTCAAAACAATAGTCCCTAAGAAAAAGAGGTCTTTAATTGGTTTTACAGAGCACTAGATTTATCCACTGTGCCCCAAGTTCAGTGAAACATTACTCCCCAAGTACTCCTCTTAACTTGGACAGGATTAAATGAAAAACAAGAATATCCCTTGATGCAAAGTCTATCAGATCTACTTTTCTAAAAGAAGGTATCAGAACAGACTTCAAACTTGTCTGAAATAGGTAACATGTATCCTTATTTATCTACTTAAATATTGCGTTAAAGATTTATTTATATAACCCACCTAGCCCAGGATGCTAACCAGCTGTTTCTGGGAAACAGCTTCTGAAGTTAGAACTATATGCTTGTCCACATGAATTATTACGTCACCTATCAAAAATCCAGACAATTTCCCTTCACATGAGAAATAAATCTTCATTTTACACTTGTAGAATTAGTTTATTATAAGCTTGAAATTGGCTGAAATTAAATAATTTTCCAGCTTTCTCTTGCTTTTTCCCCACAAACTTTATTTTTTTATCCATTTAAATTGCAATCTTAACCTTTGGGGCTGCAGTCTAGAAAAAACAAATAAGCACCAGCCTAAATTACACAGGTCCCACCAACTTCACTGGTTTCACTGAGATGACTCGTGCATTGGGGTTTTGCTGGATCACTGTCCAAGTATTTTGCATCTTTTCTTTCAGGAAAAAGTAGAAACTTTATTAACATACAAGCCTCCTTGTGGAAGACAGTGAGATGGTCATTGGAGAAACAGACACATTTGTCAAACATTATTGTCCCTCTGCCCTTCCAACAGAACAGATTAATATTTCTTCTCTGTATTTCAGCACAGAAGTTAGATTAGCTTATCCTGACACAGTTGCCATCTTTTGCACTGAATGCTTAATTCAAGTCAGACCAAAGGTAATAAATATGGTTTTAAGCTTCGGAAAAGGTTCTAAAGCACTGAATGCTCAATAGGGGAGTATGATCAAAGGGACATGTGCTTACCGTGCTTGGACACACTCAAAATGAAGAAGAGAATGTATTGGTTGGGTTAAAAGCAATGACTTCTAATTCCGCCTCAGCCAGTGGCTTTGGTATGGTCCTGAATAATTTACTTGGACTCCTTTTTGGATTCCTTTCACAATCTAAAAAGAATGGGGATATAGGAGCAGAGAAACTGCTCTGGAGCTAGTTTTCTACTTATCTGATACATGGAAAATACTCTCTATGTGCTGAATATTCTGAAAAATAAATCACAAAGTCAATTTTTATTTGTTCTGGAAGACTCAGACCAAGACATTTAAGGAATGCATTTATTTTTTATCTTACTTTTTAACTAGAAAGGTTTTATTACTTGTTTATTTTTATTTCAGAAGTGAGGCTTACCGGACTCATGTAAACTCCTTGGTGTACATCTCCAAACTGTCCTTCACCAATGCAGCGCCCCAGTTCAATTCTCTCCCTTTGAATTTCATAATCTCTGGCTATAAGAATATAATGCACTTAAAATATTAAATTTCTGATGAAGGGCAAAGAAGTGATCCACAAGATATAAAACTCAAAGTCAGTCACTCAAATGTCTCACATATAACTATGATTAACGTTTGCTCCACACCAACCTATACAAATGCTGTATATACATAGTAGAAACCTCTTAAACAAACGTTTGAGCCAAAGCAATGAAAAAGGAATTGTGAAATCTAATTTGCTAAATCAACTACTATGCATTATTTATATTTCAACGCAATAGACATAATTGCATCTTTTAATTATAGCTAGTAAAATACGAAGAACACTAATAAACCGAGGGCAATACCAATGATACTAAATACAGCCTCAGAACAAAGCCCTTCAGATGTTTAAGAGAACTCCACTATGTGGTATTTTAGATTTTGGAACCATCAAATGAGCCCAGAGAATTTTTAAAGAGGTAACTGCAAGAAAAAAATACAGAAGCAAGAGCATAGCAAATAAAGATAAAATGAAAGAGCAAAATTTTGAGTGCACTACACCTCTCAGTGTGTAATTAAAGTAAAATGGATATGTTTTGTAGAGTTATGCAATTTTGTTAACTTTTTGGTTTAACAGACTGAGAATATTACTGATAACAAATGGCTCAGTACTTCAGCAAAACATTTAATCAATTGCAATTGAATTACTTCATTTGCAATTTGCTTTCTAGCAGACATGAAAAAATATTTCAGGAATAGCAGAAAAGCATGTACAGTATATGTTTTCACCTCTACTTGTATTATTCAGAGGAAAAAAATCTAACCAACCAGCTTAGGACTTCATGACTGATGATTTTGACTTCATTAAGACTACAGAAATAACATCATCTAGAGCTGGATAACAAAGTGATAAATGCCTTTTTCATTTCCTTTTTTAAGTACTGCATTTTCCTCTTTAAAATCCCAAAGCTAACTGGTTTAACTATAAATAAATAATGTTTATTAAATGAAAGTGAATAGTAAACTTAAAAATTCCACATCATTCCAAATTGCAAGCATACAGGGATGGGTAAAGGGTCTCCTGTTACCTTCATCTATTCCATAGCTTTCTGCAGTGCAATTAAGAGAAAAATCAAATGCTTACTTAGATAAAGCTTCTTAAAATCAAGACAAGGACAAACATTTTTTAACATTTTTTTTAAAAAATGAAGAAATATACTGATGCAATTTTAAGTTTACATTAGCAGAAGTCACAGGTCTGTTCTCGTGATCTTTACTGACTCAGTCCTTTGAGAGCTGAACACTTGAGTCCACTTCAATCCAGCAAAGCACTTAATGAATTTCACTTTGACAGCCCATCTCATGGGCTTTGAATTGAAGGTATACTTAAGCGTTCAGCATCATCCAGGGCTGGGCCTACAAGTAATTACTTTCATGAGAATTTAAATGAAAAGATTAGGGAAAAGAAAGGATTCACACAAAGTTAATACGTTAACAAAAAATAAAGGATATAATTTATCACAGTACTTTTTGATCTTGCAATTATTTTAGTAGAATCATGTAGTGACTTACTGCAAGACATTCAAAACACATTGTTTATTTCTGGAAAACATATATTCTTGCTTTTCAAATACTTATGTTCAAATATATATGTTTTTCAAAACATATATTCTTGCTTTTCAAATATTCTCCACAGTAGCGGAAACTATGTTGCAAACCTGAAGTAATCATGAAACCTTCCTGCCACATGGTAAACTCGAGAAATCCTTACATACATTCATAGTTCTTCAGCAGCACATGGTACCAGTTCAGTACCACCCTCCCCCTCTTACAGCAACCAGTCCCAACATTTTTGCCGGTCTGCGTATCAACGGATTGTCTATTTCTAGAGAAATCCATGGTTGCCAAAATGCAACTGTAATTTTGCAGACACAACTTTTAAAATCAGAATACTACATTTTCACATTAAATTAGTTAGCCTTGACAGTTTAAGATTAGAATATATATTCAAATATGCCATAAGACGAAATCCTTGTGGTGGCTAAAGCATCTTTTTTTATGACTTCAAAGATGAAGACTCAGAAGAACTTTGAATTATTTTTTTTTGTTTCTAAAGTCTTTCATCTTTAACAAAATTGCATGTGGTACAGTCGACTTTCCTCTATCATGGAATTCGACAGCAGCAAGTCTGTCATAGAGCAAAGGTGAGATATGTTAAGACAGCAATACACAGAAGCTTTTCAAATTGTTTGCTCTTATCAGAGAAATCTTATGCACTTTCTTTAAGCACTGTGTTCAGCATCACAATAAAAAAGAAATCTACATTTTGAGCCGTAAAAGGAATTTCACTGTGAAGTCACTGACAGCAGCAAAACAGAATTTGGTTTTTCCTTCAAAACCTGAACTTGAAAAACACTGAACTATAAGTTTTCAAAACATATCGCGTATTTTCTTTGCACACATATTACTTAAGGCTGAAATGTAAGACTTAGTCCTTGCTAAACCAAAGAAGCTTTCAGATAGAAAAGTTCCCAAGTTAACTACCATACTTACTTGATGGCATTGTGTAAGTATCTTCTTCATCTATAATCTCTGCATAGTCATCTGTCTCTGTAAAGGGAGGAATTTAAGAGTTTCGGGAAAAGCAGATGAAAACAATTCTCCAGAACAGTATCTCCAATTTATCAAGGCTGGTATGTGACAACCCCCAACTTCAACATTACTGGGACGTATTTACAACAGCATGAATAAAACTTGCTCATGCATAATTTATGGTATGATAATGACCTCAGTGCCAATTACACTACATCATAGATGCATTCAACAAGGAAAAAAAGGAAGACTCATTTGTATTCAAAAAAGTTCAAGTTCTGTAATTGAAACCCATCTAAACTGTTGACTTAAAAAGAAAAATCTTTTTAACAGCAAATTCCATTAAAATAAGGAGAAAACATTATTAACGGATTAAACTGCTTCACCTTCAATAAGGGTGAATAATAGTTTCCTAGTTTTTTGTCAAACAGGCAGAACAGACAGTAAAGACATTCCAGGAAAGCATCTACCTCTACTGCCAGTGTGGCAAGGTGAGTTATTTTCCACAGTCTTCTACAGCATAAAGATTTTTTAAGCCACACTCTTGCCTTACACCCATTTTTCTTGCATTAGTCTCAGTTTTCCTTGTTTAGTGGAAATTCACCACCAGTTTTGCTGTCAAGAATCAGTATCTCATAGGCAGCGTTTGAAAACAAGCAGTTCTCAAAATGTTCAGAAAAATGACAGTGTATTTCTTCCTCTGTTTACAGCTTACAACTTCTACATCATCTGTTCTCAAAATGATATAAATAGTGTCAAGTCATATCAGAAGGTCCTTCTCTTGTTCTAAAGAACTTCCAGTGTGTAGGTAATTTCCTAATGGTCAGATAAATCCCTCCAGGGGTTACAAAACCAGTCTACAACAGTGAGACAATTTTTCACCTCAAGGCTGTTAAATTCTACTCACCAACTTTAAATGCATAGAGAGGTTCTCAAAATTGAATAATTTCAAATCCAGTATGCAGTTTTCATGGTTTGTTTCAGGTGATCACACAATGGGCCACCCTCTGAAAGGCATGATTTACTCCCCTTTTTCCCCATCTGCTCTGGAACATACGTATATCCCTTCATCTCCCTGGCACCATTTCTAGAGGTATGGTTTCTGAATGGTGAATGGGACAAAGCCACAGCGAGAGTGGAAAGAGGATGGGATGATGATCCCTTTTGGCAGCAGCCCTCAGTTCAACCAACTAAAGCCAACTCTGAAACCAGCCCAAGGCTCATAAATATACACATACATAAACAAGAGGCTTGATTTCCAGACAGACTGAATATTCAACAATTAGGAAACTACAGGTTGCCTGTAACCTTTGAAGTTCAACACACTTCAGTGGGTAAATGTAGTTTTATGATTCTAACTTTGTACTACTTAAATAAAGCTATTTTTCTTTCAAACTCCTGGAGGAATATACTGTGTCTTGTAGAACAGAATCAGGAAATTCTACACCATTTAGATTTTTGCTAGGCAATTTCTATTTAGGACACAGCAAAACAGAGTCACCCAATCAAAATTCAATTAATTATGAAGACAATGCACAATTCTAAGCAGGCAGCATACTCCAGAGGCACTAATCTCTTTCTTGGTATGTTTTTTCCTCCCTACATTGTAAACTAATGTTTTTTGTAGAAAATAAGCCCTAGTTTGATCTAAAAAGTAAGCATCCATTTAAAGGAAATCATTAGTGTGACACCAACGTAATGGGGATAAATCACTCTGCTTCCTTGTAACATTGCGGTAAGATGTTTTTAACTTTTAAGTGTAGTATATATCAGTTACTGTTACAAGCTAGTACTTGAGAATACCAGAATTCTTAATCTACGTAAAAAAATGGACTGAATGAAAGACATAATTATAAACATATTTGAGAAGAATTTTAGAAGTTCGGAAACTAGAACTGGTCTTTAAAAAACCAAAACATCTGTCACACTAGATTATGGAACAGTGCTTATGAAATGTGATAAATGGCTGGGCTTGTTCATCTCTCTATTTTAAATTAATGAAGTTAATTCATAATAAAAGCATTATCAGAACACCGCAGAGCACTTTATATGGTTTTGATACATCACCCAAAACAGTCCTGAAACCAAAAGGGGGTTCAGTAGCCAATGCAAATAAATGTATGCAATTAGCTAAACAGATATTTCCTGTTACACATTTAACATTCTGGTCAGGAATATATAATAAGAATTCAGAAAATAATTCCTATACATGCCTGGCATTGTTTCTGGGAATTAGAGGAAAATTCAATCAAGGCATTAACACTGATGTGCTCCAAGTGTTCTGCAACAAAGATAACTGACCTCCCTCATGGGCAGTCTTTACCCCATGATTATAGAGTCATATATTGTGAGACTATTACCAAGTCTGCTAAGACTAAAACCATGCTAAGCTAGAGTTCAGAACCTATGTGGAGTCTAAAGCAAAACTCAGCTAGGCAAAGCTCTCCAGGCTGCTTTACAAGGAAGAATATGTCTCAAGAGCTAAACACTCACAACCAAGCAGCAATTCCAGGAGGTATTTTATCTCTGAGGCCCTTGATAAGTCTGGAAAAACTAAGGTTTAAAAACAGGGCTCATTACTCTCTCACATATTTTAAAACCAGCAATGAACTTTTTCACCTGTTGGTCTACCCCAGATTCTTCTAGATGGAAAAACAAATAGGTTATTTTTCCAAACAAAAACTGTTGGTGGTACAGGCGACTGAGCCAATCTGAGCTTTACTAAATTTGAATGCATTTATTAAACAGTAGGAAAAAACATCCTAGAATATTACACCCATAATAGCTAATCCACGATGTTAATCACCTGTTTGAAATTTCCCTTTTTGTGATTTTTTTCCCATTTATCAGAGCCCATAATTTATAAAGGAAGAAAAGCACCAATAAAAAACTGTATAGGGTTTGTATCTGAAATACAACTTTTGAATTTATGGCAGAACAAATGTCCTTTGAGTTTTTCATGTTTAAGAAAAGAGAGAAAATCGGAGTACTATTATCTTTGATTTATATTTGAAGGAGAGAAAGGAGATGAAAAGCTAGACACCCCCTTTACATTTTACTGAAAGGAAGGCCACAAGGCATTATTTCTTCTTATCACCTTTTATATACTGCTTTTATATTATGCTGGTTTAGTACCTCCTATTGTAAGAATAAAAATACATACACTATCAGTACTAGCAGTTAATTTTTTTTCAACATCAGACGGAAACCTTTAGAAAAATAGCTTAAAATCTTTTTTTAAAAAAATAAAGCCAAACCCCAACTTCTTTTCGGAGGATATCAAGTCAATATTTTCTAGAAAAAAAAAAAAATCCACTTACGAAGTCTGGAGAAGTTAACTATTTCAAATTAGGTTTCAAAATTTTGAAGAAAAACATTAAAATCTGTCCCTAAAATTAGCAGTTTGAGTAGCTAAAACCTGGTTATTTCATGTATTCAATCTACATTATCTTGTACAGCTTCTTTTTATGCAAGGAGTAGTAGTGGACGACGAAGTACTTTGATGCTACCATGCCTTTAAAGCATCACTTAGTAGACTCATTTCTTATAGGTTACATCCACTGATCTCACTCACTGACCAAAAAAAATCTGTGATATAACCATTTCAATCAAATTGAATGGACACTCTTGCAAACCTATAAACCTTCTTTGCATCATGCCAGAAGTCTCATTGCAAACACATGCAATACCCCATCCCTGTGTGTCTGAAATATTTTTCCTTTTTCAATTCCAGTTCAGCAGAAAGTATTAGTTGCACAGCCTGTAAAGTACAGTATTTATTGGCTAATGTCCAAAGCAGACTGCTTTTTAATACTACAAGCTGTATAAAATTTATTACTGAAATGTGCATTAAGTGGTATATGGATATAAGAGTTGCATATTGCACGTTAGTTAACACACAGACTAGAAAACATATTACCGTCCCCACTAATTTCATCTGCAGATCCAGGTGGCATGCAAGGAGAGAGAAAAACAGAGGGGGAGAGAGAAGGGACAGAGAAGGGGGAGGGGAAAATATACTATTAAATTCATGAGTAATCCAAAAGTATTCAGACTGTAGTTATCTTATATACCTGACTCAAGAGAAACCAGAAAAAAAAGCAGAATTTAAGACTTCTCACCTAAAACCCAAGGGACAAAGATACAATCTAAGAAGCTTGTCTGATGAAACAGAGTTAATGACTTTCAAACACAAATTTAAACAAAAACTAAATTTGGCAGTGAAACTAGTTATTTTAATGCATTATTAAGAAATGTCATTTTCTGGTTTTATTCAATACTTCACTATAAAATAGGTATCCCTGCAGCCAGATGAGTCAGTTCAATTTCACTTTGCACATACACTTATGACTTTGGATAACGTAGAGTTGGTGTGACCCTTTCAAAGGAAATGCACTCCTGTGCTGTCACGAAGACATCAGTAAAAAATGGAACCATCTAAGTATTAATTATACAGAGTATATTGAAGTTATACAAAGCTGAAATTAAAACAAGTGGCAAACGGAGCAACTCTACTGGGAAGATGTTCAAATGAGCACCATATTCTGCATGTACTGTAGCGGCCCTATTGCACACCAATACCCACAGCACAAGCTGATGCACTTCAGACATGATTTATAAATCAAAGGAAAATGCGCATTGATGTTGTAAAAGTAATGCTCTTATTACTCCAATTCTTCTTACCCCTAACAAAGCCAAACTGGTCCAGACCAAGTGTTGAACCAGTCAGTATGCAGCCAAAAGCATCGCTGTATTTAATATTTAATTCAAAGTGATCTCAGCTGATGCTTATTGTTGCTATTCTATTTCATTCATAAGCATGCTGTATCAGGGGTCCAAGAATGAACTCATTATATATTAACAAAAAACCCACGGTAGACAGGGGCTGAGTAGCTATACAAATGAAATTATTCATATGTTTTTATTAATAAGATGCTTAAAAACAAGTCCCACATAAAGATGGAGACCAGCAAGCTTGTGAAACTGTGAAAAGCCAATTCAACAGGAGGAAAGGGGTAACAGAAATGTAATGAAATTATTCTTGGAACTCTGTTTACCTGGGACTAAAGTAGTTTAAAAACAGTAACTCAGTTAGTATATTCAGCTTTTGGGTTAATAAGGCAGCCTATACAAAGAGCAGTGCAGTACCCTTAGGCGGCGACTCATGGGAACAGAAGACGAAAGGGAGAAAGCGTCTAGCTTTCTTTACTTTATGCTGACAGTGATTGACTCCTTTACAAAGAGGCAAGAAAAGGAAAGAGAAAAACAGAAACAAATTATTTGGAAATAAAAGAAAAGAGACTGGAGAGAACATCTACAATGAATGAACATAAAAGTAAAGGTTTACATTACAATTTTGTATATGCAATTGGATATACCAATGTTGTTGAAACTCTAAAGCATATTTGGTATTTTCCTTCAAATTCCTTTCTACAGCAAAGTTATTCTCATTTCAATTTTTAAAAGTGAGACTAGAATCTATTAAAAAGCTTTTACCAACTATATATACCATCCTTTGGCAACGCAGAGAGCACTGTCTATCCCGGAAGCATAACCTGCTTTTGCAACCTCCCCATCTAACTTCTACTAGACTGTGCTATAGCTAAATTCTGATTTAAGTGGCAGTCACCAGACTTAAACATGGACGTATTGACTTTCTGGAGCCTTAAAAAGAACTTAACACAAAACAAGTATTTCACATAGCAGGGTTACACAGAACAAGGAAAAAGACAGTTTCTCTGTCCCACTGAAATACAAAACTGACATATTTTATGATCTGAAATCTGCCACTGGAGTTTTATACCCAGTGCAGAGCTGGTCTTGCCAATTGATCTTCTAGCTTTTCAAGGATCTCTGGGCGAATGTCCCATGGTACTATCCTCAGTGTCCCCTTTCCTAGTCACCCTACTGCATTTAATCAGCAAAGTGCTTACCGGAGGAAAGAGATTTCTGAGTAGGAGAAAATAGAAAGAAGCCACAACTGAATTCACAAGGTGAGAAAGAAGGACAACAAGACAACACTAAGGACCTGAGGATAGCTGCTCCTTTTATTTCTCTTGTTACCCGTTCGCTCCTCTCTCCGCTGTCCTCTTTTTTCTCCCTCCTCTATCTGAGGAAATGTGAGAGGTGGTTTAAAAAGCCAATTAACTAAAAACCCACATCTTGTTGCCGATAGTCTTCAGTGTCAAAACTCAAAAGGTGAGGTCCAGCCACCTTGAGTTACACAGGCTGGAGGTACAGGTGTTAAAAGAGAAGCCCAGTATCACAGAAGCAGCATACTGGCACAGCATACTAGTCAGTGGTGGCAAGAGTGGAGGAAGGGCAGAAAAGGAGAAACACCTTTTAGTAAAAATAATTTCATGTTTTTCATAGATTCTGGAAACCTAAAGAGGTATACTTACACAAAAGCACCATCTTATACACAGTTGTGCAGTTTTTAGTGGCCAGATTTTGAGGGATAATGTGCAGAATTTTTTAAAAGGTGTATTAAGTGTGTTCAATCACCGTCCAATCTGGAGGCTGCATGTTGAATTTCATGCATGCAAATTTAACGGGTAACACTCCAGCATATATAACCCATTCTTTGCTAAGATGGCAATTTTAATTCAAAGTTAAAACAAGTGGGTGAGTTTTATCATTATATCCTAAACAACAACTACCACCATTCTAAAAACTGCTGGGGTAATTAAACAAACATAAGTCATTCCTCAATTGTGAAAATGTACATGTCATTGGAAGTGACAGAACATTAATCAGATTCAATGCTAAAAACTAAAAGAGGTGCAAGAAGTGGGCAAAATTACTGAACAAGTGTACTAGTATTTCTGTGTATACCACATTACTGCAATCCTAGGGACTTAACTTCCCAACATCACATAGTACAGTTTTCAGCGCTATCATCCTAACACAAACCTGAGGTAACGTTCATGAAAAGCTTCAGACATAGTATGAAAGAAAAGAAACAAATACTACAGCTATTTTAAGAGACTACTGAAAAGGTACTGAAATGAGACTAAAGGAATCTAACACTCCGGACTGAAACAGAAGAAGAGGTAGAGTCACTGGAAGCAATGCAAGCTAGCTAAAAGGGAAGAGAGATTTCACCTTCTGACCTGTCTGCTCAGGCTACAAAGCTAATTTAAGCCTGAAATACTGTTAACTCTTACATTGATACTTCTGTAGCAAAAGCTGACTGAAACCTGACTAACCTATTTCATTGAAGGGCACAATGAAATGACAAAGGTGTTTTTAATTCATCCTGTACATGTCCTGATGTGTCTTCTGCATTTCAAACTTTGCCTTTATGATTTACTGTCTAAAGTTTGTTCAACTATTCTGCCAGACACTAAATGGAAGACTGTTTTGTCTTAAACTTACCATATCTTCAAGTCTAGCTACAAGATAAGGTTTATTTAGGTAAACAGTTATTATAAGTTAAAACAAAACAAAAAAAATTTCCAGCACTTTTTCAGAAGCTTAGAGAATACCTGCTTGAAATGAGTACTGCTTAGAAGGATTTCCATCATTCCACACCAGCTTCCTGTGCCCATAAAGCTCAGAAATGCTGCTGAAAACTGCCCTGGACTTCTTTATTTAGTTCCTCTCCTCACTACTAAGTACTCACTAAATGTAGTGCAGGGAGTAGGGGGGGGAATCACTTGCTATTCAATAGACTATGTTAGAAAGGAAGTGACCAGGCTAGAGGGCAGTTACTACTGGAGCTCCTTGTTAGAATTGTATGGGTAGATAATAAATACTGGAAGGCTGAAACTGATAACGTCCCACTCTATTTTAGATATACATTCCTGAACCAGTTTGAGGAAAAACCCTGAAAAAAAATATGTAGAAGGAATAAATATATTTGTTTTCAAGCTTTTGAAATACAATGAGCACTATGCAGTTGTCACATCAAGTATGTTTATATATAAACAACAAATCCCCAAGCCTAATACTGCATGGAACATTTCTTCAGTCATACTACAGTGTTACTACTATCAAAGCGAAAGTGTCCGCTCAAATCAAATGAATGGATCACAAAGGAGGAGCGTAGGAGGTTAAGAACTCTTCAACCAACACCACAGACTGATTAAATCAATGCAGTAACTTCCTAGGCACTGATATGGAGAAAGGCTGTTTAGACTGTCACCACAGTTCATTCTGGTCTTTTTATGCACAAAAGGAAGCATTTTAGTTAGTCTAAAATACAAAAAGATAATGATTAAACTATATTATATTATTAATCAGTGGAATAGCTGGGTGAGTTAAGAAGCAAGTAATTCCATGAACTTGGAGACTAATGACTTGCTCAAGGTTTGTAAAATTAATCTGCAGTAAACCTTACCCTTGAACGTCTCCCAGTCCTGTGACTGTGTGGCAGAGCCACAGCTGTACAAAGCCTTTATATTCATAGAATCACTGAATAGTTTGTGTTGGAAGGGACCTTAAAGATCATCTATGGTTCCAACCCCCTGCCATGGGCAGGGACAGCTTCCACAAGACCAGGTTGCTCACGGCCCCATCCAGCCTGGCCTTGAACATCTCCAGGGATGGGGCATCCACAGCTTCTCTGGGCAACCTGTGCCAGTGGTCTCACCAACCTCACAGTAAAGAATTTATTCCTAATGTCTAATCTAAACCTATCCTCTCAGCTAATTACTTAATAATGTAAATGTATAACTATGTAATTTATGCTAAGACTGTTAAGTCTTCCCCCCTCCCCCCCGAAGAAGCAAGCTTTAGAGTACAACAAAACTGACCTAGCAGACACAGCCATAAGCATTCAGGATACAATTTTTCACCTTAAAAAATCACTTGGACTTTTCAGTATTGTCTCTTTAGAGTGACTTGAGAAAATCATCATTAAAAAACCCCCATAACTTTACAACCTCAAGAAAAGAACACCTTTCTCCCCCTACCAACTAATTCAAATGGAACTAGGAAATACAAGTCCTACACAAGAAACTCTTTCAGAGTTAGGCACAGGGCAGACCTTCATTTTGAGCACAGGAATCATGAAACAGAGCAAGCACTGTGCTCTGCAGGCAGAAATGATTCAGTAAAATTGTATCTGTCTTTCCATGCCTGCTCACAGCTTTGCTTGTGATTAGCCTGTGTACATTCAGGTCTTTTCATATGTTGATATCTCCTTCATTAAGAAATTTTAAAGTGTTATAATAAATCTATTCACCTGATTTCAGTATTATTTATTTCTCTCCTGTTTGTTGTGCTTTGACACTTGGCTCCTGCTGTATTTCAGTTTGTTCTAGGTAACCTACGGGAAGCCTCTCACAGACAAGCTATACCATATAATTTTTTTCTGCATGCTAAAACTCAAATAATGCTTGTCTCCTTCAAAAGGAGGAGAAATTTTTAAATTCAAATTGAACTTTCAGATAATTGGTACGACTAAATTGGCAACTACTTCAAACCGGATCTGCTTGTAAGTTTCACCTGAGGGAAGAACTCTCATGCCACATCACTGCCATGATCAGGAGTTAACCACAGTATGTGAATTTAGGTGTCATGATATACTATAAATCTATGATTCTAAGGCAGAAGCTGGAAACTTGCTGATAAGCCTCCTTTTCAGGATGCGAAAATCCTTCAGTTCCTATAAGGAAGCTTGCTCCAAGAGGTCTGATTTCTCCTTTGCAGGGCATGATTACCAGATATATCTATACCATGGGATGTAGTTGTAATTTCTTACAGAGTCCCTCTAAGCAAACACATTTTCTTTTTTTCCTCTACAGAGAGGCAATGGCACACCAGCATTAATTAGAAACTTATGCCCTCGTATTACCATACACTTAGCAGTCACACTCCTTTTGACTTTAAAATGCTACCTGTGTTAGTCACAGCAGCTGCACCAGCTAGGGAACAAGATGACAAACAAATTTCTCTTTAAGATACCTATTTCCCTGTTAAAGGTACGTGCCCTGGGGTTTATTACTTAGATGACTTGAACAGCCTGCTTTAGCATCTGAACAGTGACCACATTTTTAAACACCTTTCAATTTCCTTCACCAAATAAGCACTGACTAAAGCTGCAAAACCAGTACCCATTTTGAACCAGGACCAACCCTGTGCCCCTTCAGACACATGCCTTGTGCTGGCTCCTGCAGAATGGCTCATCTCCTTCCTCGCTGTTATCTTTCCAGTTACAGCTCCCTCCTCACAAAAATGTTATTATATTCAGCAGTACCCGAGTATCCAAATGCCAAGAGTGACTGCTGAGAATCACAGAATCATTTAAGTTGGAAAAGACCCTTAAGATCATCGAATCCAACTGTAAACCTAACGCTGCCAGGAACCTAACATTGCCAAGACTTGTTCAATACTCTGCTTGTTCAATACTCACTGAAACAAGCGGGCCTGAAACATCATACTCTGTAGCACTGCATGTGAAGTAATGCTTGAGCTACAATTAAAAAAATTTACATCCACAGAATTCTCTGGTGCAAAGGAGACACAGTGATTAGCCAAGAGATGGAAAAGCATATTTATTCTTCCTAGTCATATTTATGTAAGAGGATGGGGCAGAAGAAACCAAAGAACTTTGTGTCAGAATTTATGCAAAAAGGGAGGAAGCAAACTATGGCTTTATTGACTTAATTTTATGAAGTACTTTTCATAATATATAACTGACTAGGTAAATTATTATTTTTGGAAATATATGTATCGGGAAATATATGCATCACCTTACTAAGGCTAATGTCTGCTATTTCAAAATATACTGCTGGCCAAAATAAGTTCCTGTAGACTAGAGTAGAACATTTTAATAAGGTGACTCCAAGCAAAACAGCAGGAAATCTGGGCAATAAAATAACAGTAAACTGTTATGCTACTTCTTACAAATTTGATATACTATTTGCACAGAGCAAATAGTTTAGTATTACTGTTTCCTGAGTGTACACTCTTGGCTAAGTACAAAGAATTCTTCTTTAATGTAAAGACAGAAGTAGAGTGAGAAGGAGATAAAAGCTGGAACTATCTACTAGTGAAAACACTCATTGCCTCTGGTGACTCACAGTAACTTAAACCCAAAACTTCAGATGTATACCAAAGAAATCTAAAATCCAACTCGTTTAATAGGATTCTTACATTTATTTATAATCCTATACACACACAAATGTAAAATTTGAGGGATAAAATTACTACTATGCTTTGAAAACCAAGGGAAATCTGGCAGGCATCTTATTTGCACACAGTGAAAGAGTGCCCACTGCAAGGAACATATAATTTGAAGAAGCAAGGCAGACAAATAATACCAGAAGAAACAGAAACAGAAGCATGCAGTAAGAGGTGTGCGGTGAAACCTGATTCAGTGACACACAGCCGTAAGGGAACACTTCTTGGCTCCCAGGTCCAGCAATCTGCTGCTTTGGATTCCTGAAACCAACTTCACCCTTCACTAGTTTGAAAAGGCCTTTATTTAGAGCAAAAAAGAAAAAGTATTTAAAAACCTTCTATCTTTGTATGCTTTGGAATATTGAAACACTTGGAAAGAACAAGTTTTCATTTCTCTAGACCAGAAATATTTCAAGGTATGTTAATAAATATTTCAAAAAGAAAGACAAGGTGTCTTTCATTAACAGGCTCATTTTTAAACCTACAAAACTTCAGACAAATATCTGAACTTTTAGACCACCAAATCGTGTTCCACACTGGTTTTTGGCTATTGCTGGTTCCCCCAAATCGTGGTGGGGAACTCACTGTGAAACTTGCCTTTAGAACTAAGGGTGTTAGTACCATAAATATGTCTGACCGCTTAAATTTTCCTGCCAAATGTCCATCTCAGATTTTTGCTATTTAGCTTTAGCATCAGGAGAGGTCTAAACAAATGGGAGCAATCTCACTGAAAACAGACAGCAGACTTAATTTATGATTTAAACTATCAAAGGCATCAAGGATGTTACAGCTGTCAGTAAGTTATAAAAGCTCATCTTGTTTAAAGCCCTTAGCTCTAAGTCATTTAAATGTCACCAGAGAAAAGCTCTTATTCTGAAAACCAAGATAGCATCACCCACAGCTGGCTTTGCACTGGATGCTGTCAGCTGTCAGACTCTGCTGACCTGTAACTCTCGGGTTAACTGAACATTATGTACATCTGTTGCCTCCGCTGCTCCATACTGATGGATCAGTTACATGTGACAACAGTAGTGACACTTCTTCACATCTACATGAAGTATTACTTCATTTATAACAAGTTGATTCCTCTGGGGACTCGTAGAGATCCTTATTGAAAGCACCTCCTGAGGAAAAACCCTTATCATACAACTTCATCTTAACAATCTGCCTGTGGTTTAAATCTAATATACTGACATCCATGCTACACTCAATGAATTTCAAATAATTTTGGGGAAAAAACCCTACAACACACCAGTATGTCTGTGTTCTGTGTACCCTTACCGTATTATAAGAACAAATCCTTGAGACTGAATAATAAATGCAATGGCTTGAATCATTCCAGTATTATGTCAGTGCTTCCAGTGGTTTGTAACATGGTATAAAAAGCAAAGATCAAGCACAATGATTTCACTGTGGAAAGATATAAAATCTTACTATGATACAAGAAAAAGAACTAATTGGTTATGATTTTGGTATTAGAAAGAGAAGGACCTTTTCTGGTTTAATTTTGTTGTTTTGTTTATGGCATCAGAAGCCAGCTTTGTGCCTTACAGCCTCCTTGACATTCACTTAAAACAACCAGCTCATCTCCAGCACTGCTACTTCTGTTTCTTCTGTGGTGCTACAACAAAGCTCTCATTTGTCCATCATTCACCTTTACGTGATGCTCTCAACTCCAGAGTAATGTGTCTTACAACTGATTTCCCTACATTAATATCAAAACACTCCTTCAAGAGAGTAGAGAAGCAGCAAGTTTGTGCTCCGAGACACAAGAGTACTTCAGATATAACGCATCAAGCAAGATACCTCAATTTGCAAAGTCAAAGTGACCGCAATAAAGGATCACGAAGTAAGCATTTATTACTGCTTTTAATAGCAGAAGTATATCAGCATTCTTAGAAAAATTGTAAGGGTGAAAATTTGAGGTGGCAGGGGAATATGACTTTTTTTGTCCTGAAGATTAGCTGGTTTTGTGTGCGTGGAGTGATTGAAAAGCACAGCACTAATCCCTTAAGAAATTTCAACTTTTTCTAACAGCCAATGAGCCACACAGTTAAGAATCAAGAGAAAACATGCTGACCATGCTTCATGCTTATCTACCTTATCTACCATGCTTGCCTGATAGGTACTGAAGGAAGAAGAGCTGCTATTTGACTCTGAGAGGTAACAGTAAGTGATGAAGCTCTATTACACCTGTGCAGCTTGATACACATTTTAATTCCAGATCCTCGGATCTATTCTCTTGCACAAGGTCTGTTTACTTGGCCTTCCTATACCAAGACGTGAATCTCAAACATCTTTAAAAAGAAGGTTAAGGATGGGGAAAAGAATCTGGAAAGCAGGAAATCAATCAAACATCTACATATCTTTCCTCCTTCTTCTATGAAGAATGTTGGTTTTTTGAATATGTGCCACTAAGCGCTCACATACATGTTAAAGTGGGGTTGTAGCCTCCCTACAAGTCGGGGTGGACACTCCACTGGGTCACAGTACTGGTTCCTGAAGCTCGTGGCCAAATACTAGAAATCTATAGGAACATATCATAATATTAATACACTTTTGCACTGAAAAATCTCCTTAATAAATACTACGTGTAAGGATTTAGAAATGTATTTTCTACTAAGACACTGAATTGATCCCTTAAAAGTATTTGGTTTAAGATTCTGTACAAGAAAAATGTTCTTTCTCAACTATAAAAGCTTAAAAAACCCCACGGTAACTAACGAATCTTAGAAGCCTATAAGCTATAGAAACAACATTTATTACCTCACATGCTCATCCTTCAATTAACTTGTGATTTTCAAAAGCAAAAATTAACTGCTTTGATCTAAACAGCACCTACAAAAAAATAACTATTAAGTTTCTTCTTTCCAAACAGCAATGATTAATACTTAATCGCCTATTTTCACTTTTCAAAGCTGCTCCTTCATAATTAACACATACTCGGGTAATTTACTTTCTAGCCCACGATATTCTACTTCATTACAAAGCTAAGTGAAAATATGGACAAGCAGCCTTGCTTTGAAGTATTCTGGCCCCGTGTTACTGCACGGATATGGCTGTGCTCACAAGCGACGTAGGACAGCTGCAAAAAGTTTCTCTTTAGAAACTGCACTACAAAGGCAGCACAGCTACGGTCTTGGGGAAAGTCAATAGTCATGTAGCAAGAAGTGAGCTAACTGCGAGTGAAAAATCTGCCTAAACATCTGCTAGCTTTAAAAATAAACTTGCATATTTTTTTTTATGAGCCTTACCTGACACAGAGACTGTGTGTGACCTTACTCCTTGCTTCTCATTGTTGGCCAGCCTGTAAAACAGAGGTTGGAATCGCTGAATGCTGTACATTCTTCACAGTCACATACACTGGGAATTCATCCTAACAGGCACCTACTGTAATTAGCAGGGCCAATCCATTTCCCACAGTGACAGATTTTGAGGGGGAGAAAAGTCCGAAAGGAATCTACCATTTCAAACCCATCTGGGGGAGTAATAGTGGAGAGAATGCGTTACCATTTTAATTAGCATATTGATTCACGACAACAGAGCATATTTACAGGAAAAACCAAAACCTAAGTTTTACAAATTTTTAAGATTAAGCCATGCATGTCTAAATGTTGTCAATGTATGGAATTCTGATGGTGCTTCTATTTTCTGTGTTATCTATTGGAAATAAAATATGAATTGAGTTTTTGTCTGTAATATGACTTATCCTGTGCAACAATTTCAAATTAATATACATGCCAAGTACACGAAGAAAAACAATTACATTTAAATGTAGTTATGTATAAACGTTCATTAGTATCAGAAATTTCGATGAATTCTTTTAAATTTTTTTCACATACATATATAAACACAATTTTAATGGTAAGAGAAAACTGCACTTCATGCTTTCAGAAATCTGGAATTTCATCCGGCAAAGGCAAATCTTTCCAGATGCAAGATGCTGTTGGCTAGTAGTTTTATGTATTTGAAAAAAGCCCATTCCTCTGCTGCTAAGACTAAGAGTATATGTGGTGCCCTTGTTTCAGCAGACTCAAGCATACAAATTCAGGTTTGGCAAACCGTCCCAAAAAATGGGGAGAGGCTTTTCCTTCAAACTTTATTAGAAATTCCTACAAATAAAAAAAGGATACACTTTATGTAATTAAAAAGTTATTCTGTGTTTCTCAGTTGTATCTATTTAAGTAAAAACAAATTTCCTCTTCCATATGAATGCATGCTAAGTTTACCAATTTTACTGCTTCCAGCCTCGACTTTAATTTCCTTTTCCTCCCTGCATTTTAACTCCTCTCCTTCTGCACCATGAGAAAGCTACCTGGCTACCAAGGACTGCAGCAGGACATGCATAGGAAGAGCAACCAGTAGCATCCAGGTGGCTGGTTTCTTGCAGTTTCAGGAACAAATTGTGTTCCATATTCCACCCAATAGTTAAAAAAGTAGTAACACCAACTCTGGACTCTTTCCAGGAATCAAGGGAAGAAACAGAATGAGGTGGCTGGGTCAAAGTAGGCACAGTCCCTGTGTCCCAGAAGAAAAAGGAAGAGATAAGACACTATAAACTGCTGAATTTCATTTGGTCTTTCAACAGTTATCTCCTGCTACTGGATACTGGTGATCCTGCCTGATAAGGTTCAAAGAGAACAATCTGATGGTAAGTGACTTTAAAATGGCTCTGAACGTGGCTATGGAGGAAGCAGTCAGATTACAAACAAGCAAAATAAAAAAAGTGGCTTGGTTAACTGAAGTTCAGGAGGCCACAATAAGGAATTGTCCATGGAAAGGGGAGAGAACCATCACAAACTGTCAGATAGGACGGCAGTAGTAGCCACTGACACCAGGAGTGTAGAGAATCAGCAGGAAGAATTAACAGGCTTGCCTACCACTGCATTATGGACACCCAACCAACTCCCACCAACATAAGACGTATTCTTAGTTCAAACAGAGTTAATCAGAAATCTTTTCTTAGTTACCTTAAAGCTTGGAAAGAAGGAAAATGCAGAGGTATCTTAGAATACTTTATAAGAATTATTAGATGCAGACAGCACGTCTCAGCATACCTTCAATACAGTATCACCATAAAACCAGCCAGAGGAAAAAAAATGCAGATCTGTTTGTCCAATATAGATTAGTATTTTCTACAAATTCACAATTACTATCAAAGAATAATTTTTTTATGTTACTGTATTTAAAAAAAAAGATTTAAAATTATTTGCCATGTAAATGGTATTCTTTATTACATTGAACCTAAGAGATCCAAACTTAGACTGGCCCCATTATGGAAATTTTATTAACAAAAGGTGACATGACAGATCCATGATATAAGGAAAAAAACGTATTTTCTGTATTTCACATAAGCAGGAAAGGGGATAAATAAGAAAAACAAGAGCACAGACTGACTCACAGACTGAAACCACAATTCAAAAACTGTTTAGCGTCACTCCTATACTTAAATTTATTCATGGACTCAAAATAAATAGCCTGAATCCCAGTCAAGTCTTTACCAAAACATCCTTCTTTTGTTACTGTCAAATATGATGGATGCATTATGCACTTTTTTCCCTCAGGTTTTATTTCTGGTATCTTTATAGTTTAATACTGCTGTCAGTCATTTATGCCCCTTGGTCCCAAATCACCACCTGCTATTTGTCCTAGAATCCAAAAGCAAAAATAAAAATCAGGCACATATAAAAAGTCCTAAAGTGTCACTTAAGCAAAACTATTTTTCAAAACATTTTTTAATATATAAGAAAACATAAAACTTACTTTGGTATTGATGGTAAAGCTCTTTCACCTTCTGTGTAAACAAGAGGAAAACAGGATTAAAACTTTTTCAAGTTTCCAAATAACCTCTTTCAATGTGCAATATGTACATGCCTGAAACAATAATCATCACAATCTCTCAGGGAAACTTATGTTGATTCAAAAGACTGCTCTATACATATATTAAGAGCAGCATATCAACACAACTCCTTCTAAGCAGTGATAAAGACCTTTTGGCAAACTCTTATCTGAGAGAAGAACGTATACAGAATATAAAAGTTCTTTTTTATTCTTAACAAATAACTCTAATAAATCACCCGCAGAAGGTATGACAGTATCTCATCTCTCTAGTAAGAAACGCTTTTATCTCCAAGATGTGCTAAGTGCTAACATATAAATAAAACAATTGAAGCCAACTTGGGCTTCCAAGTAAGACAACTGACATAAATCATTAACACAGGTAACTTATCATATTGATTTCACATTTGGTTGAGATTATGCAACAGTAACACTTAGTAACTAGAGATGAAATTAGCTTTTTGTGAACTATTTCAAATCCTTGACAGTCTTTCTTTGATAATGGTATGGTGTATAAAAGCTTGGATGTACACATCCAAGGGTTTTTTTCCCCCTATTGGCTTTGATGAGATACTTGATATACGTTTGAGGAAGGATGATGGAAAAATTACTAATCCTTTACTAAAACACCAAGAATTTACAATAGATTGAAGTATGCAGGGAAGGAGAGAAGACTGACAATTAAAATGGGTTTCACTCTCTAAATCACTGTAGTACTGACAAAGTGACCTGACAGAAAACGGGACAGCCACACTTCCAGAAAATGGTGACATACACTGTTTATACAAACCCATGTAAATTCTAGTTTGTTTTTATCCCATGTTAAGATTTCTGAAACTTCTAGACATCATACAAGTAAACTACAATCTCACTTCTGTGCACACTGAGATGTGCCCAATTCCCAGAAGCTCAACATGGCAAACTACAGTATTTCATTACAAATTTTTTGCTGTCTGAAGGCAGAACATCATTGCTTGGCTCATCAACCTTGGCTCTGTTTTGATCTGTCTGACAGGGGCTCTTGAAAAAGAAGATGCAGGAAAGGCAGCAAACAAGAAGCTGTGATTGGGAAGATGACCTAGAACAGCTCGGCAAAGTCACTAGAGCAAGCACTTGAAACTGGAGGGCAAATGAGGGTCAGCAAGACTATACAAGAAGCATGAGGTGGGAGATAAAGGTATTGTAATATGTTAGGGTAAATGGATACCTTTGGGGGAAAGAAACAAAAGGCAAAGATCCTTAGAAGTAGTGTGAGTGACAAGTATGAGGTCAAAGGCACGAAGGTGGCAGACTGGCAATAAAAGACTGGAGGCTAGATACCCAAAAAGGAAAGATTGTAATGGGCACTAGAGGCTTCATGCTGGATGGAACTGCACAAAAGACATCAAGATTGGAGAAAGAGGTAGAAGAGTCCTGCCCGCTACTATGTGGGCCTCCCTAGGGTTGTGAACAACACTCAAAAGAACCTTAAATTCCATCTGATACCTACATCAGCTGTCACTCATTATTTGTGAAAGCACCCTGTGTTCTAGTATACATCAAGTTATGCTGCTACTGGTAGTCATTCCAACGCTGCTCCTACATTTGGCAACAGATTTAATGGTTTAGATGTTGCTGATGAATCACAGGTCTTACTGGTGAAACATACTTGCAGTCTGCTGTTTTTAAAGGTTTAGAATGTGATACAAACATACAAACTTCCGTATTAAAAGAGCTTTATGAAATTGCACAGTTAACTTCATCACTCCATGTTTTTAAATCAAGATAGTGGATGCACACTTAATAAGCAGCTATTCAAAAGTCTTGCTCTTTAATATGTAGCTCCATTGCATATTAACTGCATACTATTCGAACTGTATTCTAAAGACGGAATTTTCGTTTCCTCTAGTTTTTTTTTTTTGTGTGTGTGGAGCACATCACTATTGTATTTGGGGACTTCAGAAATATCAGTGAATGATTTTACAACACTTGGAGGGCCAGAATGCTTCATATGTTTAACGTACTGACCTCAGCTGCAGATCAGGTTCTCTCTCCTGCAAATGTAGACCCCAACCTCTTAAGAAAGTGAGAAATACCAGACATGGCAACTGCTAGTATATGCTGAAGTCAATTACTACCTATCAAAAAGGATCTGAGAGAGATAAAGATAGAATCTATCTTTACAGTGCAGTATTAAATTTCCTTAACAATGAGCACCCTGTTCTGTTCCTGCAAGTCTCCACTTCACTTACTGAACAGCTTTCTATCAGTGCAAAATACAAAGCAAGGATCATAGTAAAACACCTCTTTCACAACAAAATCCTGATTCCATCTTAATAGTAAACCCATTCTACACATTTTGTGAGATAAGGAGACTGCGACTAGAAGTGGTATTACATAGTTAGCTGAGAAGTAGTACGATGTAGTTAACAAGTAGAGTGTGACAAAGGTGAAAGGAACTGAAGATGGCTGGAAAACCATGACAGGAAATGAGGGGGGTGGACAAAGAAAAGCAGAGACTCTAACCCAAGTCAAATGAATGTTTGTTTCCAGACTGGTTGGAAAAACAAACAGCATGCGTGGGTTCAATATAACTAAACCCCTGTTATATCTGATCATCTTCCTTTTCACTGTCCTTGGCCAATTTCCACGAGGCATGACTGATATTGTTTGCATTAGTACCAGAACAATCAACCGTCATGCACCAAACAGAACTGGGCCCTCGTCCTCTGGGTTGATGGGGGTAGGAGAGGTGGGCAACGCACACTCAGTCCTGGGGAGAAGGAAGGAGCACAGGGCACCGCTCTTAAGCCACCATCTGATGTATACACTGACTGCCCACACGGACAACATTCCCCTTTTGGCTGCTGGAGACATGCATCAAGTGGGGAGCCAGATATGGAGAAGGGAAATGGGAAGTAAGCAAGCATATGTGTAGGGGAAAAAAAAAAAGGCAGCCAGAAATAAAAACCTACTATTAAGCAGCATTAGAGATGCCTCCCCTTTCACTGGAGAAAATTAAAGGAAAATTCATCCACATGGAACATTTCAAAGCGGATCTTATAGACACCTACGTGCTCACTGGATACACACTGTTCACTTCAGGCAGCATTTCCCGAGCTGGTGCTCACTCGCTTACAGCTTATATCCCAAATAAAGTATGAAACATTAATTAGTACCCTTGGAGGTCTAAAGCCAAAATTTGTTACTAACAGCATCACAGTAAAAACATATGTTGTTTTTCACAAGTTGAAACCCACAACGTTTTGCCGAATTCTATATCCAGTTAAAAAACGGGATATGCACGATTGTATTAGGGTGCCCGTGCACAGGCGCTGGCAGCAGGAGCCGCAGCGCAGCCTCTGTGAGGCGAGGCCGGGGCTGCCCCGGGCCGGCCCCAGCGCCC
>JAVJGI010000040.1:87012928-87049316 GCA_035590275.1 Ibycter americanus | reverse complement strand
TGAGGGGCTGCCGCGGGCTGACCCCCACCCCCAGCCCGGCCCCAGCCCAGCCCGCGGGGGGAGAGGGGCCGGGAGCCAAGCGGGCAGCTGGGAGCAGGTAGAAGTTGACAGAGAAGGTGTTCTTTTTAAACGTTTGGTTTTGTTTCTCACTACCCAAATACATTTCAGTTGTTAATAAAGTTATTTTCCTCCAGTCGAGTCTGTTTTGCCTATGTTGGCAACTGGCAAGTGGTCCCTCTGCCTTTCTCTCAACCCCTGAATTTTCTCATCCTACTCTGTTCCCCTGCCCTGCTGAGGAGGGGGTGAGCAAGCAGCTGAGGCTGGCTGCTGGCCAGGGCCAACCCATCTTTTTGGTGCCCAGTGTGGATCTTCAGGAGTTCAAGGCAGCAACAGTAATTGAAAAGGTGGCGGCTAAAAGTCAGGCTGGAGAATACCAGGGAGGGGAATAAGTATGGGAGCTTGGATGCTGGTGTTGGGAATGTTTTGTCGTAAAGTGGCGATATATTGTGCATATACTGTTCTCTTTTTTTTTTTGCTTTTGTGGTGATGATACCTTAGATCCACTCCTACCACCCCTGGCTCCAGCAGACATGAAAAGAACTCTCAAGTATTTTGCTTCACCACAACATAAACTGTCCTCATCTGACTGAAATTATTGTAAAAGCAGAATCAGTGAGATGTCAAACTAGTCAAAGTGGTAACAGTATCATAAGATTTAGAAAACATGTTATCACTCCATTAAAGTGAAAAATGGTGCTTGCGGTTAATTTATGTGAGAACAGAAAACACTTATTTGGAGAACTTAGTGGATTATTCAATTTTGGTATTTTGAAACTCAAAATTCTCAGTTTTCATTTAGCTGTAATCCTTTCAGATTCAAAGGGAATGTTCCAATGTAAAGGTGAGTTCTGCTATGAAGGAATGACAATCAAATAAGCATTTCAGTTGCTCAGGTGGTTTTATTCCCCAGAGTCTTTTTAGCCTTTTATAAGAGTTTTGGCAATTTTGCATTACCTGTAAAGCTTGTTTAAAGTGGTTAATAGATACAAAATTCAGCCACTAGACTTAAGATCACAGGAATGCTACTTGGTGCATAGCCCAATTAGTACATGGCCACTTAATATCAGTTTCAGTTTTTATCAGTGGCTTTGTGCTCTTTGCTTATAAGAGTTAAGTGTGATAATGGAAACACAAATACTAAGTTTAAAGTTTCCACATTGGTCTAAAGGGATAATAGAAATACTAAAATGTTTATGAAAAATTAAACAAACTGAATGGAAATATGCCAAATGATGTCCAGATCTTAAATGTTACCAAGTGCTCTCACCAAATGAAGAGAAACTGGATTATTAACAGATAGCAAGACAGATAATATCACAAAAACACAGATACTTTTAGTAATCAAGAAGGATAATTTATGAGGAGACTTGAAATAAACATGTAAATTTACAACAGAGGGGATGAGAAAGTTCAAAGAGGGGAGAAAACACATCTGTTGGATCAACAGTTGCTACATGATTTGTTTCTGATGTGCCTTATATAATTCAAAGCTCACTGTGGGAGGGCTCTGGGAATGCAGATCATGGTAGGGACAGCTCCTATGAAATGTTTAATTAATACGTTGAGTTTTGCTATGAACTTCAAAAAAACCCACCAACACAACCCTCAGACAAAAGAACCCCACAATTTATTTTAACTGGAGGGATTCTCTTCATGTTTGCATAAAGAGGAGTGGTTCCAAGTGCTATATAATGTTCCTTTAACTCAATCACTGCTCATCTGCTTTATGTTAAAATACACCAATAAGAGTATCACACAAACACAGTCCATTAGATGCACTGATTTATTTTGCATTCATGCCTACTAGCAAACCACAGTGCAAAGCACAGTTCTGCAACAGAAAAATCTGAGATCTTGTCCTTCACAGAGCTTAGTGAGTCCAGAAGACGTAACAGCTGAATGATAAGCAAGTCAGATCAGAGGAAGCCAAGAATTAGAAAGAAAAAGTGCAAATGGAGTGAATCAATTTTTATTGCCACCTACAGCAGCAGTAAGTCAGGACCCATGTGCCCTGCAAAAATCTTAGATGGCAGTTGCTTGTATGCATTATGAAACAAGTAAGCATTCAAGAGTACACAGTAAATCCTGTAGAGATTTTGACTGGGAGCTGCTCTCTTGCCTGGGCAAGAACAGCAGAGCAGGGTTTGGCTGAGAAATGGAAGCACGTGTGACTGGAGCATAATCAGCGCCACAACACACAGCACTGGAAGCTTGCACACTGGATGAACAGAGCTAAGACTTGATGAAGGCCTTGACTGCCTGCAGTTACTGTTGTGAATGACAGAACTGGAAACCATCGGGCAGTGGTATTTTGCAGAGTTAAGAGCCTTTGTGTACAGGTAAGAAAAGAAAAGCCATTCTAGCAGCAGAGGAGCAAGCTGGTAATAGCACTGGCAATGTCGACTGGATGGACCAAATTGCTGAAATACCACCAGTGCCGAAGTGGCACGAATTGGACATATTTTACACGCGTGGTGCTACAGAAAAAGCGCAGGACAGAGTCAGAGCTACCCATTAACTTAGTATGGCTGAGAGGTGGGGAGAGGTAATGTGTTAGGATAAGGAAAAGTTTTAAACGCTCAACTTTGGCTACTGTTAAGTTCAGGCTGAAAAACAGCCAACCCACTGGGTATTAGAAGGAAAGTTTTGGAACTGAGTACTAAGGATTGTAACAAACACCACACATTTTTCAGAAAAGAGGCACAAAAGACAACTGCTACAGGTATAGACTAGCCTAGTGAAATGAAAACCTTGGGTTTGTGATGCCTATTTTATTTTTAGAACAAACTACCATTATCATTGATGCTTAGCTTATCCTTTTGGTGTCGAATTTTGGTGTCAATGGTTCATCATCACTGAGCTGTGCAGCAAGCTGGCTAGAAGAGATGAGTTTGTGTTAAGGGAAGATTTTCTTTTGTATGGAGATACGGTTGCATGACTAATGCAAATTCTAACGAAGCTGTGTTGGAGCTAAATGTCACTCATACACACTAAGGGTCAGAAATAACAAACATGCAAGTTTCGGAATAATCTGTACAATTGCTAATTGCTGTCAAAGTATCTAACACCCTGCAATCACACTTCTTCATTACTCAATGACCAAGTTTCAGCTTGTTGGGGTTTTTGTGCTGCGCACAGGCAGGATGCTACATATGGACCCGGGAGAGACCTGAACTATGTTAGTAACATTCAAATATCCATTTGAACAACCACAGACCAGGGAAAACCAAACAAAAAAAGCAAAAACATGGTTAAAAGCGGACTCAGCTTCAGATTGGAGAGCTTCTGGGATAGTTTGTGTACTTTCTTGAATTACAAATAAGGAAGATGGAAATAGTTTATTGTTTTAGAAACCAAAGATGTTGGATGAGTTTTCACAGATAAAGATTAGTACAGGAGGACAGAAATTTCCATCCTTAAGTAGCTCTGCTTGGATGTTTTTCAATAATTAAAGCTGGCTAAAATTAGAAAAAATTCTAATGAAATTTAACTAAAATTCTCTCTTTAAAGCGAGGTGTACCTGCACCCTTGTCTCACTGCTGCCAGCTTATAGATTGCTACAAAAACAACTGATCAACACTACAAAATGCATCTCTGCTTCAGTTCTATTTTATGAGAAAAGCTCAGGAGACTTCTCTCAAACTTTCTGTTTTTTAAACTAAGATGTTCTGAGTATCTAGGAGGAATGCAGAAATTTTAGAAAACTATCACTAGTCAGAACCTTATCCAAATGCATTCTAACCAACCTCTCTGAATTTCCACTTGTATATTAGGGAATCACACTTCAAGATAAGACGTCCTTGTTAGGAGTGCCTTTAATTACAATTTACTTCTGCCAGTTAAGTTTAGAACAGTGTAAAGCACTGATTACTGAAAATCAGTCTAAATTATCAGCTATTAAGTCATTTTTGATGGAGTGACATTTACTGTTGGCATTCCTCACAACAAAAATACCTCATGGTTCCTCCCTGAAAGACAAAAGCTTCCAAATGAGGGTTTTGCTACTACATTGTGCCTTCTATTCACGTGCAAAATAATCTCTCAGCAGATAGGAGTACAGCAGCTACCAGAATGAAACATGTCCTTACCTTTCTGTGGCCTGATAATAAAAGATTGCGTAGCTCCATTCACCAGTCGGCAATATCCGTCTATCAAGTCAGCCATATTCTCTGCAATGGTTAAGGATGGCGCTGTCACTGTCAGAGGCTAAAGAAGGAAAAAACAAGGCACCAACAAAGAGGTATTATTGTAGCTGCAAACACTGAGCAGAACAGCTGTGTCATTGCATCAGAACTTTACACACATTTGCAAACAGTAAACAGAAGAACATGGATGAGTAAAGAACTACCAGATTCTTGCTTTACCTTTTATATAGCAAATTCAAAACACGAGGTTCAGAAAGCACACCTTATAAAACCTTCCACCCAAATTTAATACTAATCTTGGTTTAGTAAGTGACTGCTAGCTAAACTTTCAGCCAACCAACCACTGTCCATTGCAACTGGTATGACTTTTACAGCAATAATTATAATTCTGAAGAAGCTGCCTATTCCTTAAAGCTCTTACAGGTGGTACCTTTTCCTACCCTTTTGCAGCAATTTGTTCCTTTCCCTAAAAGGTAACACCCCCAACTTCAAAAAAGATAAAAATAAAAACATGGACACTGGAAAAAAAGATGAGACACATACAGACAAGCTATTAATTTTAATACTGCCAACATTCATCACCCTCTGTACAGATCTGCCAACTTGCCCTCAATCCTTCTCTACCACACTGACTGCTTTGCAGTGCACTGGACCAAGAAAAAGATTTGATCTCACTTCCAGCTCTGCCTCCATGTAATATGAGGGAACAAATTTCCCCTTTTTCCTATTTCCTCTTTTCACAAAAGTGAAATTGCTCAGTTTCCTCTTTAGGACTTAGCATCATATACGTATGCAGGCTACTAACTATTAAGTTGCACTTCAGGGCTAGTATTTTTAAATTAAGCTTCTTTTACAAATGTCAAAGTCTACAAGCACCAGATGCAAAACCTAAAACATGCAATGTGTTCTAAATCTATTTTAAAAACAAAAATACCTGACTAGTATAATGATGACTACTCACACTTGACTTCCGTTTCCCCTTAAAGAACAAGAAAAATCAAAGAACTGCAGAATACCTAGGATGTAAAATGTTAACATATAACACGCTGGCTATAACTACAGGAGGAGGAAGAGAATTTAACAATAACTGAAGTCTTTATACACATACACAGATAGGCAGTCCTCAGCTTAAACATGCATGTACAGAAGTGGAGTATACATTTAGTATATCATAATTACACTGACAGTAGAAAATCCAGAATGAAGTTACAGATCAGAACACAAGTACAATACACAGAACATCTTTCATTCAGAGCATACTGATCTCCACCCCTTCCCAGGAAAACCAAAGTTAGTAAACTTATCATAACTGTCAATATCATACCTCAGGTGCACCTGCTATCTTGAGTTGCAACATGCCTTTTCTGTCCTTGTCTTCACTGTTTGAATACTGAATAGTTTGCACTTGATTAAAGTCTGCTAGATGAGTTGGCTGCAGAAAGGCAATGGAAAAAGTGGGGAAAATTTCAAAATTCCAGAAAAATACTTTGCCTTTATTCCTGATGTTGCAAAAGCAGGCGTAGACTTTGATCTCCAAACTACACTTGCAGAAATCTGTTCCTCTGTTTCTTTCTACAGTTTTGTTAGGCTCTGGCTAACATAACACAAATAGGCACAGTATTTGCAAAATGAAACCAAGCACCACGTTTGCCTACAGAGGTCACTGTTGAGTAACTCCAGGCACACGCTGAAGTACACGGTACAAACAACCTCTTGGAAGTTAAGACAGAAAACTCAACAGGTTAACCACACGGAACCTGCACTCACAGCACACTTAACATATCTCCGGAATGCTGTAAAAGGTATCTTCCTAGATGGCTATGTATTCCTAATCTCCAAACCTTTTCATTACCTTTTAAATAATTTCAAGAGAAGTTGGACATGGGCTTAACTTAAGCCATGATTGTAAAGGTCCCAAACATGCTGCTAGAAGAACCTGTCTGAACGTAACTTCCTTGCACCATGGAGGTGTACAGGAAATACTGTAATACAATGAACATCAGGTAATGAAAAGGCTATTAAGGGTATGAAGCAAAGCAAATCAGCCAGCAATGGCTGCAAAAATGCTAAATACTGATTAAACAAGCTCTTCATTTACACATGCCTAAGAAAGAAGAATAGATAAAAATAATTTGCATGTTTCATTGTCAAGAAGTCACAACTAACACTTCAAATTCTGCAAGTGAACACTTCATTGGGTACAAAAGCCAACAAATTCAGTGCTAAGACTGACAGGGTCTCTCAGCTTAATCCAACTGCATTTTTTCCAATCCCAAATCATGAGTTAATATCTGAGCAACAGCTGTATATGCTGGATCTCCCAGCTCTTCTGTGTTTAACTCGAAGACTAGACTTGTCATTCCCCTTTTTGTGAAGTTCAGTTCACAACAGGTCATGGTTGTTAAGACAGCAACTGAGAAAAAACCACAGAAGTAGACTTACATTTGCACCCTTGTCTGTAAGGTAACTGATTCCTTCTTCTGGGCCAATTGCCAGTTCCACTGAAATAATCCAGCTTGACTTCAGAATAGAAGGAGAAAGACAGGGCAAAATTTCAATAGTAAGACAATACCTTGCTGTGGAAACACTATCCTCCAACGTTATAATTACAGTTTTCAGTAATTAAACTCTAGAAGCTTTTAAACTCTTCAAACAATTTAAAATGTATTAAAATCAAGTAATTTTATAAGTAGCAAAACTCCTCATGACTGGTTTCCTGCGGATCCCTGCTACTCAAAAATGCATTTCCATGTGTTTTATCTTAGGTCTACATGAGAACACTGTATTTCCCGTATTTCCTCTTCTATTCTCATGGATATTGATGTTCATGTTCTAATTTCTACGTAAGTGTCTATTTTCACAAAGCTTGCAGGCTTAAGGCCCTTTCTCAAAATTTGCTTGAAATTTGTAGAGATTAAAAGGCATTGGAGGAAAATTTACAAACTGAAGAAGCCAAGAAGTCTCATCTCCTTACGAAACCAGCTTAAAAATTGCTTGACTTTCACAACAAATCACCAATAAAAATACTTAAAAATGTACAATTCTTACCCTACCTAATGAATGGTACTTTTTTAGACAGTCAACTGAAAAAAATCTAAATAAAATCAATAAATATATTTTGTTGTTAATGAAATCCATTTGTTTCTACATTAAAACAGGAACTAAGCAAGCAATTAATTGCAGAATTCAGCAAAACCAACGCAACTCATAACTACAGCATGTATTCTGGTGACTGTCACATCCCCCTACTTACACCAAGAGCACACTTGAAGCATTCCTTGTCAAATCTGTACACTGGAGAGAGGATTTCAAAGAATTTCAAAATACTTTCTTCTCTATTGAGGTTGGCAAATTGTCGAAATGTTTGTTGGATTAATTTTCTTAGTGTTTTGGCCTGTGTATTAAAATATTTAAAGATCAATGATATTAAATTAATCAGTGACAGTGCATTTTAAGAGTTTCAGTCACTTAATATCACTAACCCTTTCTTTATCAATGATATGCAGACAATTCTCAAGAAAAAAAAAAGAAGCTTCAAAATATAAATAACAGTTCTGTCTTCTAACTTCTGCCTGGGAACAAAATCCCTTCTGCTATATATTATAGAGAGAATATCTAACTAATGTGTTGAATAAATTATAGTAACAGACATGTTAACCTTTGCAGGAACTATTCTAGATTACTCATTTCTCCCAACTTTTTAACTGTGTACCAGTACAAAACCACAGCAACACAGGTTCATACGAGGTTTTAAACCTTCATAGTACGTTTTAAACTTTAAACTTAAATCATCACTCTCTTATCTGGTAATAACAGCGCAGCTTTAGCTGTTTCTGAATGTCTGTGCACAACAGTGGATTCTTCAAGTCTGAAAATATGCAACATAACTTCCATATAAAAAGATAAAATTTAAATAGTAAATTCAAAACAATTAAACTGTTTAACTATATTGCATATAATTTTATTAATTGTTTTCGGGGTAGAAATAACCACTTAGAAAGAGCAGCAAAAAACCTCCCAATATCTGGGACAGAGCAAGACACCTAATAAGGTATCCTGAAAAAGAAAGCATGTAAAGGATACATGCAGGTTTTCAAACAACTGCATTTAAGAAAAAAAACCCCAAAACCCCCTACTCTAAAACTTATCAAAAGTGAAATATCTGCCTGTATATAATACATAAACCCTGGGAAGGCTGTCACTTACATGAAAATAAAAACAGAAACTGAGAAGCAATTTCTCTACCATGCCCCAAAACTAAACAAGCAATCAAGAATCCTGAATAAAAACATGTTTCTGAACACTAGAATTCATCTAGACAAAAGTGCCATGTCTTCTCTTCATCTGCCCTAATCCTAAGAATCACAAAATCATTTCGGTTGGAAAAGATCTAAGAGTACATGGATGCTCTGTGAGTAATGTAGGGCCAGGCGACCCACTCTTTACATCATGTAGTGCCAAAACGTGAAAACCACACACACATCTATTCTTTCTCCTTTTGCCAAAGCTTGACCCATGTCTAAAGTAACTGAATGTGTTTAAAAACCTTAGTAATACCTATTTCTAATATATCTTCCAATTAACAACTACAGAAGGTAAAATCGTGCTTATTTTTGCAGTATGCCAAGGTTGACAGGAATTACCATTGTTCCTCTACCAAAACATATCTGAGTGTCCTATTGTAACAGCATTAAAACTCCTCATTCTTTCACATTGCCTGTTAACAGCTCTGGGCACTAGACAAATATAAACTTCCTTTTGTCTTTAGCACTTCCAGTCAGATTAGGCATTCATTCTTAGTAAGCCTTTGAAGAACATTCAGAACTCCAAATTGCCAGAATATTTTTAAAAGGACTGTTCAGAAAAGAGTTACTCCAACAGCAGTGATTGAATGGTGTTGCATATTCACATACAAAATGATCATCAGTTTTTCAACACACATATAAGGTTGGAAAAAATCCTTAGCTCAGCACATAAACTTTAGGTTATAAAGTTTACACAGAAATCTGCCATTTTCTTGTAATTTTAAATTACTGTGTCACTTTAGGAGAACCTTTCACCAACTATCAGGTGGATCACTACTCTAACAGGCTATGGATACTTGGGTAGGATAAAGAAAGCATCTGGCAGTGAGGAGATCTCCCTACTGCACCCAGAGCTGCCTAAGACTTTGTTAGGACTCCAGATATACTATACCGGACCTTTCTGTTATCTTCCTTTTTACAGAGAAAACAGATGTTAAGGGAACTGAAGACCTTAGCCTTAACTAAACACCTGGCAAATACCAGGAGCAAGACACCACAAAAATTAAAAAACAACCTGCTAGCTCAAGTTGTCCCAAGTATTTCAGTCAGTCAGTTGTTAAAAGATACTTTATTCTGCCCATGGTTTGTTCCCCTGGCCTGTTTCAGCATCATCTTGACTTCCATGTGTAATGGTATATGTTACTTGGCTCTAAGTCCACCGAGATGACTTACTCTTCACTTTGAGATTATTAGTAAGGTGTAAACATAAAAAGTCAGTTAGAGAAACACACCTCTTCCATAACAAAGAGAGCCATTTATGAGAAGTATCTGCAAATGACAACTTCAAGGGAAATGCAGAGAAAATTTGCTCTTAAATATTTCCTAAGAACATTTTTTTTCTCTGCTTTTGCGCAAGGCATGCTCTAGAGTGACAGTAAAGACTCTTAACTTACAAACTAAAGACAAACGGCTTATATCCATTTCCCTGCACCACCCCTTGCCCTCCAGCTGTTGGTTTAGTGTAAGTAGATTTTTTCCCCCCCATGGTGTTTGGCATACTTGATACAGCTTCTTAGAGAGAACATGGCTTAGTGGTCATGTCATCACTGCGGCACCATTTACTAAGCTAAACACAGGTTTCTTACTTTTCTCCAGTGAAGCAATGAAAATGGAAGGCCTGCTGACTCGGCGACTTTTCCTATGTACTTGAATTATTCTGACTTACTCTTTCTTGAACATGGATAAACAGAACTATTTGCAGCATGTATGAGATATAATGCATTTTTCAATGACTTTAATGTTTCCTCCTGGAGAAACCTCCCTAGATATCTCCTGAGACAGCACTCACTTTCTTTCACAACATCATGTCTTACAGACACTCTGTGATCAGCTAACACAGAGATGTCTTTAAATTCCTGACTTTCAAAATTTATTTAATGAACTCCTCATATAAAGCTGAACATTCTGTTTTTAAATCCCTGTATATCACCTCATACTTTGCTCTGTTAAATATTGTGGTTTGCATTTTTCTAGCCTTCTGGTCTTCCCACACATAGAGTGACATCCTCTGTACAGGTAGCATCTCCTAAACGTGTAACATTAACAAATTTGATTACCACTGCACTACAGTCCAAGCTTTACCTCACTAACAGAGAGAAATAATTTACTTTATATTTCATGGCCATCAGGAGCCTTCCTTTGCCTGCCAGTTCAAAATCACTGGTTTTCACAAAGTCAAAGAGTCATTTAATCACTGAATCAATCCTGTATTATTTTTAACAGGGATTTAATTGTCATTAAAAAGACGACCTCTTCTTCCTCCCCTTGTTTTTCCTCTTCATATATCCAGTATTTTTTTTGTCTTTGCAAGGTCCTATTCAGCTTCACTTTCTGGCAATTCTTACTACTTCTTTCTGCTATTCTCTCAATTTCATGATTTCCAAAGACCAGTTTTCTTTGTTGGTCAGTTTTCTGGCTCCATAATATAATTTTTGAGACAGTTATTCATTCTTTTTCGTCTAGAGCCTTTCACCACAATTTTTCCTGTTAGCAGAGAATACAGTTTCAGATAATTGCTTAAATTAAAATGCAGAGGGATTACTTAAATCCACTTGACTTCATTAGCTTCTGATTTCTAAAAGTCTTCTGAAACAAACCGCCTTGATGACAGACCTTTTCTGTTTATCTATTTAAATCACAATGTAGAAGCTTTCTAAATTTGAAGTTGAACTCTATTATTTCTATAAAACCATCACTGCTTACCAAAACCAGCTCTAAAATACTGATTTATGATTTATACTTTCATATATGAATGGTAAGAGATATTTTACCAAGACATTTATATCAAGACAGATAGCTATAAAAATACTTGGTGAGTATTCCTAATCCCTCTTTTCAAAACATGTTGAGAAAAATTTGTATTTGTTACTCTGGGACCATATGGACTTCAATGGAAGTGAGATTCAACTAACATTTATAGTCTTAACTAGGATTAACATAAGTAGAAATTACTGGAAATCTTCCTTGAATGAGTGGGACACAGTCTTGAGCAAGGAAGGCAGAATATGGTTTAGCAAGTTGCCGCTGAAAATACGCTGTTTTCTTACATGTCTCCTTCCTCTTTCTCATTTAGGGGAGAAAACCAACAAAACAAAAAAAGTTATTTGATACTAGAGGATCTGAGGACTTGTTTTGAACTTCTGTCCACAAAGTTTGAGAGGCAGAGGTGTAATTCTCTCACAGTAGCTCAGCAAAGCCACGTTAAATCACTACTATCTTAGTTCTGCCAGTTGCACACCTGTAGTGTGGGATTTATATCCTACCAATCTGATAGACAGCTTTGATATTTTTTCACCAAGACAGCACAACTGCACAGTAATTCCTTTACAGCTATACAGTAAAAATGATAATGCAATTTTCAGATTTCTGACACTTATTTTTCCTAAAGTAGCATAGAATGGACTGGAACTATAATTACCTTCACTGAATCTAGTAAACTCTTCGGAAAAAAACGTCTTAAACCAACATCTTTCCTGAAACAAAAACACAGAAAGCATTAATATAAAAAAGATTGTGCAATATTATATTGTTATTTTTCAGGGTGGTGCTTTGGGTCTGGTTTTTGTTTGTTTTCTTTTTCAGCTAGCACATGCTATATAGTAAATGATTTTCATAGTATGGTCTTTGACAACCTCAGAGTAACAAACACAGTACCATTAAAATGCTAACCACAGCCGCTCCACAGCAAATGTGGGATAGCAGTATCTTCTAGTCCAAACTCAAAAGGATACTGCATTTATAACAGGTACCTGGTGTGGAAAGTGTATTTGAAATGTTGGCTTGGGCAGAGAAGTTTTGAGAATAAAAACAGTTCTTTGTACATGTTTTAATAATTCAAAGAATATAGAAAAAATATTCTTACAGCATATGATCAGGTGAGAAGGGAACAACATGAAAATGTCAAATTCTAATAAACGTCTATTAGAATGGAGTAGGAGATACAACACAGAGGAAAGGACTTCTCATGAGATCACCTAAGTAAGCATGTTCACTTTCACTACTGTTTTACCATTTGCAGCACTATAATTAATGTGGGTTTTTAAATTTCTGCTGTCACTTTTTCCTCATATTGAGCATCTAATGTTAAAATTCCTAGCTTTTTCTTGCAAGTAATCTCACTTTTTGCATTTGTAAATCAAGATCCTAATTCCATCCATGAGCTGGGATTTTGCACACTGAATTACATCAAGCTCATGTTCACACTTGTAATTAGAGTTGCAGCCCTGGTTTGAAACGCAGAGCCATAAGGATTAAATATTTTTGTGGCTCAGATGTGCCATACCTAGCTTATGTCTGACGTGTATGTATCACTGCAACTGAACATTAGCTTCAAGAAAGATGCCTGAGAAGTTGCCAGGGATATGCTAGTGCAGAAGATCATTGTACAACCACATATAACAAACGTTGCATGACCATGAACTAGTTTTATAATATTAGCTGAAAACTTGCATGAGAAAAATGAAAAACTAAAAGAAAAATGTAGATAGGAAAAGGACTTATATCCCTGCCTCTCAAAGGTGTTACTGACTTTTTTCCTTTAAGAGGTTACAATCTCTTTTAAACAAACACTCTTGTCTGCTTGTGAAACAAGTATGAAAGAAAGCTTTCCATGACCACATGCTTTGAACATAAACAGAAACACATCTGGAATTCCTACATTTGGCAGAATGAAAAGTCAAGCTGTTAGTGAGCCTGAGATATACAGTATATATTTACTGCTACCTAACGGTGCAAGAAAGCCAACATTAAAGTCAATACAAAAAGCTTGCTTGAATTACTGAAACAGGGTATTTTTAAAGCTCTTCAAAGACAAATAGTTTACAATTTCACAAAACATACTAAAAACATCCTCAACTGAGAGGAATAGAGCATTCATGTGCAGAGGCAAACACTAGCATCTGCGCAATGACAGTAAGCTGAAAGATTATAAAATTTTCATAAATGTTAATTCCTTTGATGCATTTCTTCTCAAATGCAAATTATATGCAGTTTATCATCCCACACAGTTAAATAAATCTAACACACTATTACCATCTAAATAACATGCAATGACATTTTGACAAGGAATATATTAGTTTAACATTAAGTATTTGAGAGAGAAATGGTGTTTTCAAAAATGAAGCACCCTACACCACTCCAGTATTACTCATCTTAACAGTACTGCAGCACACGGCTGTGACAATCTGATACAATTCGTTATTAAAAAGAGTTGTAGAGTAGCCTTTAGTACAGATCTGTATGTAACAAATTCAGAAGAAATTCTTATGCAGAGTACAGCAAAACACAACTGTTAATAAAGCATAACCTGTGTTTAACTGAGATGGCATATTTACTGGAGGAGAATTTAACATAAGAAGCATAAAGATGTAATGCCATGGTCAATAACAAACTGAGGGTATGGATACATAAGAGAATAAGCATTGGGAATTGGAACATACAAACAGTTTTAAACACACAACCCTACAAACTCCTTCCCTTTCCTCCTCAGCTGTACTGCGTGGGGGTAAAATAGCCAACTCAGGATACGCACTAACTCAGTCCTCTAGATTAAAAACTGTGACATCTGTTTTCTGATTGCCAGTGAGAGATAATTAGCAGCAAGATCCCCCTTCATACAGTTCTACTACAGCTTTCTATTTAACCTCATCTACTCCGTCCTACTTGTGGGCTTAAATGTAACTTTATTTTTTTTTAATGTATAAACTTCAGTAGGATTAATAAAACACCAACTACAGATGGATGATACCGCTTGTCATACAATGATAAGCAGCTTTAGGTGACATATATCTTTATTTCTGTTTTTCATCTCAATTGAAGTTACAACAAAAAAGTAATGTTAGATTAACATAATAGACTTTAACATGCTTTTTACAAAACTGTGGCTGCAGCTGTTCCTTCATATAGCTCCCATTTTTGTACTTGTAATTATCCCTGTTCTATGCTAACAGGCTTCACATTTATCATGAAAAAATTCTTTCATTACATGAAGGCACAACTATTACAGGCTACTTAACAGTTTGATTCTATCTACCATTTCCCATCCAGATTTGGTCTTGTATGAAAATCTGATCAAAGACGAATATACATCAAATAGACATCTGACAAAGACAGGCAAGAAGCAATCATACCAAATGCAAAAAAGTGCCATTTAAAAATTGCACTCAGCTGGTTAAGTGCCTCATGATGTACTAAATCTAGCAAAAAAAAACCCCAAACAAAAAGCCTCACTTGAGAAATAAATATTACTTGTGTAGATAAACCTTTATAGGCTATTAAGGTCGTAGGACTGAATGAGTACATTTTGGGGATCACTGGCACTTTCTGTAGATTCTTACTAGCTTATAATTATCTATAGCCACTTTAAGGTGCTTTTATCCTTCATCTCTCCCAGCTAAATCCCATACAAAATACCTTTTGCTTCTCCAAGGAAAAAAAAAAAAAGAATTAAAAATAATTTTGAAGATAATTCTACATTTCCAATTTGCATGGCATTAAGCTGTTAGATTTTGCATATCGGAGTTTTGCTTTGTCTTTCACAGCAGCAATTAGTTATTTCCTATCAAAACAGTTACTGCTTGGAAAACAAATGCACTGAAAGAAACAAGTCACTTAAACTGGAAGCAGCCCCATACTGAGTTCTCCAGAAACTCCCACCTGTTAGAATTCTTAATTAATACTTCCTGTCATCTGTTATAACCCTTGTTTCCTTTGTCTCATTGTTTCCAAAGCTGTTAACCTAATCACTAATGTTTGTAGCTTATGAGCTGCCAAGTAACTGACTTAAAAATACCTATCTCAAGTTCTTGCTGGAACATATGTAAACTGCAACCACTGTAACTCACAGTACTTTCTAGCCTTTTTTATATCACCTTCTAGCCTTGTCTACCTACTCATGTTGTTCATCTTTATTAGTCCTTTCTCATTTTGTTATGTGATTCCTCAACCAGGATATTTCTGCTAATGACTACCAACAGAAAACTAAAGTCCTTCAAAAAAAGAAACCACAAACACCCTAATTCAACCAAAAGCAGAGCATTAAAAATTCTGCATATATAGAGGAACACTAAATAGCAGGTACTATATAAACAATCAGGCAATTCATTAGTTATTTTGACCTACTGAAATCATAGTTTCCTCAAAAATCCTTGTGAACTTGTTCACTGTGGTAAAAAATCTTATCTTCCATTCTCTAATTTCACACCTCTAGAAGTTAGCACACGTTTTATTAAAAATAAAACAAAAAACATTGACTTCACTGCTACACCAAACCTTTCATCCCAATTTTATGTTAAACTACAGCATCTTTTCACAAAGATAATGAGTAGTGAAGAGCAGCTCATTGGTGTATGTATGTATGAAACTTGTTAATTAACACAAATAAAACCAGTTTTCAAGCTGAAGCTTCCAAAGGACTTTGGATTGAAGCCATCTACTGTACGACATGATTAAGTAACCAAAATACTTTCAGTCTAAGGATGCTGCTTAAAATTTGTGACACATAGATACATAACAAACTTGCTAATTGCAAGGTCACAATTCAGGAAATCTACATACTGAGCAAAGAGAAAAAACACCCAAACTGTACCACAAAGGTTTTCAAGTAACTTAAACTTTACCACAGATGAGTCACAATGAAGAATACAACTATGCATAGAGAAACATTTAGAAACAAAATAACCTTAGAACTAGACTTGGTGAACCCATAAACATTAGCAAAATTGCAAAAAATTGCAATAAGCCTCTTAATCAAGTTTAAACAATTCCAACTGTTTCCCTGGACCACAGCTAAAGGTGTTCTTCCTACTTCTACACCTAGGTAGGTTTCATCATCCTTTTCTTATATTAGATGCTGAAGATCTCAACAAACTTCATGTTATTGAACTGAATTTAATGTTCCTCAATGAAGAAACAGTTGAAACCTCAAGCTAGAACACAATACTTACTCTAACACTTCATAGTTGGACTTCTTTTCTAATGCATTGCCTCTCATCTCTCCGTAGGATCTCCTGAAGTCAGGAAAAATATTTAAAAGCAACAATTATTGGATGCTCCAGCCTAAATCTACAACATCAATGTAGTCATTTCTTTCAGAGACTTACCATTAGAAAACATGGGCAGAATGAATTTGAATATAAATATTGGTATATTATCCTCCTACCTCAACAGATCCGATTTAAAAAAATAATTGCCATGTATGGAACATTACAGAGGACGACAGGAGCACTGCATTTCCAGAACCACTTTAAACCAGCTTAACTATACTGCTACCAAAAGAAGTGATCTAACCTGCCCTTCAGCAGCTCCTTTCTACATCCAGCAGTATTTCCCTCCTTTTTAACGGCACTTGTGTCTGTGCCTGTATCAGGGAGAACCAGAGGAAGCAGGGAGTGATGAAAGCTAACAGTTTCAATCCAGACATGTTAATATATATATATATAAAAAAAAATTAATAAATCTAGAATGAGTGGCTGTTGTTACGAGAGGGCTGGGACCATTGTCTTCACGGAGAAACTGGACCAGTAATGCTTATGGGTAAGACAGTCTTAGTAGTCATCTACTAGAAATACATTAAAATGGTCCGAAGAGCCACAGCATGAGAACCACGAAAAGCAGGACTTGGCTGACAAAATAATCATGGATTATTATACTCATTACATATTTTGAAGTAAGGCACCAACAATTTTGTCAGTGTATAAGGAGTTTGCAGTTACACAAAGAATTTTTGTTTTCCCTGGGGCTACCAGCAAAACTTACAGCAAAGACATCAGGTTCTCCTATGATAGACAACTAGGAAATTTCATAATTCTAAATTTTGTTTTATTTTGGAAAATACTGTTCAAAGGACACTTTTCTTCTCTGTTAACAAGTTTACATTTGCCATTACTTTCTTATCAATTTTACTTCTTCCCTAATCTCCCTGTGCGAGACAACAGCTTAACTAAAAGCAAATGTTTCAGGCTGGAAATTCTCCATAAATTAGCAAAAACCAAAACATGCATTTCAAAAGCTGTGCTGGGAACTCTCTCAAGGATCTGAATCTAATAAATTTATCTTTATTTTCCAGCTGTCTATACAGTTGACAAGAACACCAAAAATCACCCAAAAGAATCCTTAAGATTTAATAATTTGAAAATAGAACATTAAAAATTGAGTAGATGCAGAGAGGAAAAGTAGCAGCATTTATCTTTAATTATATTCTTTAGCTGTAGGATTTATATATGCACAATGATAAGACTACTTGCTAAATAACACCACAGATGCATTTTTTTAAAAAGTATACTTCACTGTAGTCTACAAGCCTTTGAATTATTCAGATGAAGAATTCACCCAAAAGGCAGTATCAAGATGTAATTAATTAAAATTTTAAAATAATGTTAATTTAAAAATTACTAGAAATTGGTTACAATACAGTCTGTTCAGTTTTTCTTCAAACTAGTTTGTAGCAAAAAAGTCTTATGATGTTTTATTCAACTATACTGGTCAGAAATCAATGAACTATAAGCAGTTTCAAAATTAATGTATATATTCTGTCAGAAACATGTTGAATAGTAAATGAAATTTTCAGCTTACCGGATTTCAAGGCAACCTAGTTTCAAAGCAATTTCTTGGTCCACTTGATCTGCTATTTCTAACATATAGTCATTTTTCACCTACAGCAAAAGAAGTACGTATGCATCACAGAAAGATCAGTTCAGTGCCAATACAGACTAAAATACTGCCCGAACAACTTTAGAATAAGAGTCCTAAGTTTAATTTTTTGTAATTACTATTCATAGTGCATGAAGAAAAAGAAGAAGTTATGTTCATATTCTCCACAAATGAACTGCACTTTTGTAAGAAAACCCTCTTGACTGCAATGAACGTGATAAAAAATTCTTTATCTACATCAATATTACCTATGTTTTAGTAAATATAATCAAAATCTTCACAGGAGGCTGAGCAGATGGTTGTACCTGCATTCAAGTTGTATGAATGTATGCTGTATTCTTGAACCACCTTGGTCAACAGTTTTTAATTTTGAGGATGCATCTAATTATGCATATAAAACAGACAAATGTTCATGCATTACTGTGAAATTAAAACCAGTAGCAAGTTAAAAGAATAGTATTTGAAAAGCATACAACGTACTGATTTAAAATGTTTGAACCAGCAAGAAGCAGCACCAAGAGTGAAACTTAATGGTTACCATCTACAGTAGGAAATAAAACAGGCCAAGGAGTGGGCTCTGACCTGGAGGAGGCCAAATGCTATGGCCAAAGGCCACCTCATCTGAAGAGGACGGTTGGGCCAAAACAGCATACTTGGACCACTGCTGGCACTCACTGTCCCCCAGCTGTGCTTGGGCACAGTCTAGAAGAATGGTAAAGTGGCATGTGCAAAATCTTGTACCACAGAGCATGCTAAGTACTCAATAAAATAACTATGAAGGTTAAAAGCTTCATCACATGTCCTGTACTTTTTATTTACCAACACTGATATAGGCAGAAAGCCTACTTTTTAAGTAATACTTTCACTATGTTGGAGTAAGTAATTTATACGGTTACTAACAACAACAAAAAGACAGCAAGAATAGAACAAGTGCTGAAGAACTTAACTCTGTAAATCACATCTTCTGTGCAATAGCATTTTTTACAAGTAACGTATCTCTACAGAAGTACAATTTTTCTTTAACGGCTCATGTTATCCTCTATCTTAGGAAATCATAAACTTGCTATTGAGATCCTAAAGCCTAAGATCCTAAACTTGCAGAAAGTCCTGAAATATCACAAAAATCCACACGAATGACTTGCAGATCAAAGAGGAGATTATACATTATGAAAGCAATGCGCTTCATAAAATATCTTTTTGAGTGATGACAAGTTGTAAGAAAAACTATTTTACACTGCTACCACTATGGAATTAATAATTTAGAAGATTAGGAAGTACAGCAGCAGATTTAACAGCTGGAAGCCCTCTCCAGTCAGCATCTTCCCAATAACACATGAGCATGCACCACAGCATTCCCTCACCACCAATGTCACAGCTGGATCCAGCCCTAGACTACAAAGCAACAAATACGTAAGACCCTCCCACTTATGAAATGCATGAAAAAATTTGATTTCTTATTGAAAGATATGAAAGAAGAAATATGGTAAACTGTGCAAGAGTGAGAATATGAATTATTACAATAGCTGCAACATCAGGAGAAAGCTTGCATTTTAACTCACAGAGGTACTCAACATGACAAAAGAACAAGCTTTTTTCTTGATTAAACTCTTGCAAATAATGAGAGCAATAGAAGACGACATAATTGTCCTTCAGCATCATGTAGTTTGCTATTTGTATACACATGGTGAAATACTCATTCTCTACTCCCATGGTAGTACTACAAAAAATATGTAGAATTAGTGTCTTTTTCTTCATTATGCTTACAATTTTAAAAAAAAACAACAAACTTCTCATGTGAAACACCATTCTACTTGAGTTTTTCTAGTAACATTTAGAAAGATTTATCCAATTAAAGGTGGGTGGGTGGGGGGGGGAGCCCCCCCAAAGCCACAGACTATATATCTGATCATTACAATGGCTGTAAATAATATAAAGTGAAAATATTTTCCAGGAAGTCAAGGTGTTTTGATTCTGTATTTTCATTCAAAACCACAAAGGCCCCGAAGTACAGAGACCTATGTGTGCACCAAGTAAACAGTCATTGCTCTAATGGATGAAATAACTTCTAATTTATGAAATCACGTACAGACAACCACACATAAATTAGACAGAACTGTCAGTTATATGACCACGCATATCATGTGTATCTACAGTACATAGCATGGATATAGATCGATGGGCTGAGGCCAACTGTATAAGGTTCAAACAAGGCTCAGTTCTGGGTCCTACACTTGGACAACAACAAACCCATGAAATGCTACAGGCCTGGGGAAGAGCGCCTGGAAAGCTGCCTGGCAGAAAAGGACCTGGAGCTGTTGGTGGACAGCTGGCTGAACATGAGCCAGCAGTGTGCCCAGGTGGCCAAGAAGGCCAATGGCATCCTGGCGTGTATCAGAAACAGTGTGGCCAGCAGGATTAGGGCAGTGATTGTCCCCCTGCACTTGGCACTGGTGAGGTTGCACCTCAAATGCTGTGTTCAGTTTTGGGCCCATCACTACAAGAAAAACATTGAGATGCTGGAGCGTGTCCAGAGAATGGCACTGAAACTGATGAAAGGTCTAGAGCACAAGTCGTGTGAGGAGCGGCTGAGGGAACTGGGGTTGTTTAGCCTGGAGAAAAGGAGGCTCGGGGAAGAGAGACCTTATTGCTCTCTGCATTTACCTCAAAGGAGGTTGTAGCGAGGTGGGTGTCAGTCTCTTCTCCCAGGTAACAAGCTATAGAACAAGAGGAAATGGCCTCAAGTTGCACCAGGGGGGGTTTAGACTGTATATTATGAAAAATTTCTTCACCAAAATAGTTGTCAGGCATTCCAACAGGCTGCCCAGGGAAGTAGTTGAGTCACCATCCCTGGAGGTATTGAAAAGACAGGTAGATGTGGTGCTTAGGGACATGGTTTAGTGGTGGACCTGGCAGCGTTAGGTTTACAGTTGGACTCAATGATCTTAAAGGTCTTTTCCAACCTAAATGAAATGAAATTATCATGTTATCTATTTATTTATAAGATATAGCAGACACATTCCATTCATCTGAAAGATTGGGCAAAGCAGGCATTGCAGAAATAGTTTCTGTAGGGCGAACTTAAGGTCCTGTTCTTCAGTATCAGGTGTAAAACCCTGCTTAATGTTATGAAGTGACTGAAGAAGTCTCCCATTTGAATTACCCAGAAACACACCCAGAAGGAACCTGTGGAGGCCATCTAGTCAAGCAGGGCCACCTAGACCCACTTGCCTAGGACTGTGACAAGACAACTTTTGAGTATCTCCAAAGATGGAGGCTCCAGAACCTACCAGAACAACCTGTGCCAGTGCTTAGTCACCCTCACAGTAAAAAGAACAAAAATTTTTCCTAGGTAGCAAACAACAGAACAGTACTCCTTGTCCACAGGTCTACATGTGGATATTTGAAGAAACAAATTGAAGATGCAAACTCTACATGAGTTCAGTTTTTATATGGATGCCTGTATTACAGAAACATATCAAGTTAAAAGAAACTATAATCAATTCACTTCTTGTTTATATTGCCCATACTGAGGTTTAACAAACTTCAACTGTCCTTTAAAGACAAGCTTTCATTTCATTTTCCTACCCTTTTTCTGAGATTTCACCTTTATGTATAGGCCAAGTGACGTCACCTAAAGGGCTAACTTACCTGTTTACAAAATCCATTAACTAGCCTGTCTTACATCCACACAAATCAAATATCCATTGGCTAGTTCACTTATCTTTAATAAAGCTTTTTTTCTTTTTTTTAAACTACGCATTCAATTTTTTGAGGCATTGCAACAATTCTGCATCACCAGGAAATGTCAGAGTTGTTATCCACCTATTCCTTGAGGTATTCAGACACCAAAAAGAACTGGCTGTGGCGAAGTATTTTTTCAGTCCTGGCACATAAAACCTCCCCTTGCAGAGACTATGTTAATTTGAGGCTACTAGCATATCCTGATCAAATATGCATTCATTTATCTTCACAACTCATTGCCTTGTAGATCCCGGCACTGAAGTACTTCATTTGTTAAACTAAACAGCTTAAGAACATCTTCAGTTTCATGCAAACATATTTTAAAATGCTGCTAGCCTCAAGTAACTACTGTTCCATAAATAAATAAGCAACATTACCCAAACATTTAAAGTTCAGGGTTTCTTTCCTCTTGCCTTCTGGCTTGTGAGCTTCCACAAATTCCAGTCACGTTTTCCCAGTTTGACTCTGCAACTACAGGCACCAGAACTTGACTAAGAAAATTCTAAAAAAACTTCCCATCCCAACAATTTGGAAGAAAAAATAAGTATTGTGAAAATTCTCAGCTTCTTTGCAAGACAAAAGTGAGACATTTTCACCATAATGCTGCAAACAGTTACCTACTTGAGTGCATCATTTTGTAAATGTGACAAGCAGAAAAAAAGGGGCTTTTCTTGCACACCCCAATCCAGAAGAGATGGACAAACACGATATTTCATAAAGGTGGAGTAAATTACATACATTCCTTCGACCTCAGATTTCAGCCAACGGAGACTCTACTCTCCCCTGCTGATTTGGGGGGGGGGGGGGGTGTATGTGGGTGTTGCTTCTGAAGTTCCTTGGTACAGTAAGGTGGAGTTTCACGTCTTTCAAAATAACTACATTATTCAGCCTGAGAGGTGGGATAAAAACGCCTTTATCCACCTGAAAAATGAGATGAAAACATCGAAAAAATATCCCCCCTCCAATATCCACAAGTGACTAACCAGCAGTGTTCACATCAGTCATGACATCCTCTCATCAAAATAAATAGCTGCACTTCATTATCATAAAGCACTGCATATACGTTATACACACCTATTTATTTTTGTGTTTAACTTTTGGAAGGTTAATACAAAGAGATTACAGGCTTCAGGAAGCCTATGGCCATAATCTTGTGGTCTAATTAGATTCAGCAGTGTCCTATTATGGATTGCAAAGGTAATAAATTGATAGAAGGAATTAATTTTATCTTGCTTTTTTCAGAAACTTGTCTGCACACGTTCTTCTTTAAATTTCAGTAAGTCTAAGGGGGTGGGAGGCAGATTCAATTTCTAGTCCCAGAATACTAATGAGTACTTCTCTTATCACCTTTAATTTTTCTTGACTGTTCGCTTTGAGATGGCATTAGATCAATGCATGAACTAATGCTCGTGCAAAGATTAGATAAGAATTTTTCAAGAGGTTCAGCACAAGCTGCATAACCTCCTAAGGAAAAAGCTTGAAGAAATATTAAATGGAAGAGACGCAAGAGATAATTTAATGGTAATTAAGTGCACTGCCACAGGGCAATTGAATAGTTTTCCTAGAAGTCTTTTGTGTTTTCTCAATTATTACTTTCATTATTATTGTTGTTAATATTTTTAAATGAGATAAATGAGAGTATTTTTCCTATGTTTAAGAGAAAAAAGGCCCTGTCTTTAAGAGCATAAAGGGTATACACATACAAAGACACAAAAATGAAACCCCGACAAATCTGAAGACTTCTACCAGTTTTTTCTGTTTACTACAAATTCAGAAGTACATTAAGAGGGAGGATGAATCCTGATCTGTGAGTTTTGGAGATACTGTTATCTGCACACTCCTGCTACACCTGCAGAACTGCCCTCCTTGGTGGTATGTCCGAACCTTTACTTACAGCTTGCAAGTTCAGTTAACTGTATGCAACACCTGGAAGAAGGCTGAAGAGTACATCATCAAGATCTACGTATTCTTCAAGTAGATCAAGTACTACTGCTGTTGTTCTGCTCCCCATTTTAGTTGTTCAGAATGGGATCTTTCCAAAGGCTAAACCAGAAAATATTGTAGGATGCTATTTAATATACATTAATTTTACCTAGTTTTAAAGAGAAGACTAATTTATATAAACCTGTCAAACAAACCTGGTTTTGAAAAAGCCACCCCCAAAAAAACAACTGGCTAAACAAGAAACAGCAAAGCAGCAACCTGTATTGATTTCCACCAGCCCAGTGAAGCCTTTAAAGTACTCCTGCAAAACCTGAGTGGCACTACTTCAGCTATACCACATACTAAAGACCAGATGCTCCGGCAATGATAAGACTAAGTGAAGCCTGTAGTCATGTCAAATACTTCATGGTCACAACGTTTTAGCAATACAAATGCATAAAGATTAAGAAGGCAAACAGATTAGGCAAACACTAGGATTAGGAATTAAATGTTATACTGCTAAAAGCCTGTATACTTTTTATTTGTTAACAATCAAAACCCCAAAATATTATGCCTAAAGTGAATTACTTTGGTTTATGTTGCTTGCAACACACTTGCTTCCACTTACTTACCGATTTTGCATTCTAGCAGAATGTGCTTTATCTGAACTTGCAGAGAAAAACATTTTGGAAAACAGTTTAAAGGAGGATAGAGATAAAAATAATTTCTTGATCCAAACTGTGGTGTTGATTTCAAGCACCTTTTCCCTCGGACTTTTGTTTTTTTGGGGGGTACATTTTCTCACAAGTTTAAATCACATTTACAGTCAAGCAGGTGTATGCTTTGAGGGGGAAGGATTAGTTTAAGTTCCATTAAACACAGTATAATGGAAATGCGAACTACTTCAGGCTTCTAGATGAGCACTGGTACAATGTCGGTGTTAGAAGAAGTAACTGTACTTGCATTTGCTCATTCACAGGCTGGCAAACAAGAATTAAAGTCTGACCTATGCTTCAAATTTGTAGTTAACTTGTTGGTCACAACAGCTACAAACAGTCTACTACAATGAAGGGATGCAGTATGTGTAAAACATGAATGCCAAGCATAAATGCACCTCTCTGAGGTACGAAAAAGAAGTCTTTTTTTACATCTTCTGATAAAATAAAAAGTGAAACTGTCACTCTGCCCGCCCCCCAACATATACTACCTCTGTTCAATAAATACATGCTTAGAAAGGGCGTTAGTATTTAAAGGAAACAAGACTTTAGAAGTCCAACATAATCCTACGCCACAACATATTTCTTGACATATTAATGTCCTGATACTCAGAAAAAATTCACTTTGCTTATTTACTTTCTATTCTCACCAATATTTTCTTAGTATTTCTTTCATCACTGTTCTTCGTTGGTTAGCCAGAACAAAAATCTCTCTTACGTCTCTAGTCTTGTAAACACTAAAAGTTCAAAAATACTCTTGAATCATAACAGAAGACAGGAGGTGAACACTGAACCATGAACTAACAAGCTTTTTCCACAAGGAAGACAGGCATGTAAACAAAAGCCCAGTTTCATTTCTGATGTCTGACTTTGAAAACATTTGTTCTTTTGCTTGAATGGGCAAATTACTGACGGTGCAACTTCTAAATTTCTCAAAATTTAGTAGGAAATAATGGGCACTTTCCTAGCTATATAAATGGCTAACAAATTTCAGCTGGTGTAATTTAAAACAAATATCAGAGACAGAGGAAAGCCCATGTTTGTGAAGATAGAGGAATTAGAGAATAGCCCTATGCTAGCACACATGATTTAAGAAGAAATCTATCACAGGCCTCGTATTTTATATACCAGCTGCTACTTTCAAAAGCCATCTGCTTCACTTTTCTGCACACAATTTTTTTATGCAGCTGCAGTATTTCAGAAAAATGTTCACTCAGGCTGACAAGCCATCTTGCCAGTGCAGTTCATAAAACACTACGCTGGATTTAATTTTTTTTTATTAAGAACATGAGCAAAATCATTCTGAACTTAGTACTGAATGCTTCCCAGGAGTTCAGGGATTTAAAAAAAACCCTACATTCTGTGTCTTAACAATCTATTTTAGGTTTAAATTTGTTTATATCCTTAGAAATTAATAAATGAATTTATCAAACTTTCTCCTGAGTTTTCTTTTTAAGCACAACTACTGTGGAAATTCTTTAGCAACAGTACTATCAAATCATGTCTTAAACATTGTGAATACCAATAATTAGCCACTATGCTGGCTTTCCTAGCTCATATAATGTTACTAAGAAATTTCCCACCGGACAATCTCCAATTTTTCAGAAGGACAGTTTAAAAATAAGCTATCTATTTCTCCTGCTTTACTTTCAACGTGTATGACCTACTTACACAACTTAGTCCTTTTTTATTTCTTTATTTTGAATTGGCATTGCTTTGAAAACTGCATTTAAACAGCACTTAAGTACCCCCTTAAAGAGTTAACTGCATAACCAACTGTATCACCACCACAACATATAAGATATTTAGATAAGCAAACAAAGAAACAAAATGTCTTCTGTACTCCATTTAGTAAGCAGCATGAGAATCGTAATGATAATAATTTAACGAAGCATGGAAAACAAAGATCCACATTACATCATTTTATCTTTATTCATTTATTCTAGCCAGGTATTTTTAGCTGGTGTTTTTTATGTTAAGAAATTATGCACTTGAGCTTAACTAGTGGCATTTATATTAACAAATACAACCTTCCTGTAGTACCTGCAATAATTATTTATTTATTCTCCTTTTTAACAGCTGATGTGTGTTTTTGCACCTGCTTTTAAACATTCAAGTTTCTAATATCTGAAGGTATTTTGTGTTGGTGGTTTTTTTGCCTTGCGGTTTTTTTATTTTAATAGCCCACTCGGCCACCACAGAACTGCTCCATCAGGATCTTCATTTTATACTAACTCACAATGCTTCTGGTGACACTGGTCCTATGAAAGCCCAATGAAATTTTTCCCGAAATTTACCAACTCTCAAATTCCAGCTTCTGTAACATGAAAGCCCAGAACACCTTAGTACATCCGTTGGAAAAGTTGATCTTCAGCAACTACTTATGTGACCATGACAACAATTGAACCATGTACTGCATTTGTTTTCCCAACATTTTCACATTCAAAATGCACAATGTTGCTCTGTGTTCAGAGTACTCCTGTTCAGACTGCGTTTTGTTCCACACTTGCAGCAGGTACCACACCAAAGTCCACCACGATCCACAGCACAGCTCTTCCACGGTACCCTATCAGACATAATTATCTCAAATGCTCTGTGGCTTCTGCTGTAATCTTTCTTGGTAGCGTTAAATGCACCACAGAAATGCTGTAGTGTACCCTGGGGCAGACATCATCAGATGAATGTAGAACAGTCACCCAATATAACTGCTTGTACCTGTTATCACCAAACTGCCAAAGGAACTGGCTCCATCTTTTCACAGCAGAGCCCACCCTCGTCTACCAACAGCAGGTTCCTGTAGGACACTGAATTTTCTTCACTACAGAATCAAAATACTCAGCTTGAAAGAGTAAGGTCCCAACCCACATTACAACAGCTTCAGAAACCTTATGCAAAATCAACCCTCCAAGATTTGTGCCTCATCTGCTTTGAATGAAGTACCATATGCACAAAAGCCCAACGCATGCTTCTAATGTCATCAGTATTTTTAGGAGTCACCTTAATGATCGTTAATAGTAGTTTTTTAAAATGTGCTCAGGAGGGAAACACATATGTGTTTCCACCCCTATTTACCCATCTGATAACATTAGACTTACAGAAGATAAGTCTACATTAGGGAAAATTAAGGCTTTGGCCTCTTCTAGTGGAGTTAAAAGCACAGATTCAGTATCAGGATAACATTCATTTGCCATCTGCCCTCAGCTGCTCCTCCTCTTTGTCTTCCAAGGTCACAGTCTCCATATTATCTAGAGGTGATCTTTGACATCTCTAACTAATTTTGGAAGCTCCTCTGTTAATAATAAGGGCATTAGAGATGGGGTGGGGGGAATCAACTTCTGATGCAGCATTGTTAGGGACAGAATGGCTAAAAATGTTCCCTTCTGTCCGAGTGGGCTGATCTCCAGATGTCACTGCAATAGACACTGCTGCCTCTCAGATCTTCAATAAAATAGGACTATACTCCTGGGAGCCATATAGTAGTCAACCTACTGAGCATGCCTTGGTAACAGCTAATTTTATACTTCTCTTTGACAAAGAATTTTGCTTTTCCAGAACAAATGAGTCCAAGTATCAATGTAAGTCAACCTTTTTTTTTTTTTTTTTGGCCTCATGCATGTTATATCCAACCAGATACACTAATCGGAGTAACATTTTGTTCAAGATTACTAACAATGACATATCCATGCATCAGTACATGGAAACCTGTCCTGAACCTGTCCTGAACATTTAAAATTTATCATCTTGAATTAAGAGTAATTCACATATGACTGCAAGAAAGCCAACAAACACTATTTTCACCACTCAGGATGACAGGTGGAAATATTAAATCAAAGCAGCCATTTTTCTCTGGACTGAGCTTGGCTGACTATTAAGAGGTATTTATGAATACAAGTATGTTTTACATTCCTATCATACAGCACTGCTAACAGACAACACATCTGACACACAAGATTTGGAAGAAACCGAAGTAGCTACACAACTATACAAACAGCAAGATCTACAACAAGAATGTCAGCATAGTATTGAGTGTGTAAATCAACTTTTATAGTTAAAAAAATGAGTACTTTATAAGGTATTGCAAATTTCAGCAATTTCAAGAACACGACCACTGTAAAGAGTATCTAACTTATAATTACTTTTTCAAGCTGTGAGGAGCAGACACATGATGTTCAGTTCTAATTATAATTTTTTAAAAAATATTTTTTAGTAACTTTTTAAGCAGCTGCAATTCTTCCATTTATTACCACTTCCCTGTAAGGCACAGCTTATGTGTCAACCATTAACTCTTCCTGAAAGATCTTTTTTTTTTGTTTTATTTTTTGTTTTAACCAGGCTGCCAATATTGGGAACATTGCCAGCTTTTCTCCCTATGTCCTTGATTTTCTTCAAAGCTTTTCCTGTCAAAGTCATTTCCTTTAGGTCTCCTATTTTTATTAGGGTATAAGAGATGTTGTTATTTAATTAGGTTAAAGAGTCTAATTCCCAGCTTGCACTTCAAATTATATCTCATGCACCTAAGCCTTATAAAACCTTAATCATTAACTTGTACAGTAATTGCCTGGACTTAAAATTTCCTACATGTTGGGGACAGTGTTATGAAAATACTTTAATTTGCATGATGCACTCATCTGCTACAATTTAAAACAGAACCTTCATTTAAGGAAATACATTTTAAATGTTAATATTATCTTTACAGACTCGACAGAGACAGAGCAAAAAAGTGCTATTTGTCCATAAGAAACTTTGCCTCCTCTTTCTTTAAAGAATTTTTTTTTTTTTTTTAGAAGAAAACAAGTATCACTTTTTTCTCTTTTCTTTTCAAAACCAGTCTTCTTATGAAAGTCATCCTGTATTGTACTTGTCTGGTGAAACACAGAATCTCTGTGGCACAGAATTCAGCTCAATTTTTGCAGAACATCACTCATCTGCCCTAACTTTGAAATCATCCTCTTTGCTTGCAATTCCTTCCCTTGTGCATTACACAAACTTTAGCTCATTTTAAAAAGCAAATCCAAAACATGGTCCAGTCTCTCCTTTATTTTTTATATATATATGTATGTATACCTCCAAGGCAGCTCCACACTGTAGGCTAAACAAGACAGCAGAGAGAAAAATTCTATGCTGATAGAAACAACCTTTTCTTGTTCTTTGGGATCTCAAAAAACCCCAGAAGTTACTTTAAAAAGTCTTCTGTTTGAAGCACAAGGACAGCAACAATGGAACAGCTGATGCCTAAGAGCTGGCTTCCCCCCCACTCATACAGATGCTTACTCCCTTTTCATCAAGGGATAAACCATCTCCAATTACTGGAGGCTAACATGTTATTCAAGGATAAATGTGTGCAGGCTCTTGTCCCACAATAAAAGGAAGGCAATTCAAGTAGCTTACGTCTGATTCTCATTATATGAATGTTTTTAAAAGCTGTATTCTATCTTGATGCGAGATATGGCTTTCATTCCTCACTCAGCTATTAAGGCAAGAGAGAAGCCTGTCCCCTTTATTTCCACCTCCCAAAAGCTACGTCACTGGAACAGAGGGAAAGGAAGACATTCGCCATTAATTTCACCAACACTTACTCAAAGTAACTGGAAATTCTCTCAGAAAGTACAAGAAAAACGTGAAGTCTAATTTTCATTAGTCAAAAACCTAATTTTTATTCCTCCTTTTGTACCTTTATGCTTGTTTCCTCAGAAGTTTTCTTGAAAAATGGTAAAAATCCATACAAAAGACAGATATCTTTGTTCTTCTGAGATTCACAAAACAGTCAACAAAAGAAAAAAAAAAAAAGAGGTTACTTATTGATAAAAATTAACTTGCAGTACTTTTACTCAGCAATACTGTGTACTTCATGTTTAAGGTTTTGCAGGCAGGATTAGAGTTCACTTTGGTTCAGATTTGGGTATACAATACAAGGGGACACAACTGAAGGCTGGCACATAAAGCCTATGAGGCAAGCATCTGCCAGCTGTGCAGACAACCATAAATCTAGCATTTCCCAATTTCTGAATAGTTTAACCTCACAATTCAAACAGCACTGGGTGGGATCCAATTTGCCTAATCTGTCTGAAATTGTAAGCAGTTGGGCCCAAGGGAATAATACAGTCAATGCAGTATCACCACCTAAATGCTCCACTTCATGGGGGGGGGGGGAAGAGGAGACACCTCTGAAGACCTGTCTCATCTGCTACCTTCGACACCTTCCAAAAAGGTGAGTAAAAAAAGACAGAATTCTAACATTAATCTGTTGATCAGAGCTCTCAACTGGGATGTAAAATGACATGTCTTGACCACACGACTCCGCCAGTCAAGAGGAATGGCCCAAGTATCAGCCCCTACCCCACCTCAAGTCTCAAAGCTGAAGCACAGCCCTAAACATGAACAAACCCCATGGTATCAGTATTAGTATGAGTAATTCAGATGTTACTAACAAGTTGCATGGTTCCCCCCCGCCCCTCACACACACTGATTTTAATCCTTTGCTCTACAGATTGTAAACCAGGGGCACTCTTATGAAAAGTCTCTTTAAGTGCCCTGCTTCCAATTAGGACAACTTACGCCCACTGCAGATGGCAGAACGACCGGCACCGATTACAAACAGATGCATGTCAAGCTACAAACAGTTCTGGTCATAGGTTCTTTATTTGTTCAATACTCTTGAAAAAAACCCAAAAGAATATCCAAAACAAAGAAAGGTCACAGCATCCTTAAAATAGCAAAATCAAGGAGGAAAAAAAAAGAAAGAAACAAACCCCAAAGATTTCACATATTAAGTCCAAGCTGAGAAGACTTAAATGCTTGCACCAATTTATACAGGGCAATGCACTCATTGAAGTGAATGGGAGTAGTCATGCATGTGAAGTTAGAAACGTGTGCCAGTTTTCAGTTTAACAGCCTGATAATTGTAGCTTGGGTTAACTGTATGAATAAACTGTGTCTGTTGACAGTGATTAAGGTAACATTCTGTTATCCTTACAAATGTTCTGTGTTTTTCTGGAAGATGAAAATCACTTGAGGATTCAGCCTGTTACTCAAACTTTCAGCTTCTTTTTCAACAATAATGGTGCTCTGCAACTCAAGTTCAAGAAAATAATTACATTTTCTAAAATTCATGGACAATTCATGGGTGACTGAGGTCACCATATTTCTTTTCCTTCTCTGTGAACTTTTTAGTTTGATGTTGTACATTTTTAATAAGTCAGACAACATGTGCTTAGATGTTATCAAGTTAGTAACAGGTTCGCAACCTCATCTTGAAAAGAAAGGTTTAGTCACAGGCAGCATCTGGTCCTCAAAATCTTTTTTTTTTCTCATTTATAACACACCAGACAGCAATGTATTTGACTTTCACATCTATAAAAACCAGTTTGATTACAGAAGCATTATTCTGTTGGATTTTCTAAAAATCTGAAGTGGGTCCTATGTTCATTATCTCTAACATAGTTATTTCTGTGCAGAAAGCTCAAGACATCTATGTATGCATGTATGATTTATGTACATCTGTTGTTCTTGCCTATATACAACATGATGTGTCTGAGAGCTGTGCTTAGCAAAAGAGGATGTTAAAATATTGCAGGAATGACAATGAGAGAGGAACAGAATGTGAAAAATCATCCTGCCTTGGTTTTCCATATCCTCCTCTGTTGTAGGTCTGTTTTATGATGCAATGTTATTACTAAAATTCTTTCCCTGCCTTCTTTTCCTAAGTCAGTAGGGTTGTGTTAACACTCTCGGAGATAAAAAGTAATTGTCCTAATTTATTCAAGAGGCCAAGTGAGACTTATGGAGCAAAACAGAATCATGGACAGAGAATGACAGCTCTGGAAAGGTGTGCACCTGATTTCCATGACAATGGAGACCCAAATACCTTGCAGCATCCCAGAACAAAGAACTGTGACTTTTGAAGAACTGGATTTAGAAATACCTCACCATAAAGTGGAGAAGAAATGGGAAGAGGGGAAAACAAAGGTATGGTGTGCTGAGCAAGGAGACAAAAATGTCTGATTTTCATTTTAGAATAGAACTAGGATTCAGAGCATTGTCAGATACACACAACTGTCATCTTTGTGTATCAGTTCCTGATGACCTTCATAAACCTTCTTGCTATTCTGAGCCATCTGTATCTTTTTCTAATGATTTCCCCAAATTTAGTAAAAACGTGTTTCCCAGAAATTGCTAAAAACCATTTATCTAGCATTTTAAATTCCTTGCTTGCAATAAATAGTTCTCTGAGGCACAAATGAGAGGACACTGCAGATTTCCCAGCTGTTGCATAGGTAAATGATGGAGTTCAGGAAATTATTTTGGAGCTCACCATCCGCTTCTGCATCATAGGAAACACAAATCTCCTAAGTTTAAAGCCAGTGTGAACAGTCACTTGCTGCTACAGTAAAAAGGAAAATGATTATGTTGTTGCTACAAAATACCCTGGCAGTACTAAAAAGTCGCCAAAACCCAGACATTTTTTAGGCTGAAGCAAGCATTCTGCACAGATGAGTACTACACTAGAATTGCCTTCTCAGAAGTCAACTCCACCATATATCAATGCAAAAATTTCATCATGCATTAAAAAAGTTATTTACCTAAGACAGGAATGTGTGCGTATACAATAAAGGATAGAAGACATTTAAGAAATGAGTACAAGTATGTTAATTCTATATTCTGCTTTTAGATGAAGTATTGAACAGAGGGGAGGATTATATTTTCCTCTTTTTAGAAACTTAAAAAGAAAATTTAATCTGAATTACCATTTCCTGCTTCTTCATCTGCAAATGTGTCTGTTCACAAGGGCAGAAGAGTGCCACGCTTTGGACCAGCTCAGCAATATCCTAATTTTAAGTGATGTTGCTCAAGAATTATGGTATGACCCAAGCAAGCAACCTAAAATAAGGATATTTTTGAATGTGGCAGATATACAAGAAAAAGGACAGCAGTCCACGGAAGTAATTTTCCTTGGTGGAAGCCTTTGTTTGGGGTTTGAGTAACTTCATCACTACTTCATATGGTTGTTTCTTTGACACAACAAAATGCATCAGGTAAAAAAAAAATCCTATTTCAAAACAAAACTCCAGAGCTTTCCTGGTGTAGCTCTTGAGCTCTGCCATTTCAGCTGACTTCACAAGCACTCTCCCCCTTTCTCACTCCTACATTATTCTACCTCTATCATGACAATACTCCATAAAATGACTCCTTTAATCTAGATTAAAACTGATCCTCTATACAGTAGTATAAAGTATTGCTTCAAACTGTAACATAAAAACATACCTGGGTCACCAACTTGTCACCACTAGTAACACAAACTGTTAAGCACTAACAATATTTCAGTGTATGAACATAAATAACGTCCCATACAGACACTAAAAAAGGCCCACCAAACTTAGCAAATAACTCCAGGTTTTAATTTTCACAGATGCATAGATTCTTAGGGGATACTATAACCATTCTGGTCCAGGCACCTCTAAAAGATATCCCCATGAAGTTTTACTTTGACCTTGCCAGTCTACAGGCAGATTAAAATTATTTAGGTGAACAAAATGAAGATTTAGGTGCTTAATTTATAGAAACTTTTACTATTATGCAGTTTTGCTAATCAGTAAAAGAAACTTAAATCAAGAAAATAACGAGTGGAAAAAACATTCCATGGTTGAGGTGAAATTTGTGCATGCAAAAATACAGAAATTCAGCAATTTAATAAAGTGCGAAGTAACTACAAGAAGCCAGCTGAACAACAGTAACAACAGTGAATTTTATCCAAGTTAAGACAACAATCACAGAATTACCTTGTCTTTGGAAAATATTCCTCACCACTTATCAAGGAAAAAGATGCCATAGGCTTTATGCCCTTTCTGCTTTATACATGCAACCTTAAATTTTACCAATTTCTGTTTCTGCTGTAATGTATTATTTGCATAAACAAATTCATAACTTTTCAAATTCAGCAAAAGCAGCAAAAATGCAAAACACAGAAAATTCAGCAAAAGTAGTAGCACTGAACACACCTGTTGATAAAAAAAATTTAGAGTTGGCTTGTCCTCAGTGAACTGGTTTAGAAATCCTTTTGGCAAATACCGAATTCTCAATTCATATCTGAAAAGCAAGAAAAAGAGAATTAAACTGGTGAGACAAAAATAATAATCAAAATTTCCTCACAAATACAAGACATCTTCAAACATTCTTAAAAATAAGGATAAAATCAAAACAAACCCAGAAAACTAAGGGAGAATTTCCTCTTTTGACTACCCAGAGAACTAAACTGGAATGTAGTACCTGACATTTCATAAAGATGTTTACCAAAGACCTTCGTAATAGAAGCAAACACAATGTCCCGCTGCCTTCTCAAAGCTTCAGTAAGGACTGAAGCATCAAGATTTGGAGCAGATAACCTATCAGGTCCAGATCCATCAGAAGGGAGGCCGCAATTAGGTGATGACAGCAGCTGACTGACATGTCAGCTAACCACTGACATGACCCCAGGCAACAGCTTTTGTCTTTGGTTATCACAAGTACGGTACTTAAAAACACAGATTCCACTGCTTCAAGTAAGAGTGGCAACTAGTATTACCCACTAAGGAGCCACATCCTACAGTCAAAACAACGGCTTAGTCAAGGAACATGACTCTGCTTCTCTGATCGAGTGCTGTACTGTACTATTCACCTCTGAATTGTTCTGAAGGGTTTGAGGGGATTTCTCTGTAAAAAGGTTTTCTACTTCCTTATTTTTCATCAAGATGTATGCAAAAGCTGAACGAACCAATTTTCAATGCGACATTCATATTTTTCACGTCAACAGTACACCACAGAGTAACGGAGATTCAGAATTAGCTTTGATCAATGACCTACATCAAACGTGTATCCCTTCTGAAACCCTGAACTTTTGCTTCCAATCCCTGAATTCTGTATTATTGCTTGTCCTGTGGCAACAGCCCACAATGTTTGACACACACTGCATGCCTCCTCCTCTGACACACTCTTGCACTGAAATTCTGATAATAAATGTCCTCATCCTTTGGATGTGCCAACAGCGTATCCGAGGTATAAAACACTTTACATCCCTTCCCCAAATAAAGTATATTTAACAATCCACTCATGATAGTAACAACAAATATTGCAACATTTCAATCTGTTGGTTTCAGCAGGACCAGAACTTTTCAGCAAGTGATTTGGCTGCCTGTAAGAAGTTTTATACAGGGATTTTACAAAAGATACTAGGAGTGCTGCTTACAATTCCGCTGCAAACATAAGTTGCAGTATTCTTTGCTTTGAAATCGTTGAAAATACATCGTCCCATTAGAAATCATTAAAGTAAGGAAAACATTTAGAAACTGTATACACACGCACACACACTGTATACAAACTAGGAGTACTTGTGTCCTGGTTTCAGCTGGGATAGAGTTAACTTTCTTCTTAGTAGCTGGTGCAGTGCTGTGTTTTGGATTTAGTGTGAGAACAATGTTGATAGGACACGGATGGTTTTAGTTGTTGCTGGGTAAAGTTTATACCAAGTCAAGGACTTTTCAGTTCCTTGGGCTCTGCCAGTGAGAGGGCTGGAGGGGCACGGCGAATTGGGAGGGGACACGGCCAGGACAGGTGACCCAAGCTGGCCAAAGAGGTATTCCATACCGTATGACATCATGCTGAGTATACAAACTAGGGGAAGAAGAAGGAAGGGGGGGCCATTTGGCATTATGGCATTTGTCTTCCCAAGTAACCGTTACGTGTGATGGAGCCCTGCTTTCCTGAGGATGGCCGAACACCTGCCTGCCCATGGGAAGTAGTGAATGAATTCCTTGCTTTGCTTAGCTTGTGTGCATGGCTTTTGCTTTACCTATTAAATTGTTCTTATCTCAACCCTTGA
>JAVJGI010000040.1:86974059-87010694 GCA_035590275.1 Ibycter americanus | reverse complement strand
GCTGACCCCCACCCCCAGCCCGGCCCCAGCCCAGCCCGCGGGGGGAGAGGGGCCGGGAGCCGAGGGGGCAGCTGGGAGCAGGGAAGAAGTTGAGAAAGAAAGTGTCTTTTTAATGCTTGTCTTTGTTTCTCACTACCTGAATCTACTTTAGTTCACGATACATTAAATTTATGTTCCTGACTTTGAGTCTGTTTTGCCTGTGACCATACTTGAAAAGTGATGTGTCTTTGTTGTTGATGCACGTTTTATCATCCTATTTTCTCCCTCTGTCCTGTTGAGGAAAAGGAATAGGAGAGGGGCTGGGTGGGGATCTGGCAGCCAGCCAAGGTCAACCCACCACAGGAGTATCAAGTGCCTGACCAAGGGGACCTCCTATATCCTGGAAGAGAAATGTTATGATTCAATGCACATGTTTCAGACATCTTATTTTAAAAACGGATACTGAAGATGGGGTTGAATTTTCACACTATACAAATTATTTGGTCTCCCAAAGTACTAAATAAATATTGTCTAAATACTGGTAGTCACTCCACACCCTCTCTTGTCCTATTTTTCAGTCACCCTACAAGCCAAAATCAGAGACATTCAGGCCTGAAGAAAATGTGTATGGAACTGATCTCAGACCTTCCTTCAGCAGCATACATACTGTCTCACCCTGAGCCAGCCAGAATACTCAAATAGTTTGGGTCCCTCACTACAAGAGGGACATTGTGGTGCTGCAGCATGTACAAAGAAGGGCAATGAAACTGGTGAAGGGTCTAGAGAACAAGTCCTTTGAGGAGCCGCTGAAGGACCTGGGGGTGTTTAGCCTGGAGAAAAGGAGGCTGGGTGGGAGGGATGGAGAGGGGGACAACAACACACTGAACGGAGATTGTAGTGTTGTGGGTGACAGTCTCTTCGCCCAGGTAACAAGTGATAAGGACAACAGGAAATGGCCTCAAGTTGTGCCAGGGGAGGTTTAAGTTGGATATTAGGAAAAATTTCTTCACCAAAATGGTTGTCAAGCACTGGAACAGGCTGCTCAGGGAAGTGGTTGAGTCACCATCCCTGGAGGTATTGAAAAGATTGTGTAGATGTGGTGCTTAGGGACATGGTTTAGTGGTAGACTTGGCAGTGCTAGGTTTACAGTTGGACTTGATGATCTTAAAGGCCTTTTACAACCTAAATGATTCTATGATCCTGTGATTCGAAGATGTAGAACATCTTTACTCTCTGAGATTAAAAAAACCCCAAAACAACAAACAACAGGAAAGGCAATCTTTCTGTTTTACAGGGACTTGCCTTCTTAACTGAGGAGCCATGAGAAGTATTGCTTTTTGTAATAGGATCTTATAAGAAAATCAAGTAAGGCAAAACAGCTTGGCTGGGACAGTGACTGAGAGTGGCCTTCATTACCTATTTATAACCTCATCTCTGACTACGCCTACGGGAATAAAGAAGCTGACTTCCAAAGGCCAACTCTAGGACGGGCTTCATTTTCAATATCCTCTATATCTACTGTCTTTGAAAGGCAGCCGTCTGATCACAGAATCACAGATAAGGATGAGTCCCTTTCTCACAAACAAGGTCTGCTTTCACAGCAAGTATTCTAGCTGATGATCACCTCCCTTATGTTTGATAAAACTGTTCTACTTTGAGTCTGCAGCTATACTGGGGTACAGAAGCATTCGTAACAGACACTATGGGCCTCCACTCAGATCTGCAGAGAGGTGGGCATCAACAGTTAACAAGTTGCATGGTGAAGTGACTGTCCACAGCACTGCATACAGTACTGAGCTGTTCTAGGAGCTTCCTTTTGGCACTACCTGTGCAGTTGGTGGAGCCAAAAAAAGCAAGGACGATCCAATTCTTAACATTTTGTGGCACTGAAAGAAATAACCTCACCAGTCCCAACCACACAGGTTGCTTCCAAAAGGTTCTGATTCAATTCAGATCAATAGGTAAGTAACCAGAAAGGAGAAAATGGGAACAAAAAGGGCAGACAAAGGAGGAGCCTTATGTGAATTTAATGAACTGAATCAGCACTGAAGGATTAGACAAGCATTAAGGCTCACAGAAAAAAAGGAAAAGGACTGGATAATGAAGCAAGAGGGGAGAAGACAGACTGCGGAAAGGAGAGGTACAGAGCCATTATATCAACTTAGTCACTCATTAAATCATTGTACAGGTGGTCTGGACTTTGTGTCAGTGCCAGGGCATTTGTATCGCACGTATCAAAACTTATAGTATAGAACTGCTAAGCACTGCTGCTTCCTTTGGGGTATCTTCTACCCGTTAGTGCCAAAGCATGAATGACACCTGGTTACAAGGACCTGCTTTACCTACAAACCTTAACTATAAGACCAGAAGGCATCTACCCTGTGGGGAACACAGCGTGTTCCAACACATACAGTTTGTTACTTGAACCTCTTGGTATTTCCCTTGTGGGACAAAAAGGACCAGCAAACAGAACAGTGGTTTGACACATACCATTTTTAGAGACAGAAAGGATAGCTGCTGTTGACTGCTGTTTAAAGCTCAGTGTTATAAAAAATGATGAAGGTTGATACTATCTGTGATTTAAGAGTCGCACATCCTGCTAACCCTAGTTCACCTAGCTGTACAGAGGTAAAGATGAAGGTTAAGGGAGGAAGGCTCCTTCACCTTTCTCTTTCATGCCCTTGGAAACATCCATTCAATAATAATAATAATAATAATAATAATAATAATAATAATAATAATAATAACAACAACAATAATAAGAATAATAATACCACAAGTCAAGAGGAATATCTTCATTAAAAAGTGAGTTAAACATATGCCTTGCTAGCATAAACTCCGAGAAACCTGACACAAACAAATCCACTCCAGTCTTCACTGCCTTCCCATTAAAAAGCCCTGGGATTTTGTTTGTTTGTATTTCACCTGCCATCTGGGATCATCTCCCATGTGCAGGTAAATTCTCAAGGAACAATTAACAATTTATGCTACTGTAAGATAAACCTAACAGCAGCAGTGTTACTGGAATACAGTAACAAATAAAGCTCTCAGACTGCGTTTGGAAGACCACAGTTACTCTAAAGCAACTGCATGGAATTACATTCAAATTATACAAAAGCATAACTCAAAGAAATAAGACGGTATTACCCAATGTGACATAAAAGACAACTGACTACTTATTTCCCGAACAATCTAATACAAACAAATAAGCAAGCAGTTCCAGTGATTATAACTCTGATCACTTTTGGCACCATAATTTAGACGCGTTCAGAATTTTCTGATGCTGGAAGGAATTTCTTCATTGCCAGACAATAAAATAAAATGGAAAAAGGATATTCGGTTTGATAGAGTTAACTAGCATGAATATTCTTAAAGTAAATGTACAGTGAAGATGCAGGCACAGTCAATAAAAGGCTTTTATCTGAACTTTAGTGTCGATTTTTTCTTCTTTGTAGGAAAAAACCAGAGTATTAGGTCTTCACTGATTTTTATTTAAAACAAAAACAAAACCACCAGAAGATAGTTCAAACCTTCTGCTATCTCACGCAAAATACAAAGCTTTTTATCACAAGGTGGTGGTCAGAGAACTACATAAAAGCAAACTTCAAGATGGGAAGAAAGACTGCCAGTAAACAATGATTTCCTGTGCATCTTTTGTGACGTAACTGAGGTTATCTGCTGGCAGCTTGGCAAAGCTAAACTGTGTGTCTCCTGCAACAGAACTGCTGGCCATAGGAAGAGGGAAGAAAATTTGAAGTGACAGAATTTTGGGTGACCTTGCCCTAAAGTCCACTATTATTCACCCTTCCTAAGCTCTAACTGCAGCTATGTCATCTGAACCAGAGTCCTATTTCTCCCCTTCACTAGCACTTTCTCTGCAGGATTATAAACAAATACAGCACCAAAGGCTGCATATACAGGAGATGGATTTTATTCTGATAACTTTTGCGTCCAACCTACTGACAATCAATGTAACTTCTAGTATCTGAATTAGTCCAGAAAAACGTCTTGAGATCTAATTTCTGAACACTGTGGACATACAGCCCTTTCAATTTAGATGATTAAAATAGAATTAATCAAATGAGAGGCAATTACTGGTTTATTAACACTATAGGAAGCTTTTAATTTAAGAACCACTCCAAGACTTCTCCCCCTTTACTAATCTAAATATTTTTACAAGTACTGTCATGTGATCTTAAACACTCTGTGTTATGGTATTACAAGTATGACAGCAGCGTTTTGATTATGCATAGCAAATCTCTATGGGTTTAAAAGGTACGTCAGGCAGCATGTATTCAATAAAACATTAAATGACACTCTGAAAAGGTATTGAATAATTTACATCTTATCATAGCTCTTCCATGAGTATTTTATACAATTCCTTTCCACAAACTTCAAAACAATATCTAACTCTGCTTTTAAAACTAATTAACTTTGTTCTGCAATATGTACAACGCAAGCTGTACCACCTAATAAAAACGGAACTGGCACTTGCACTATGTAACAAATTTCCACAGCATCAGTTATTCACATCTTATACGCAGCACTATTATCATGGAAGAGATTCAGGAATCCCCTACTTCCTAAGCTGTGATTTCATAGTATTATCAATGAAAAATTTCATGTGACGTACGAAAGGGAAAATATTGATGCATATCCCAGAAACAATAAAAGGTAACATGCACAGAAGAGAATGTGTAACACTTCTGAAACCTAAGTTTTAAACATTCCTGATTTGTTTGAATTTGTTGCATTTGTTAAAATCAGGTCCCTAAATAGAATTTATAAACTGAAGATTGCCAACTTGACATTTGCTAGTATGTCACAACTCTATTTGCAAGAAATTAAGTATAGATTATTTACAATAATTTTGCAGAAGATATGTATAGCCTTTAAAATATCTAGCAACTTCTGCACAAATTGCTGTTACAAATATCAACCGCAGAAAAACATGCACAAAACCCCTGCAATGAACTAGCCATCTACTGTTTTGTGTTCCCACACGAGTTTAGTACTATACTTAAGTTTAATGGAGTTTTAAAACTCTGAGCTCCCCATCTTCTCTACTAGACTACTATGTCTTTCTACCAGTATATGTTAGTTTCCTCATGTCTTCCCACCAGGGAAATGGACAATCTTTCCCTAGATCCTCTCCAGCCCACATCCTCTCCTAAGCATGCACCACCAGCTAACTGCTAAAAAGCTGAAGAAAACTCAACCTTCATCAGAATGTAGGTCATACCGCTACTTTCAGCCAGCTAACTGGTATCATAAAAATATCTCAGCAAATGCACCTAGGCTACAAAAACAACCCCAAAATTCTGCAGTCACCCTTCTGTTGTTCATTTATCCTGGTACAACTGGAAAAGATCCCAGTTAGAAGAAAGGCCGATGTCACTTGTCACTCTGGCCCTCAATTCATTACCCAATACAGTTTTACAACTGAAAATTTTCACAACAGCAAAGGGATAAACTGATCTATTCAATGCATTTCACTCTTTTCAAATCACCTTTCTCCTACTTAGTCTATGTTAAAACACAACCAGGACTTAACAGTGTCTTCTTGGTTTTACGTAAATAACAAGATTTATCCTTTTAAAATTGCAGCAGTGTGATTATACCATAAATAGGAATAGCACTCCTGTGCTAAAACTTTTGAGGATGAGAAAACCTGAGATGGTGCTGGTTCACTAGACATACCATGTTTTGCATGTTTTCAGGACAAATGATTAGGAGATTTCTGCTCCTATTTCATGCCTCCTCTAAATCCCAGGTTACACTTATCTGTTCTCTTCAGTTTGCAGGAAACCTCTTACACCAAAAAACCCTTGAAGCAAAACCGAACACCGCTTACAGCTCTTTGTGAAAAGTTTGGTGGTTGTCCGTCGCCCCCCCCCCCCCATTTCACCACCTCTATTCCACCACAAGAGGATCTTCCTTAGTAAAGGCAAATTAGAGTAGTTTTTAAAGACAAGGCAAAAAGACTTGTATGACTCTATTTTGACACTGAATATATTTATACTCTTACTTCCATTCTTCTGGAGGGTGGGCTAGTTCAAATTTCTCTCTCACGTTGGACACTCCCATGTCTAGGTGTAGCCAGTGAACCTCCTCAGACTGCAGATGACTGAGCCGCAACCCATAGCAGGCCACATTTTTCACTTTGTGACTGTCCACAATCTTCTGAATTATGCCCTAGAACAGAGAAAAATACACTCCTTACAAGCCGTAAAAAGCAACACATACATATATATAATTTTAAATATTATCATACTCTAGAAAATACTAAGCAATAAATCAGGTATCACTGTTATTAAGAATACTAAACATGTTCAATTGTAAGCTACTATTTCAATCATTTACAACTTCTGAAGTTTTACTGGCATGGCTTCACAAAACATCAGTAAACACATCTCCGTGCATCTTGCCAGAATTAAGCCACTCTTTCCTCTATGTAAAACAGAGTAACATAAAAGCCAAATTATAAAAAGCGTATTTGTGGATAAAAGCAACGTACTATTTGGTGTTTTTTTTAAAAAAACCCACCACTCAAAAACCCCAACAAAACAAAAACACCAGCAGCCTTTAAATGTCACTCATCATCTACAACTGGAAAATCATCTTAGACTTTTATCCGATTTAGTGCCCCAACAGGCAGGATTTGGTAAGTCATGGTCACAACCTCTTGGTTTCCTTCCCCCTCTCTCGCCTACTCATTTTCTCCAGAGATTCAACACAGATCCCTTATAAAATGAGTCAAGAGACTATTATTTGGGAAGATTCTCAAACAAAACAAATGTCCTACTTGTTTGTCCTGAGGTAAATTTCAGTTTGAGGATCTCTTAACCAAGAAAGGAACTTTTCAAAAAAATTGGAACAGATTGCCATTTCCCTTCCACATTACACGTTAGCAAGGTCTAACGTGCGGTAACTAGAATTCAAATGTGTTAGTAGATCATGGATTAGCAACCTTTCAGGTGCAGTGTGCCAGGCTGCCCTGCTCTTATCCAGATTAGAAAGTCTGCAGGAGATCAGAGTTGCTGCCTCACAACCGGGTAGAAGGGAAGGCTTGTCTCTCTGCAAGGCAGCAGATGCCTGCCGGTACAGTTTAATGCTCAGCAAGAGCACGGGCTATCTCTGCTCCCAGACACTTCTTTCAGGGATTCATAGTCCTTTGCTTCTGATCCTGCAATGGTCTGAAAGTTTCCTACTGAAAATGCTCATGTGTGAGTGTGTATATACATATATATACATACAAAGGCACATACATACACACACAGAAGCACAGCTGCCAATTCTTGCTCAGAATTTCAGAAAACATCAACACATAGTCAGCGGTAAGTACTACAGGAGCCAGAGCAAAAGGGTTTTTTTTACAGGATGACACTGTTTTCCCAAAATGTATTGTTTTATATCCCCAAGAAATCATTTAAGACCCTGATTCTGCAAATTAAGCAAGGAGAAAACTAACTGCAGAAAGAGAATTATGGAAGAACAATTTGAATGGAGGGGGAAGATGACATGCGTAGGAGTGGAATCACGCTTTTGGTGAGGTGATATTGAGCTGTTAGATCAGCTCATGTATCTTATCAAACTGCAACCTTTAAATAATCTTCCAGAAGCAACACACTGCATGGTGAAAAGTAAAAAAGTAAAAAAACCCAACCAAACAAACCCTTTCAAGCCTACAAGAGGATAACACAAGCTGTGTTTAGTTAAGTTCATGGAGTCCGAGTCAGAAGAGGTTCCATCAAGCCCAGCACCTTGTCTCCAACAGCAGTGGCATGAACCTCCTCAGAAACATCACTTGCTTCAGTACCAGTAGTGCCTCCCAACACGCTCATCATCTTCCATGCCCAGGAGCTAGACCTCCACTGCTAAGTAGACAGCAAGCCCAAACTTGAAGGAAGATGGACACAAACACCAAAGCATGCAGGATGCTTGCTGAGGACTACCATGTGGGAGGGAGACTTCAAAACACACTGGCAAATCAAAGTTTTCAAGTGGCACTACCAGCTGGCAGCACCACACAGAATAACCAGCAACAGCTGAGTCCTGACAACCAGAAGGTGCCCAAGCTGCTGGGACAAGTATCTGATGCAAATCTCCCTGCAGGTATGTTGGTAAAACAACTGAAGGAAGAACTACAGTGGTCACGGATGCTGGGGAAGAGGTGACACCAGGCAAGCACATGCGATACTTTCCCTATAGGCTCTCCTAGCCTCTAACTATTTTTATCCAAGAGGATTTCCTGACCCAAGCATTGTTTGTCACTCGTCAACCTTCAATGAAACTCTTCCAGGTATTCATCCTGTCTCCTCTTAAAGCAGTTAACTTTTTGCAACCTTCACAAGCAAATTCCAAAGGTCTATCATCAGGTCAGTGAATGCTTTTAAATTTGAATTAAATGTATTGAGCACAGCTTATAAAAACTGGTTAAGTTTGTTTCTTGTCTGTATTTAAGGGTCTTTGTATCAAATACTGCAAAAGAGAACAGTTGCCTGTATCCCGGGAAACACATAACAACCACAAAGTACTCTCAGAAGGGACAGAGGCACATTTAACCTCTTCTTTACCCAAAGGACAATCTCTGCTTAGTTAGTAAAGCCTAACATTTTGGCAGTCATGCTCTCCTCTGAAGTGAATACTGCCAGCTTTTCTATATGCATGCAAACAGAAGAGATTCATTCATTTTCATCTCTTCCTGCACTCTGCACAGAGTACATAACACACACTGTTTGTTTTTGGAAATCCACCCCTTCCCGTGTCTCTGACACTGTCAGTTGATAATGAAAATGGGGGTACACGTTCTTAATCAACGGTTATGCCTGCTGTGTTAAGACACGGCTCTGGAAAGAAAAAATATTACGGCAAAAATTATCTATGACCATGAACTACCAAAAAAACTGATGTATAAGGCTCAGCTGAAACCATTAGTATTTACTCAGGAAAGAATCAAGCCAGGCATCTCAGAACCTCTTTAATATTCAGGCTGGGATTTCAAAAGAACTGAAGTAGTCAGATGTCTTAATTCCCACCAAAAGCGAGTGAGATTTTTAAGCCTCTATTCTTCCTATATCACCAATCAATTCTAAACCTATCACAGAACCAAAAGTAAATAATAATAAAAAAGTAAATGTATCTTCTAAATTATGTAAGAAAGGTATCCCACCTGCTCTGGCCAGGTAGATGGTATCACCCCAAGAAAATAATTAGCAACAATTACTACATATTGCAACTCAAGAAAAAGTCAACTTCAAGGTAAACATTAAGGAGATAACTGCACTGGTGCAATGGAGGTCAAGTGCCAGTATTTGAAAATACATTCTAAAAACTTATGTACACCCAAAGAAGAAGTAAGTGATGCTTTATGCAAAACAAACATGTTAAGTGGCTTCTCTTTTGTTTAGGAATGCCGCAGAGCTCATTCCAGATGCTAACAGACCGTAGCCAGAATCAAAAAATGGAGAAATACAGAAATGTGGTGATTAAGACATGCAAAATGGCTGGTCTGCAGATGAAGCCTCTCAAGCAAAACACCTATTTGCTTATTTATTTATTAATAAACCAGAGAAGTTGAATTTTAAGACATTTAGAGCCACACCTCCTATCAACATAAACCAGCACCACAACAGTGTGGTTCATGCAGCAACACAAACGTGCAGCATATAATCAGTATACAGTAAGTTCCCACGCAGCAGGACAGGGTTTGTTTTATTTGGCTGCTATTTCCAAACGGTACAAGATTAGTCTCCAAGATTTGCACTGGCACCACAGCCATAACCGGGTCAGTGTATTTAACTCTGGTGGGGTAGTAAACAACATGTTGAGTCTCCTCAGGTTCTGGACAGTCTCCACAGACCAAGTGGAGATGCTTGGAGTGTCAAACAAAGCCACTGCCATCACTCTAGGATGGGTGACAGCTTCTCTGTCTTTCATGGTTGCAAAGTTAGGAGCCTTGCCAGAAGCATGCCTGATGTTCTTTGTGGTAGTGATCAGAATGCTTAATCAGAAGTTTCCAGACAAACAATTTAACTGCTTAACCACTGCACAATAGTGATGAAGACATCCCGCTGAGATATGTCAGGACAATCTTTTAACTGGAAGCAAGCCAAAGAAATCTGAAATCTCTCCAGACTCTACTACAACCAGCCTTCTGGCTCAGGAAGCTCCTCAGATGCATTCTTGACCGGAAAATAAACAGGCAAAGAACACCAAAGTTTCAACCTGAACTACAAGCTTCTGACCTCAAATTAATCACAGCTAGAAAAACTCATAGCAGAGCTTGACTCCAACAGTAACCTACTTCAGAACAAGATTTCACTTTGTAAAACAAGCGTGTTCAGCTGTACACAGGATACCTCCAGGAATATAAATTTCTATGAAGAGTTTTCATGTGTCTATTGTCATTCTCATAAATATCCTACAACTGTAAGAAAGTCACACAGTCATACGCCAGTTGGATACTGCTTACTGTAATCACATTGACCTTAATTTGGTTTCCAGAGCTAACGTTTACATCCCAAACATAAAATAGGCTAGCACAGCTGAGCAAAAGAGAATGGGAAGCCCTTAGAGGAACTTCCCATCAATAACAGGTAAGCTGTAGGTCACCTTTCCCTCTCTTGAACCCAGAGGGAAGGGGAAAAAAAAGGTTTTTCAATAGCTAGGAAAGCTGGATAGCACTCATTTTTACTCATTTGTCTAAAGAACCCACAGATATTCAACTCAGCTATTTTGAAAAATAGATTAATGGTCATCCTAAATTAGGAGAACGTGTCCAGAAATAGAATTTACAGTATAGTGTATTTAGGAGGCTGTTGAAAAATCCAGACAGACCAGAGAAAGGCAGAAAGGCACAGGATACCCTAGGCTCTCCCAGTATATATCAATAATATCCTGTGTTTCAGTAAATGAGTGAAAATGAATTGCTTGCTTGTAAATTAACAAAGGTGATGTGCTACTATGAATAAATGGAAGCTGAAAAAATACACTCCCAGTGTGATTACAAACCTAATTTCCCTATTTAGTTCGAAGGAGAAAGTGTCTTGCACTAGAAAAACTCATTTCAGTAGCACCTCTGACATAAGGACACGGTGTTAATGTTTGTGAAGCACTTCAAATATGTCAAATGCTATTTATAGATCAAGTTTTATAACTCCTGATGAGATATTTATATGGGGAGCTTAAATGAAAAGCTGAACAAAAGTAAACTACAAAGCTCTGATGCAAATTAATTTACCACTTCCATAAAGGAAAATTCTAGAATGCCCTCACAACTTCAAAATGTGGGTTGTCCTGATGACACTACACCTGACATTCAAAAAGAAAAGCCCACATCCCTCTTTCTCATTAGTGTGCTACTTTCTCTCTCCTGCACTGACCCAGCAAGCACATTTGTACATCACATGATCAGCTAGATTGGGGAACTGATTCAGCTGAACACGAACTCCGCCACTGAAGCCCAGCAACAAGTATATCTTGAAACTACTGCGTGAAAACACATTATTCTGGTGCCTAGGATTTTGTCACCATGCAAGCCCAGAAATACCATCGACTCAAGCAACACATCCATGTAAGTGCCTCAGCATCTTTCACACTTAAGCCATACACAGATCTGTCATCCAGAGCACCTCTCCGCACCCGCACGTAATTCCACTGGGAACCTGCAAGCGCACGCTGACAGTACTGTCAGAGAAGAGCTGGTACAGCTGTGCTTTCCAGTCTCCTTGGCTGAATCAGCAATTTTCTGATCCTACTGCACACTTCCCAAAGAAACCTAACAGTATTTTAAATGTTGGCAATGTTTAGTTTTCCAGAAGCTTAACATCCAGGACTCACAATCCCCTACCCTCAGTTGCACTTGCGAAGTCTAAGAGCTTTGTTGGATCCAGTACTTGTATGGTTAAACACTAATGCAGGATGTGCTGTTGACTTGAAGCCATCTATAGATCTAAGCGTTTTCAGGAAAATGTCAAAGGGCTATTCATACTGTTTTTAAGATGTTATTTTGCATGTGTGTGTCATCCAAGGATATCAAGTGTATTTTGCACAAGTAAAACAGGCATCGATGAAGGGTATTTTGTCTGCTATAATTAGTCTGATTACCACAGTACCATATACATTCTTTTTTATACTGCTTACATTTGCAGGTCCTTAGTTTTGAGTTCTTGGTACTTTCTGCAAGCTCTCAGAAGGGAGGCACATACTAACAATACAACTACAGCCTGTCACCTGCTACAATGCATGTAGGCATGCAGCAGAGGAAAGGAAGGGCAAAAAAGGTAAATGGTACCCATTTTCCAGCTGTATCACTAGATCAGGCATGATTTTATACATTTCTACATTTATCTAATTGATGTTAGAAATCAGTGCACTCCAGTCTGCTTCTATGTATCAAAAAGTTCCATTGCCTCAAAGCACATATATTACTGTATACATGTAGAAATTAGATTTGGATACGTAACCATTGCTGTATAGAGCAGACTTCTGTAACACCAAAAATATTTACCTGGCATAGTTTTGAGTCCTGCTTACAAGCTCCTTCCACAGAATTTGTGTGACCAACCTGCTACCACTGTACTATACTATCATAAGAACCTATTTTAAAAGAGAAACGCAGCAGATAAAAAAAAAGCTTCCTGTATAATACATTTGCATTCTCCTTTACAGATAGCAGTAGATACATTAGGAACAGCCCTACCACATGCCCATTCCCCTACAATTATTCAAGCTATCTGCTTGGTTTAGGAGGAACCCCAGAAGCAATAAAGCTTATCTGGCCCATTCAGCAGTTGGAAAGCAGTGGGTTCAACTTCTGGCTACCTGGTAGTCAGCCAGAATCAGTATCATGTAGACCAGCTTCACTCCAGACCAGCCACCGCTACCTTTCATTCAGATACTGGGTCAAAATAAGGAGGGTCTGAAAAAGGGGAAGAGACTTGGAGGACAGAGATGAAGGCGAATGGGTGGAATCATGGCTAGAAGTTAGCCTTCTCAGCGACTGCGGTTAGACTGACAAGCCTCTTGCCCTTTTTCAAGACATGCAATATCCCTCTTAACAAATGTCTGGAAACCAGGAATGCTGCAGTGGATGACGAGGGATGCTCATAAATAAGGCTTTAATACCCTATTCCCTGGTGGTGCAGTAACACTGCAGTGCCAGCACAAACAGTCATTTCCTTTCTTCCCCCGGTCTTCTCAACTGTGTCAGTCTGCAAGACGATGCAGCCAACAAGACTGCAGAACTGATCTGGATTAAAAATGACACTAAAACAATCATTCATTTTAACTTGGACTGAGTTTGCCAGTCAGTCACAACACCTATCCCAGCACAACTAAGGTGGTAGAGTGAGAAAACAAAACAGCAAGAAGGAAGCTGGCACAGCTGCCAGAAGAAATGCTTGTCTAACTAGGATATCAATTGAGTTGTAGACCTTTGCACTGGAGGCTTTTTCCACTGCACCACCACAAACTGGATCTCCCACCAAATACGCAGGTGTCCTGTATTACTGGGTACAGCAACATGATACAGATTGAATGGGAGAGTCAAACAGGTGTAAAGTAAGCAGCAAATACTAACACAGTAATGCAGTTTAATAAACCATTATAATGATGTTCTGGCTGAATGTGTTTCAGCCCTTCTCCTCCTAAAAAATTCAAATTAAGAAACTGACTGGAATACACAGTGCACCCATGCCTTCTACCTATGAAAAATAAGATCCTGCAGATGGGTAGGGAAGCTGATGAATTTGCTTCGGGCTTTTTCCATGATGTAAGGATGGGACACAGCCAAGACGTGTCCCTTGATTTCGTATTTTTTAAAGTTAGATATATCTTTATCCCTCACTAAGGATTATGTTCCTTTTTTGTTGAGCTTTTTGAGTTCTTATTGTGTCAGCATTAAAGAAGCTGACATTTCAGGGTGGTACTGCATAGAAAAGCGAAAAAGACATCTGAATGATGAACAGGTTAACAGAGCCCTGGACACCGTATCTTTATTTGTCAAAGACTTCTAACCACGCTTCTCTCTAGCTCCAGAAATAAGGACAAAGCTGACAGCTAAAAGTTGTAATGTTATCTCTATCTAGTTCTTGTTTTAGAAAGTCTTATCAAATTGTAAGAAAACGAACCTGTATGAGAATCGAGGCACAATGCATGTTCTGGCACTAACCTAGTTGTTTCAGATTTCTGGTTGTTATTTCCACATAAATAATGCCATCTTTACTTCTCATGACTACTATTCAAGAACCAAGAATAAGCTTTAAGGGCTAGAAGTTTAAAAGAAGGTGTAATGGATGCAAGGTGGGCACCCCTGGGGTGGGAATGCAGACCACGGAGCAGAACTGCACCTCATCTATAAGGGCTCACATGAGGTTTCCAAATGTCTGTTTTCTAAAAAACCCAACCCTTCCCTACCCCCTCAATCTGCTAAATGCAGTGCACTCATTTCTTTATCAAATATGGTTACAATTCTGCCTCAACCACATCTTCTTAAACAAGAAAGGTGATTTACTTGTAACTGCTGATCAAGATGCAGTAGCAATGTTTACTTTCAGGGTGCACTTGAGACAAAGAAATTCCATCTCAGCAACTCCCACCTACTTGCATGCCACACCTGAGGCTGTGAACAGGGCAGAGCACGCTCTGCATCCTCTCCAACCCCAAAGCCTGGAAAACCCTCTCTGTGAATATGCACGTAGGCAGCCATACCAAGATATACAACCTTTCTTTGGAAAATGCATAGCTATATATGCGTTTGCAGCAGGAGACCACTGTTTGCACATTCATAAAAGCCTTTTTTCTTTTTTCTTTTGGCAATGTCTTTCATATAATACCAAGGAAAAAAGGGTAAAGAGAGCATGCCAGTTCTTTGACATCCATGAGAGCATTTCTAAGAATTGAAAAGCTGCCCTTGAATCCATTGCAGAATACAGACTCATCCCTCAGAGGAAACAGCTGTCTTTGAGGGACTGAATCCATGCAGAATAAGCTGAGGTCCACAGCCAGAAGTTCTCCTCAAAGCAAAGTCTACATATAGCCACGCTATTGTCTTGGTTAAAGATACTTCAAGTCCAATAGCAAGGAAATCATACCTTTAGTCCAGCCACTTAAGAAACTCTTACAGAAAGCTAAGTTCTGTTCATCTCAGCTTAACAACATGAGGTTTTTTTATTGAAAAGGGTTCTCCCTCATTATAAGGATCTCTGCATACAGCTAAAGCACTATTTCCACTCTACTCTTAGGAAGTCGTAAAAGATATTTCTTTTCTTTTGAAAGGGAAAAGGGCCTTTCCTCACTTCTCTGACTGTCAAACACATGCTTTCCACTGACAAAGACTTCGTTAGATACATAAGATGTTAGAAATCACAAATCAAGAAAGAAAATTCTACCCTTACTTGCCCTTGATAGTAGTACATTCCAAAAAGTCCTCTGCTTTACCAGCAGAAATATTTTTAAATTGGCTTTTCTGGAGATTTCAGACCAAGTCTGACTTCTTTCGACTACTGGAAAGGTTCCTCGGCTATCATCCCAGAAGCTGTGCTAACCAGGGAGTAGTCTTGAAAAACCTTTTTTTTTTTTCTTTTCCTTTTAATAGCGGAGGTGTCTCAAAGACGTTCACCTCTGAGTATTCTTACAGAGCTCTTTTGAAACAAGCCAAAGGCCAAACTCAGCACTAGTCTCCTCAGTTTGTAATTCAGAAGAAATGGAATCTTAAATTATTCAGCTTGGTCGAACAACAGTCATTCTAATGGAATGTAGGCTTGTACTCCGACAGCGGTTTACTGTTTCTAAAATAAATGTCAGGACAGGAGATCTTTACTACAGAGTACCTGCACATTCAACAGCCACTGTCCCAGTTTAACAAAATAAAAAAAGAACCACATTTGTTAAAAGAACAAAGTTTAACAGCAACCCATCACATTCTTCCTTATCAGGAAAGGAGAACAATACAAAAATCCCACTACATTTAGAAACAACCGTCCAATTAAATGTGCATCTAAGAAAACTGAAAATTAAGGCAAACTTCAAGAAACTTGCGTGTTGTTTTGAGCCTGCTTTCATAAAAAAGATGGCCCATTTTTTGCTTAAAATAAAGATGCATAACTGTAAATTGAACTCAGCACTGAACTTCTTAACAGGGACTGTAAGTTTTGGATCCTTAAAGCTCATAACCACAGGTATTTCTGAACTGGAGAAACCCGAGATGTAATCTCTGCTTTTGTTTTTCAAGTTTCTACATACTTTGGAAAGATAACCTCAATTTCAAGTACCATATAAAGAACCCTAAACAGTCACCCACAGTAGAGGTGTGCAAGGTTAAAAACATATCGAGACATAGTTTTTCTTCCCTCGTACCAAGTAATGCACTTCATGAAACAAACCAATTGCATTAGACTTAAGTGACGGAGCAAAGATGTTTAATGTGGCATCCAAAAACCCCTATCCATTTAAAGTATGTGTATGCTATTGATGATAACTATTCCCAATGTTGCACCTCTAATCTGTCTGCTCACCAAGTCATCCCTAAACACAGGTATGAGCTTATTAAATTGGCAGGATAGATTTTCTGATCACCACCAATGAAAATCCTTGAATTTCACAGGTCTGTTATCACAGTCACAAGATCTACTTCACTGAGGAATGGCTGTTAAGTCATTTCATATACAGCCATGCTAGAAATGAAAAAGTAGGGAAAGAAAACATTTAAAACATTTTAAGTCTTTTCTTACTTTCTTTTCTTTTGCACAAAGGAAACTTAACAGTGGGCATGGGGAGACAACAGGTCTCCTTAACTCTGACAACTCTCTTCCTTCAGCAGATTAGAATAGTGTCTTTGTACTGGAATTTGAAGTACTATACAGGGAACACAAACGTTGGAAGGAATGAGCAGATGGGAACCTGCCTCTACAGTAAGGACCTTACAGAAGAAAAGAACCCCACACACCACCTACCACCATGCAAGATTCTGCTCTTGGAGGATAATTAAAAACCAAGCAAACCATGAAGTTTGAAAAGCATTTGACATGTTAAATTGAAATTCATTTCAGTTTAAATACCACAACACCTCAAAAATTGAAAGAATAATTGTAGCAAATGGTAAGTAAAGGTCTCAGCATTAAAGAGAGTGTATGCTTTAGAATAAACACCGTTTTTTCATGCATACATAACACTTCTACATAGCTCAAAGATTACAGATACTTAAAGTTATTCTTAAAAAAAATCCCAACCTTCGAGGGTTTTTTGCATAGACTAATTGAAGGACAACATTGTAAAAATACAAGCAGCAGGTCACTACCAGGGGAGAAGGGAACAGAGGGGCTTGGAGGGAGAAAGGACTCTACAGCTCAATTTCCCAACACTCTGGGAGCAGGAGTTTCCAAACAAGATTATTTTTTAAAAAAAATCATGTACACATTACATTTAAACATTTTAAACATGTAAATATACACATCTTACATTCAAACATGTAAAAATTTATTAATTTTCGCTTAAATATGAAAAACGTCATTTAATGTCACCTTTATCCCAGGGTCTCATTCCTGCCATCCCTGCCATGAGGTGTCACACAGGCTTTTGGGGAGTAAAAGTGGTAAAGGTCAATTGACATGTGTCAGTAGTGGTATCCAGACTGATAACCACTGTTACAAATTTCAAATTTCTATTCTGCAAAAACAGGAAGAGTTCTCGTTTCTTTAAAATAATACAATCACATCAAATTTTTCTGTTCTCAAGGAAAGTTAAAGCTTTTTCTGATGTTACTCATGATATATAACAGGTAAAGAGGCTTTTAAAATAAACCACAAAACTGCTGTGTGCGTGTTCGCTTCCAGACTTTTACCTCCCATTTTTTGAGCATGCAGTTAACACTTAACCTAAAGATGGCACAAGAATGCTAAAGAGAGACTTACTCGGACATCAGTTGCATCTCCATGACGGATAATGCTGGCCCATGTTGTTGGTTCACTGCTGTTTTCAAAGTAGTGAAAAACCTTTAAGACTCGTTCCATGGCCCCTGGAGAACGCTCCATCCCAGTACTGAGGTGCGTCTTTGCACTTGAACTTGGTGTATGATTCAAGTTTGGATCAAGGTAAGCTGCTGCCATGGTTTTGCTAGATGCTAGGTATCTGTCATATTCTAGGAAAGGGAAACAAAAAATAAATTAAGTTTAGTTATATCTGAATCTTACACTGACTCATACACAAAGCATTTACTGGAAATCCACAAAGATTCATTTTTAAAAGACATTTAGTTGACTTTTTTGGAGTTCGCTCCTAAACCAACTATACACCTACAAACATATAAAACCCACCCAGATGACTAGCAGAGAAACTGCAAGCCCCTTGGAGCAAGTGATCTGAATTTGAACAATCCAATCATTAACAAAAGCGGCATTTTTAGCAAGACTCCTCCCTTTACTTTCTCAGTGACTTAAGCCAGGCCCCACCAAAGCCTTCAAGACCAAATAGTGACTTCCAGTTTTAACAGGAGTTCCTATCCCCAAAATCTATCAAGTCTGGCCTTGCAACAAGCCTCTAAAGATCAACATAAGGAAACCCTGACAGAGCAGTCACTGAACTGGGGGGCTCTCCACTAGGAAGCCTCACACCAGCAGCAGGCTCTCCTTCTTAAAGCTAAGACAATGTCACATCACTCGTTTCATGCTATTTTGGGAACCAGTGGGACTCAAAACCATCCACAGCTAAATTCATTATTCCCGGAGGAACCACTAAGAACACTGCCGTTTCTCCTCTCATCAACTACTACATAAATGGCTAAATTTTATCATCAATTAGCCCGGTTTCCAAGCGATTTCCAAGTCTGGTGGCAAAAGGCATGGACCATGGTACGAGTCTGCATCTCAAAGAAAAAAAGAAAAAATTGCCTCTTGGCTACCACTGCAAATTAGTCAGCCACAAGCAGATGGTGTCTAAGAAATAAATGCAGTAGAAGAGAAAAAGAGCAAACAATACCTCCTCCCTCGCCTGACAGTCTCAAGCATCATCCCATTTTGCTGGCTGGAAAGAGCAAAGGACTGCAGGGCTTTGCTCCAGGGCTTGGGCAAGTGCACAGAGCTTTCTGTACCTCCTCCTCACAGTGAGCAGCCAGTGGGGAGGCAGTTTTGGAAATCTGGAGATGTTACAAATAAAATAAACGTGATCTTTTTGACACAGTACTCTGAACGCCTTTCTGGTAGTAAAGCTGGCCTGCAAAAGGGGACTGGAGGAGTGAAACTGCCTCAGCACTGCTACTGAACGCCTGAGCCTTAGTTTACTTCACTGTGAGGCAGAAGGGACCCACGTTTCCAGCTGAGCTCCTATAACACCTCGCTGCCCCTCAACAGAGCTTCAGCCACCAACGCGCCACCTGCCATGGTGCCCTGCTGACCTTCTGGACACTCGGTTCAGAAAACTACCAGAAAAAAAGAAAAGGCAGTTTGGTTTTCAGGGTTGGCTTAGTTTTATACCACAGATGCCTGAAGTTGCCACAGATGTTAAGATAAGCACAGAGGAAGAGAAGCAGAAGCAGCCAGTGGTTGGGGGCAGGAGGAGAGACCATGTCCTCCAGCAGCTGCTAGCCACCAGTTCACCAGTAAAACATCAAACCACACCATGAGCTCAGCTAACAGGAATCTAGCACCAGCAATATCAAGGCTTGAAATCTTCAGACTGTAGATAGCATTTGCTAGTGGCTAAAACAGGACTTGAAGTTTAACACAGTATTCTTAAGTGTCTACCTTAATTCAGACCCACAAGGTTGCAAGGAAACAGCATGTCTTTACCTCTTGAATAAATGGTTGAATTGCATTCATCCAACAGAACTCTTAAGAACTTAAAGTTGGCAGTACTGTGTCAGACAAAAGGCCTCTAATGTCCTGCCCTCAGGGAAGATGGTAAGAGCAAGCCAAGGAGATGCTTTTCCCAGACATTCCCCCAGTGTCTGATCCTTGAGGGACTCCCCCACCTGCCAAGTGCTAGCTTAGTTTCATATCTCTGTTGCCTCTATCTGAAAACTCAAGAAACTATTATAGCTTTTGTACCTTGCTTTATAGTTCTCTTTTCTGGCAATCAATACAAATGTATTAACCCAACCTTATGCCACATTAAAACCTTTACTCCTATCCACCCTACATCAACAGATACAGATCAGAAAATGCCAGGAACCTCTCTGCAACGCTACTCCTGACTTACCCTCACCAAAGGAGCTTGTGAGCTGTTTTCATATAAACCTTGACTTGAAAGCTGAAGCAGGTATCTCCCCTGTGGCAGACTAATACCAAGACAACATGATCATACGTGCTCCTAACTGCAGAGCTCCTCTCCTCTAAGGTTAAAATAGCCATCATGAAACTCGGTGTCTGCAGGGTTGGGAGTTTCATCAGGACAAATTCATGCAGATGAAGCCCTTTAACAGTGCAACTGCTAGGCATGAAAAGGCAGTTTTCAGGCACAGACATGGGCTGCTTAACTTCTGCATTATGTTCTGCCTCTTTCAGAACAAGCTACCTTACCTCAAAGTCACTAGTAAAAATGCTAAGCTTTATTTCAAGCTTATGTATGCAAAAGGCAGGAAAATTTGCTACAAACCAAAGCAAGATGAGCAATTTTTTAAGTAAAGGAGAACTAAAAGAAAGCCTGCTTTAATATTTGCTGTATTTCATCCACTTAACATACACATTCATCAAGTTTTATTTGGGAGAAAAGCTACAGGTAAATACCGAAACAAGTATTTAGAAGATGTATGACCACAGACTCAATATGGACAATATACATCCCTTGGGAGCAATAAACAGAAAAGCAATGAAAGACATCAGTTTCTACATACAGAAATGCATAGACAGCATAACTTAAATAGACAGACAAAACATTATTACAATTTTCTTCATATTCATTACATTGAGGGGGAAATATGGAATCAAACATCAGACTGACTGTACTGGCTACAGGGTATTGTCAGTTTTCACAAGGTTTTACGGGATAGAGGTTTTTAAAGGTGAATCATCCTTCTAAGCAAAATCAGAAAAGTAGTTTTCCTTCAGAATTTGATCATCACTGGGTTCCTTACAACTTCTTTAAAAAAATCCTAATGCTTACTTTATGAGGTACCAAAAGGGCAATAAATTTGATTGCTCAAGGTACAGAACTGAATGCTGTATCCCTGCTTATGGACCTATTAACATTCCCATTAAAACCAGCCCCTGGGTTTGACTTTGTAATGTGACTGTAAAACTGCCCCAGGCCAAAACTCTGTAAAACATAGCTGCTCTTGATGCAAGGTAGTTAAACAACTATTTTACAAGATCTGCTTGGTTGTTTAATGATACAAAGAAAGCTAAGATTACAAAACTAGGATGCTTGTTTGGGCTCTTCTAAATTCAAACCAGACTGGTTTGTAATTCTGCCATGGGAGATCTCAGTTTAGAAGAGCAGCTTTAGTCCTCTTGGTATTAGACAAGTGGTATGCTATGATGGAGCAGAAACAAGCTAGAGTCAACTAAAAGAAGGCTAAAAGAATGTAGATTTAGATCAGATATAAGAAATTTTGTATGATGAGGGTGGTGAGACACTGAAACAGGTTGCATCTGTGGATGCTCCATCACCGGAAGTATTCAAGGTTGGACACGGCAACCTCAGCAACCTGATCTAGCGAAAGATGTCCCGGCCCATGGCAGGGAGGTTGGACCAAGTGATCTTTACAGATCCCTCCCAACCCAAACCATTGTACAGTTCTACATTGCGTATGGAGACTTGATTGTGCTGTATTTTATTGGACCTTGTGGTGAAAAAAGAGCTGGAGCACATCCAGACTGATGGTCTTAAATGAAGTGTAGTCAAACTTGTTTGTACGCAAAGCCATCTGCCAGCTATCCCTTTGAGCTTCCAGAAGTAAGGACTATTGTTCTCCCAATGCTTGCACTTTAGAAAAACCACCTCTATTTCTCAGTACTGTAAAGACTTCTTCCAAGCTGGGGGGAGGAGTGAAGGCACATGGTCCTGGCCTGGTGATATTTAGTGGGTCTGCTAAGATGCTGCAGTTGTTATAACACCATGATGCATGTTATTGAGATGATCTGCTCTAGTGTGGTGGAGCAGCTGAGGTTTAGGAAAGCGTATGGGAGACAAACAAGAACAGAAGATCAAGCTTTTCAGAAAAACAAAAAAAACCCAACAACAAAACAAAACCAACAACACTGCACTTCTCAAATCAATTACAAGAAAGCACCATTATCTTTTCTGTGCCTCTTTCTGTTTCTATACAATTTGTTTTGAATACCTGCAATTTTCATTACTTAGATAGCAGTTACATTAGGGAAGTATAAAAAAAAGTTGTTTTATTTTCTCAAAAAACACACAATGGTGAGAACTAATTGAATCCTTCTAGAAGTCATTTGCTGCTCAATGGGACTCCTGCTGACATATCTTATAAGCACTGAACATTCTGCACATTTGCTAACAACACCGGGTACAAAGTCAATACTACAACTTCCAGTAGCACAAAGTTCAAAGTCACGTTTCACTACCATCTTCCAATACTTAGAAACTAAATCATTTCCAGTAATGAAACAGTCAAAAATCATAAAAAATATTTAAATTGATTAAAAATCTACTAATAAACTGATCGAAGTCAAAGTAGTCTTGTAAGAGAAATAATTTAAATGTCAATAATGTCTTCAACATTAGCAGTTTGATAATACATTAAAAAATAATAAAGAAAAATAAACAAAACTGTTCCTTATACTAGTATTGGCAGATGGCCAACAACACAGCATTAACAAGTTCATTTAACAAGGAACCAAGCTGTAATTATTCACACTGTGACTTCATGTCATCCTTTGTAGATACCACGAAATTTCACAATGCCGCTCAGCTTCCGTATTCGGATTCCCATCTCAGGCTTGAAGGCATCAACACCTATGAGCTAAAGCCCCTTCCCAAATCGCATTTCTGCAAAATAATTTGGTCCCTCTCAATTCAAACTTATAAAATCTGTAAGAATCTATAAAAAATACAATAAAAATTCAGAGTTCATGTCTTTCTCTGGTCCTGGTGTAGTAATTCTACAAGACTTAAAATACTTTAACATATTACAGTTATTAGAAGAAATAAAAGCCTTCAGGTTACTTGCATCCTCAATAAATAATGATGCTTTACCAGACCGACTGGCTGGAAAGCAGCTTTACACAGAAGGACCTGGAGGTCTTGGTGGATAACAAGCCAAGCATGAGCCAGCAACGTACCCTTGCAGCAAAGGCAGCCACCAACCTCCGGGGCTGTGTTCGGTGGACCATTGCCAGCTGGTGGAGGGAGGTGACCCTTCCCCTTATTCAGCACTGCTGAGGGGTATCGGGAGTGCTGTGCTCCGCAATATGAGAGACAGACTTAAAATGGAGACAGTCTAATGAAGGATCACAAAGACAATTCAGGGATTTGAGCATCTGTCATACAAGAAGCGAAGAGAGCTGGGATGGTTTGGCCTGGAGAAGAGAAGGCTCAGGGGGATCTTAGCAATGTTTAACGGGTAAAGATGGAGCCAGACTGTTCCCAGTAATGCCCAGTGAGAGCAAGAGGCAAGGAGCATAAAGTGAGTAACGGCAAATCCCATTTAAATATCAGAGAGAGCTTCTGCACGACAGGTGCGTGAACACTGTAACAGGTTGCCCCATGAGGTTTTGGAATCTCTATCCATTCAAATCACAACTGGACACAGCCCTGACCAACCTGCTGTAGCTGACCCTGCTCTGAGCAGGGGCGTTGGACCAAACTATCTCCACAGGTCCCTTCCAACCTCAGCGATTTTGTGGTTAAGACTAAATTAAGAATTTCTTTCACATGCTAAATTCCTTAGAATTATCCATAATACATCTCACTTCAGACAGTATACATCTCATGAATTTCAAGCTCAATCCATTTTCACAGCTTGTATTAAATCCTACTGTAGCCCACCGTGCAAAGACTAACTTGACTATCTCAACCTCACAGCAAGTAAAGATTTTAAATACAGTTTGAACTAATACACCATGACAAAGCTTGTATTTTCAAGAGTCTGTGCTAAGAGTCAGCACATTGCTGACTTTTGGGATGCCATCTCCTGATATATATAAGTATTTGGGTTTTTTTAATCCTAAGATCTGGTCCTTATGTTTGCTGTTGGATGTGAAGTGCATGACTCGCTAAAATCCTTCTTAGCAGAACTTAAATGACACGTTTCTTCTAAGAAAACAGTCATAACGTATTCAACTAAATGTTGATTGTCGGTCATGTGGCATGGTCACATGCTTGGAGTGCCTGACTATGGCAATAGTCCCATTCCTAGAAGACCAGACAGAATGGAAGAGTAGAAAAAGCAAAGTGGTCAAAGCAGCACCCCCAGAACACATACATGCCACAGGAAAGAAGCAGCAAGCATGACCGGTGTGCAACCAATTATTTTTTTTTGCATTTACCTCATGTTAACATCTTGTTCCACATTTAAGGATGCAGATTTAAGGATGAAACTTTAAGAAAACCATTAGGTTTGTGATTTCAAATTAGGGATAAGCATAGAAAGAGAAAAGAAAGGGTATTTTTTCCTATTATCATCACTTTTGCCTTCAGAAAGAGTCAATAATTTCAGCTATTTCTATAAATCGCACTGGAAAGTGCCTGTTTGTTTCCTACTGAGTTTATTTTTCTTATTCTCTTTCTTTCAGCTAATGCTGATGGTTCAAAAGCAAAAGAAAAAAGCAGTAATCCTTTACTCCACCTTAAGACAACTTTCAGCTACATTCGTTCTTCTTGGTAGTATTTGCTATGACTACATCCAAGAATGCTTTTATTTCTCTTGCTGCCTCTTCTCTGATCCCCTCCTGGCCACTGCTGTCTCCTCGCTCCTCCAGATACATAGGTATTTTTGAGTACATTGTTTGTAGTCAGAAACATTTATCAAGGCCCCCACAGGTCAAAGTATAAAGCAGCCTGGCCAGCCATATTAAAACAATCTGAAAATTGAGTTCTTAGTATCTATTTTAGTCTGAATTGACACACCAAATATTTCACTATATCAACATGAAATGGAAGAATGGCCTGGTATAGGCAATTCCTCTGCACACTTCTCCCACCCCTTCCCAAGAACACTGCCTAAGAGTTTCTAACTATGTCTCAATACAGTTCAAAACAGAAATGTACAGGTTTCTGTCCTTGCAGGGTTAAATATTTTAGAAATACATTAGTAAATCAACACAAAAGGTAATACAGACCAAAGTCAAAACAAGTTTAGCAATGCAAGTTGCCAACACGGAAAAAAATTATTTCAATTATATCAGTGTTTTAGCAGGTTAAATATTCAGGGGAGCATGAAGGAGGAATTCAGAACTACAAGACTCCTATGAACCAAAGTAATATGACAACTTTGGGCCTGTTAAACACAAGGCAAGCATATCTCTGAAAATAATCTATTAATACATATATGTATCACCTAAACTAATTGAAACAGAGGCATATTCAATGTACAGCTGCTATTGATGCTAGCTGTCTTAAGGACTGTAAGTCACTTTTGCTAAGCGCTACAGCAGCAGTAGACTGTTACCTGGGTAGCACTGCAACCCCAGCAACCTTGGGATGAAGAGAAAGAGAAAAGTTTCAGGGTACTGACAATCGGCTGAACTATTTGTAGCATCTAGCAGCAACTGAAATTACCAAGATGTCTTCCACTGTTCATCGACATTCAAAACGGTACCCATCCTTCTTGCTAAGAAACCCACAGAATGAAGTCCTGAGATATATTAAACATTTGGTTTAACCCAATTTTATTGTAACATTGCATAATCTGCACTATCAGCAATTCCCTTTGGAGTTGGCACCAATTTCTATTTTTAATATTAAAAAAAATTAATAATGAGGAAACATCAGTTGTGTTGGGAATACAAGAAAATCAGTGTCTGTATATGCCTTAATTAGAACAAGATATCCAGCTAGATACTTGCCTAATTTCTCAACAGCACTCTGAACCTTCACTGTGGTCCCTTGGCACCACTGAAATCCAAGTAAACACTAATCTCCCCTCACATCTTCTGTTGCTGATCTTTTGAATTTCTCTAGCAAGTTGTAGAGAATTACAGAGGCGTGATTTTCTTAAAAGGGGCACCACAGAAATGAGGAAGGAAAAATTCTGTATTTTTAAAATAAAGGTTAAAATACAATTCTATCTATTTTGAAGCTGCACTACTGGTTGGCAGCAGCCCTTCCTATGAACATCAAAACAAGAGAGTGAAGTAAGCCATATGAATTCAAGCAACCTTTTCTAATACTACTTACTGAAATATTGCTCTGTGAAGGTCCTACATAGCACAAGCTCTTCTTCTAAACAGCTTTAGAAGTAAAACTGAAGCAGTGAGAGTTTACTGTCTTTCAAGACAAGTAAAAACTCATTAGAGTTAGTGATAATGTAAGTGTGGTTCTCAGAAATTAAAAACTAGAAGTGCCTGAAACTAGAGGCAGCTAAGGAAAGTAGTAAGGTATTCTAGCTATGCACTATCACAGCTTAACACACTTGGGTTTGGCTACCATTTGACTTTAAACCTGCCTTTCCTAGTTTTACATTACTGAACTATACCATCCCAGTTCTACATTTCAAAACATTCAACTGTATAGGCTTTAAATTTTTAATCCACCTTAATACAGTCTTAACCAGAAGCACACATCAGATAAAAGGCACTTAAGCGCCCAAGAGGAACAGAGCATGTCAACAGCCCTGTTCCATTGCATGACAATGGCCTATTACATAAAATTCAATCACCTGTAAAAAGTTTTATTTAAGCCTATTCCAGCTCAATTTTTCCAAAGCCAGTAATTACAGTCTCTGGTACATAGGTAGAAATTAAGAATAAAGTGATTCTTATTCAAGTGATTGAATGGAAGTTGTGTAGGCTGACCATAATAATTCTCCTAACGACAAGCTTTTTTTGAGATTATACTTCTGTGTATCTACACACACACACACACAAAATCAGTCATTTTCATAGTTGCAGTTCTTGGAACTGGGTATGTACCATGTGTCTCCTTATATACTCACATAAGATCTTGAACAGCAGAGTAAATTGTGATATTCCCTTGGATCCTCTTGGGAATCAAAGCTCTTGGCTTCTCAGGACTGCATGCTGTGTTTGAGGACCTAAACACCAGTCACATCATTCTTTAGCTAGGCATTTGTTTCTCCTTGCCCTTCTCTCCTCCAGTCTCCATCCACTGCACCCAAAGAAAGCCAAGTAAGCAGAATTAGCTTAATTACTCAAAGAAGAGAAGCAATACTTTCTGAAATGTGGCATTTGATTTAACAGTCAAGTCAAAGGCATAATGCCTGGTAAGAAATCAGTTGGTGGCCTCCAGGATTCATGTACTGACAAGATCATGACACAGGCACAAACCCAAGCCTTTACTAACATGACTAGTAAGTCTCTGTACTCTGGTTAAGTCAAGCTAGGAGCAGACAGATATACACTGCATGGCCCATTTCAAGATTTTTCTTTAAAAACAACAAAAACCCCCAAAACCCCACCCACCCAATAACAACAAGAGAATGCCAACACCCCCCTACCCCCCAATATAGCCTTAAAAATGATTTAACACACTCAATCCACTTGAAGCAGTACATCAGGGCCTTCTCCAGACTTCTGGAATCAATACCAATGATTCCATATTGGTTTGTGGCAGAATAACATTTATGGATTCTCCACCAGTGCTTTCACCCTAGGTGGATCCTCTTGACATGCTGTGTAGGGCTGACTCTAAACCCAGGACCTCTCTGCCCTTTCACTCACTATCTCATTGCAGCTGGAATTCTCCATGGATGCAGTCCCTGTCCCCACACTCCTGCCACAAACTAGGGACTTCTGTACTGTGCACTGCACATGTACTGGGAGGGCCATTCACCATCGTCGTTCTTTTCAATACTAATCAGAGGTTTATGTTGCTGATGATTCTTGTGGATTTTTCCAGTGAATGCTCCATTAAGTCTTTGAATAGAACCATCAACAGTGAAAAGCTCTGAAGACCTGTATCATCCAAGAAAACACCTTTGGTCCCCACCGAAGAGGGCATTTTACAGTCTTTTACCTCCAGTCTACTAACACAGGACTACCGAACTCTCCTTGAGTTTAGATTAATAAAAGCGTGTTTAATATAACTAAAGGTCCTGAGGTTCAACATTTGCATTGTACTGGGCAATAAGGAATTCATAACTTTAAGGGAGAGTTGTCACTTGATCAAAGTAACTTGATTAAGATATAAAGTGGATTCAGAATGGGGTTTCCTCAATGTGCAGTAAAAGGGGACAGAAGACAGACAACCGCTTACCAAACAAATAATTTTAGAAAAACTTCTTTAGGCTTTTTTCTGTAACCACCTCCAATATGTATGTCAGATCAGCCAAAGATTTAGTTTCGCATGAGATTCAAGCTATCAAAAGGGTTAACACTTCCACGCTGAAGACTGTAACAGCTGCAATTAGACCATTCTATTTCCAGCTGAGCTACTTCCTAAAGTTTTTAAACAAGGAAAATAAAAGCCATTCCTAAACTAGGTATTAGCCCGTTTAAATATGCTTACATTAGGGCTTCCTTCAACAAAGTTCTCTGAAAGAGAAACTTAATACTTCAAAGGATAACATATTGGTCTGTGGTAGAAAAATTCACTGGCACCCACAAGAGCAGGGTTCAGTCCCCTACAGCACGACAAGTTTTGTTACCATTAAGCTTCATCGGTTTGGTCATTTCAAATCGTGGAAGAAATCATGCAGGAACATCTCAAGAATACTCAATCATGGTACGTGTGGCACTGTTTTCCTCTTCCCTGCATCCTCCCATGACAGGGGCCATACTGGGTCAAAACTACATCGTGCTTTGCAATGTGTGGGCAATAAATACAACACAGCCTTTGCCACAACGAGCTTCAGCCTGTTCCATTGTAGCAACTCTTTGTGTTGTTTCATCTAGCTCATCATCTCATCCCACCTGAACAAATCCAGGTATTTGTTGGTTACTGACAGTTACCTAATTTCAAACAACTTGGAAAGGGGTCAAGAAATACCAGGTAATTCAATTGCTGCACATTTTGAAAAAAAAAATCAGTAGTAAATTCAGTCTTTGCATATTCTTTGACAGCCCATCAGCTGGCTAAGGAGCACAAACATGACAGATCTATCAGCACTTGCTCAGGTCCAAAAGCACCAGTGTATGCTGTCCCTCATCACAGCAGGGTACCAAAGGACACAATGGATGATGGGTGTAACAGCTTCACAGTCAAGAAACTAGGGCAAACCTGAAGAAATCAAGCAAGCAGGTTTCACTACCTCTACAAGATTTTACTGCATCTTTTTATAATGTATTTCATCATGGACAGGCATTAAGAAGACTCAAAAAGATAAAACTGTTACTTTAAAGTACATTTTTGTTCTATTCAGTTAATTTCCCTGGAAACAATACATCAACTCCTCACCATATTATAGTGGTGAAATACGCAAATTGTGTACAACAATCTGACCATTTGCAGAAACAGCAGGTGGTAATAAATTAAGCTGGTGTTACACAAACAAGACACCTCCGTAAGCCAACAATACACACAGAGCTATCAATCCAATCTTCCTTCAGCCCCTATTAGAACATACAGAAATATTAATCTGGAGGAACTACTTAAACGGGCAGTTTTTTAAATGCTGAGTTGTTCCTGGCCTAAAAACACAATCTCTTACAAGAGGATTCGGTAGTTAAAACACCTTTGCACATGAGCTTCAGGAAGCAAAGATTTTTTTAATATATTTGCAATCTGTGCTCTTAATATGTTTAAATTTATTATTTTAAAGTAAGTACACTTCATAGTAGCTAGTGAGAAAATAAGAAAACAATCTCTTTCAACAAGGAGTATAAAAATACATACATTTTCGCACAAACCCAAAGTATTACACCTTCCACAGTACAAAATTCATTTTTTTTTCCATGCAGCAGTTATTTCACAGGTCAGAGGTACCTACCGTCACTCAAACCCCTATGCATACTGGTACAGTAGCTAGCGTTAGGAAAAATGACACAGATAGAACAGTATTAAGCATTTCAATCAAAGGATAAATATTTCTTTGCACTATTAATTTTAGCCTGAAATTGGGTCTTTGGGATCTTCGTGACTTGGAAGCGGTTCTGTCAGTGCTTACTAAAGGCAAGGGGTGGGTATCTAGTACCTTCAGCATTATACAATCCCTTGCCAGCAGAGAACTACAGATTAAGTTTATTCTACTTTTAACCCTAAGGTACAACAGAGTAGAAAATTCAAGGCAATTTCCACCACCTCTTGAGTACTGACCAAAAAGTCCACATAGGTGCAACTAAAAAGATTAAGGGGCAGAGCAGCAGCCACATGAGAACCTAGAAAAGCTGGGGCTCCAGCAGAGAGCTTGATCAATATTTACAAAATCCACAATGTTGGATAAGCAGAACCCTAAAATTAATCCCCTGATTAGTTTCAGTTGAAAGATCTTTTCTAAACAGGAGGTAGCGGACAGCAGACTGTTGAGGCAGATGGTAGCAGCAAATTCAGACAGGTATGGACAACAGACACAGAAACGGGTATTAAAAGACTCTCCAAAAGTCTCTAATGCAGTGGATGTTGAAGAAGCATGAGGATGGACTGCAGACAACAGCCATGCTCACATGAAAGAGTCAAACGGGAGATGGTGTCAAAGAAAGTGGACCAATGATGTGATGCATTTTTTTTTACATTAAGTACATCCATAAATGCTTAACCTCTCGCTTCTACTGTTGAAGCTGAAATGTAACCCTTAGTCCTTCCAGAAAGTTCAGATAAAAATACAGATACACCAGCCTTACAAGCTTTCTCATGCCTGATGTTTTATAGACTACATTTATCAAATCAATAGTTGCCAGTGCAAGATGATGATTTCCAGGCTTGGAAAAGACTGACATCAAGTCAGAAAACTGAAAGAAGTTAGATAACATTATTTTCTTGCATAGAACAAATCAGAAAATTAAACAATCCCAGAAAAAGCACATTTATGAATGTATCAGAAAAGCCTAGATTGTACATTTTGATCCTTATAAGGGTTTACCTAAGTATGTCTAAAAAACCCCCAAAACCACCTAAATTAAAGATGGCCCATCACTCATACAACACTTTCAGAGATTTTTTTAAGAAAACTTGCACACAGTTCAAGTTCTTATGTACAGTTTAATGTTCAAATATCAGTAAAGGAATTTAAGTCTGGTTTCTCAGTTCTACCCATGTAAGAAGCTACAGAACTGATACACGATTGCTTCTGAAGAATATATTTCTACTTAAGTTTGAGTTAATTTTTCAAAGGCAAGTAAGCTGTCACCACAGGCTGCTGAACCAACTTAATACAACCAATTTGTCCTTGCTGCTGCCAAAGCTGCGGAGCTTGCTACCCCTTTCTTCCCTGCCAAGTGTTTCCTCATCCTCTCTTCCCAACTATGCAGCCCTCACTTCCCTTCCGTGGCCTCCTGCTGCTTCTCAAAACAGTTTTTGAGCTGCTTTTACTTTCTAAGACAGAAGAAATCCGTTCAGGCTTCTTTTTTCAGGTTTTGGTGGGGGTTTAGTTTTGTTTGGGTTTTTTTTGGGGGGATGTCCATTTAAACAAGGTCAAGTCGCTCAAGAAGATCTCTAAAAAGCTCTGGAGCCAGCACAAAGTAAATAGCAAAAGCACATGGTCAGCAGTAGGGAGGAGGAGGCTTCCCATTTTTGGCAGCTGCAAGTGGGTATGTCAGCTCCCTGCTCTTGGACTACATCTGGGGGGCAGTGGGGGGGAATAATACATGAATGGGAGGTAGAAATCATCTTCTCTGCACTCACAAAAGGATTGGAGAAATGAGTGAGCTTTGTATTGGTGAGATTTGCTTTTTACAGTAAGCCGGCACGAACAATTTGCAGTCCAAATCTGACAGGTCTGAGCCTCCGACGCTAAACTATCAAATAGCATTTATTGGTTTTCAATACCTGGTCAAGAGTGGGGTGAAGAGGGAAGAAGGAGGGAGGGCAGAGCACCACCAGGAGAGAAAGAGGAACTCTTCCATTGTAATGATTAAAGAAGGCAAAAATAATTTGGTTAAAATACCAATTTAAAAAATTCAAGGGTCATTTTCAACTTCAATCATACATTTTCCCCTTTTGCGTTAAAGCCATTTATCAACTATTTGCTGATACCCAGATGAGTTTGACCAGCTAAATGGGCAGATTTTAAAAGAGACAAAGAATATTTAATAATAACGTACTGAAACGGCACAGAGAAATATTGAGTAAGTGTCAGAGCAGACAGAAAAAGGAACAAATGTGAAGACAGAACAGGGAGGAGAAGAAAAAAGTGACACCCTCAAGGCAGAGTGCCTGAACTTTTATGGTGTTCAGGAGCAGGTTCAGAAATGAGAGTCCAGCTTCCTGGCTGAAATAATGCTCACCCTTCCAGTGGCTTGCTTACCTCAACATGAAGGATCTTGCATCATGATCTACAAAGCCCCTATGTACATCTCCCTAATAATAAAGATGAGCAGTTCTTTAGGTCACAAACAGACCTATGTAATCTCTATTCTGTACCCAGCATACTAAATAAAGAAAAAGAATAGAAATGGCAGATTTGTTGCATCTTAATCATGAAAAACAAGGTTTTTACAGTAATGGCTTTGCTGAAATTTAGAAGTTTTGTTTCTATAACAGAGACTTTAAAAGATTTTATATAACAGACTAAATTAAGGCCTCAGGCATACATTAATTGCTTACCATTAATTTAAGATTACTCTTGTATTTTCTGACAGTGGAGCAACACAAGAAACTTATGGTGATTTTTTGAAGTGTTTGTAAACTGGACAATTACAACTGCTCTAGTATCATGTTCTTCCGATATACAACTATCTTCCAAAAATAAATAATCAATCTGATGCTATGTTTTACAACATGCACTTTGATGGTATTACGAAGTACATACAAATGAAGAATAACAAGGCATGGAAAGTATATTTTTGAAATACTGAACACATTCGTAAAAGTATCAGAACTTCCTATCTGTAGAAACTTTTACTATTAAAAGTTGAGGCATCTCCTGACTTTGGGTTCAGATTAGATAGTGCATGAGTTGAAGGCACAATCTGGAAGGAAAAAAAATAGTCCAATTACCTGTTCACTGAAAACAATTACAATTCTCCTTTTTTTTTTTAGGAGCAGAGTGTTTACTAATAGATGAGACAGTAGTTCTGGTACTAGAGCAGGTTTTATCATTTTATACATTCTTACCAATGAAATTTTTAATTCCTAAATTTGGACACAGACAGAAGTTGATGAAATTCCTGGGGAACAGGACAGACAGGTAAGGCTTGTTTGTGTCTGATACAAGGCAGACAAGGTGATGAGCACCTGTAATTTGCACCAAAATCAACAAAGCATCTGATAGTTAACTATCACTGCACCATCTACAGATCTTCAGCCAGGGATCAGAATTTAAAGAGATGGTAGAAGCACCACATGACCTATTAAAAGTAGCTTTTTGGACAGAGACCATTTGAATACATGACAGAGTAAGTGACTACAATGAAGTGTAAAGGAAAAAGGTTAATTTGAAATAGCCTGGCACAGTCAATGGCAGGATAAGCACACCTAACCTCTAATTATTTCCCAATATTTTGTATATGTCAAAGTACGGTTTGTAAAAATGTTCAGCATTTGTCTGAAACAAGTTTCCATTACGTTTTAGTCAGCTGCAGAATATTTCACTGAGCAACTGAAGGGAGTTTCATAGATGACAGGCATTCGAAGAGCAAAAACTCACTTAAGAGGCAGCTATATTCTTCTGTTAATAACAACACTACTCGGAAGAACGACAGACACCAAAAAGAGATGATGAGAGAAGCAAAGAGCCAAAAGTAGAGCTTGTCAGGCTTCGAGAACATTTTTGTTCCACCTGGACAACAAAGATGTGTCCTTGGGGGACAAGGTATACATACTGCTCTGCTGCCAGGGTTTGGTAGATGTTGCAGCAATGCTCCTTCTACACAAATGTAAAATTTGAGACGTTAAGCGTTAATAAGGTTTGCTGCAAAGAAATAAGCTGCAAATTATTTTCATACTCCAGAAGGAAATTAGTTTTCCCACTTTAAGAAGCAAATAGAAGAAATATTTGGCTAATATGAAGAAGAATACAGAGCAGCATATTTGATGAGACTTCATGGTCTAGTCTACCCCTTCATGTAATAAAACAAACAAACAAACAAAAGACCACAACCAAAAAACAAACAAGTAATGACCAAACCCATAAACAAACACCCTCAAGCACCATCTTTCACTTACTGCAATGCTACACATTTAGAAAGTTTTAAGAGCAAATTCTGATTCATTAATGTGCAACACTATTTCCTCATTTAAGGTATCAGTTAATAAAGAGACTGAAATCATCCCTGTTCCACTCTTCTTGTGAAAAAAGTATTTTTCTCAGCAAAAACTTCAGCTGCACATGCTGCTTCACTGCTGTACTTCATAGCAAAAGTGAGATACACAGGAAAGGGTGTTGCTGTAAGAAAAAAACCCTTCAGGAACAGATACTGGCATGTTTCTTCACTGCAAAAGCAGCAGCACAGCCTAGTCCCATTTACTCCCTTATTTTAACTATCCCTTAACACGCTCCTGCTGAAGATCAGAAAGCTGCATTTCTGTCAAGATTTCTTCATTGAAGTTGAGGTTTCTGTGGCCATCTCGAACTGTGGAAGCTCAACCCCCAATCTGTGCTCAATATTTCTTTAAACTAGACAACTGAAGATTCTTCATTTTTTTAATTAATCAAAAGAAGCTCGCAGCTCAAAGATTTCAGAGAAGACAACTGATACCAAAACTAAACAAAAACTTGTTTCAGTTTCTATTTACTGCACATTTACAATGGACCAGGTTATTTGTTAAAAACATCTCTTACCCATTTTCCCTTGCACATAGCAATTCAGTCATTTTAACAGTATGTAAAAGGAGAGGACATTTTTTAAAAAAAATGTTTTTAAAAAACCCTATTTCACTGGTATGCCTGCGTTTAATTTTTCAATTTTCTATCATCTGCAAAATACTTGATATAAAAAAAAATATCGGAAATTAAGAGTTGTTGCTTTTATAAATCAGATAAATGTCCAGAAAAAAACCCCAAATACTTTATTCCTCATTTTTCAAATTTAAAATGTCATTTTAGAAATGGATTTTTTTCTTTTGGAGTTTAATTTAAAGAGTATGTTGCTATACAGCATATATTCCATCTTAAACTTACAAATTTACTTTGATGTTTTGTTTGATAAGGCATTAAACAAAGGTATATACCAACATAAAGTATTTATAAAGAAAATCTTTTGGATAGGGTTTGTCAATTCTTCCAGGACATATTGCAGGAGAGGCTTAAATTCCATGTTAGTTTGTTTTAATGCAACAAAACTAAGATTAAAGAAAGATATAACAAATTACATTGGGAATATTCCTATGAAGATGTTGTTTTGACAGAAAGCTCTGAACTTATAAATCAAGTTATTGTAACATTTATATAATATACTCTTACATGCTAAACTAAACAGTTCACAGCGATAAAACAAACAGTATCTCTGTGGCCTGAAAGGAGCGTGAGGAAAGGGAAAAGAACATGAAGAAGTTGTAATCAAAGCCAGAAATAATACTCCATCTAAAAATTCAGTGCCAAATTATACTGTACCACCAATGTCAAAGAAAACTATGCCATAACTAACAAATCATCAACATAAAGGGTTCAGGATCCACCCTTCTTCGGTATTGCCTTAATTTTGCAAAGGGATGACCATACCTATGGATTTCCAGAAGAATGGCAGATTTGAATACACAAGTATCTTTATCATCATGTATTTAAATTACTGCAAACTTTCTGTGCAACAAGTCCTCAAATTCCTTTCTATCAGCTCAACAAGCAGACATCCAATTGTAAAAAACCTCACACTGCGTCGGTGATTGGCACATTCTCATTTCTGCTTTCTCTTTAATCGCTAAACTATCTTTCCAAAAAGCAATTCTCTACTTCAGTATTTTCTTTAAGTGGAGGTGGGCTGGTGGGTATCACACACCAGGTAAGGTGTGCAAGACTTGGCAGGGAAGAGGTACAGGTTGTGATCTCCACTGCTTTATGCCACTGTATGACGTTCATTACTTAAATGATGCTGGTGTCTAATGACAGCATTACTGAAGTACTTTATACTTTTCACTCTTTTCTCACTCTTCTTTAAGGAACCTGTTATGCTTTTCCTTAAATTGTTGAACAAATGCCCTGCAAGAAGTATGGATCAGATGCTTACAATTATTTTCATCATTGCTCTGCACCACAGTATCAACTTTTTCAAATCTACTGCTACTTTCCAGTCAATGTTTAGCAATTAAAACTATTTTCTACTCAGCATCTAACCAGGAAACACAAAAATCAAATGTTAACAGTTAGAAAAGAATTTATTTTATATAGTAGTCCTTCTTCATTGTCCTAGTTATAGTGGCTGGGACCAGATTATCACTGTATAGGTGTAACTGGAACTGTGTATTCTATACCCCCTCTGCCATTCATCGTGAACTGTTCCTGATGCTTTGTTGGCAGCAGTTGCCCAGGACACCCCTGACCCCTCGGGCTA
>JAVJGI010000040.1:86901287-86963645 GCA_035590275.1 Ibycter americanus | reverse complement strand
GCGCTCCGGCGGCGGCGGCGGCGGGGGGGAGAGACCGCGCCGCTGCTTCATCTTCTCACGCCTCGGCGATGGAAAGCCCGAACCATCCTCTCCCGGGGGTGAGCTACCGAGGAGGGCGTAAAGCAGGCAGCGGAGTGAGCGTGGGTGCCCGTACTCCTGCCTTCATTCAGGAGGGAGGCGGGGAGGAAGGAGGGGAGGCGATTAGCAAGCGCCACATTAATATGCTAATCTCCCCCTTCTGTTCAGCGCACCCGGCAGCCTCCTGTTTGCCGAACTGACAGCCGCCTCTGAAAGCGGCTGAGCTGCAAATCAGGCCTGACCCGGGTCGTGGCTGGAGATGTGCTTCCCCCGCCCATTTTCTGGCGCTGCCGTTGCGGCCCCGGCTCCCTCGCCGCCGGGGCAGCGCTTTTCGGTATTTCCTATCTATGCTTGCATACGGCTGGACTGGCGGGGGGGGAAGACCCCTACACCCCTTAAAAGCGTGCAGTAACTCCCAGAAACTTCAGCAGGAATTAGGGTTAGAGACCCTACATCACCACCTGCTTGACTTCACAACCACAACATTCCTGATGGAAGAATTCCTGTGCCTTAAAGCGCGAAGCCCCCAGCCCAGGCCAGCAGCCGCTCAGCCCCCCGGCCAGCCCTCCTCTGAAACCAGGGCTGCTGCACCCACTTCTGATCAGAAGGCAAAGGTCACCCCAGGCATACACCCACACGCCGCGTGGCATTCGTTTCTCCTTAACTTTGCAGCACATAACATCAAAACTGCTTACAATTATTTTTTTTAAGAATGTGAGTATAACCTCATGCAAAAGCATTTTTATCAACACAGACAGCATATGTATGGGGAAATAAATATCCATTTTATTCCTAGCAAAAGATTTCACAAAAATTATGAACAACTGATTCAGCTAAAATATGTATTAAAATAATAAATCAACAGGAACAACAGATTCACATTGATCATTAAAGCTCTTTATATATTACATATATTACACTGTAATCTTTCCTCACTCCCAGCCCTCAGCAGTAAGGCATAAGGCTTATCCAAGACTACAACCAAAAGGGAATTAATCTAAAGCTAGCAGCCTTCAACATAACCGATCTGCCTACTTGTAGCAGCACGTACTCATCTACAGCATATGTTTAATTACCTTTCTTCACCTAGAATACTGCCATCTTCATTTCTCAATGCACTGGCTATGCAGAACTACGGTGGTGTCTGTCAAAACTCTTCATAAAAAAATGCAGCGACTGTATTTAAGTATTTCTTCTCTATTTAAAGGAGAAAAAAATTATGCACTGGGAAAAAAAAGAAAAAAGTTAGATTAGGCCACAACCAAGCCCATCAGATGTTCTGCATCACTGCTCAGGCACAAAGCTCTTTCTGGGGCTGAAGAAAGCCAAAGGGAACTGAAGACATGCCTGGATGCCTTCCTCCCCCACCCCCCCACTCCAAAAAAAAATAAAGTTTTCAAAGCCCCCAAGTAGCTACACAGGCAGCCAAATACTTTCAGCAACAAGGTCGATTGTATTTACCTTCAATAATAAAGCAAAACACATTACAGTAGTATTTAGAACACAAATTATTGTATTGGCACATCTACTGAAGGCGCAGAGGCAGAGGATAGGTGCCTTTCGGGTTCAGGCTGCAGCTCACAGCACGGGAAAGCCGCTTTCATGCATCCAGCTCTGCCACGGGCTTCCTTGATGACCTTGAGCAAGTCACTCTTATTTCATTACAAAACAGAAAGCTGCAGATACTTCTCTAGTTTTCCCTAAGTTGGTTTGTGCTTTAGGGAGTAAAATAAAAAATTAACAAACCTTGTGTTTCTTCCATAAAAATGTTTTGCAGAAAACTAAAAAAATTAAAGAGGTAAAAATGGTATGGCCTGAATTAAGTTTTATTCACAGGGGGGAAAAAACCCACCAACCCTTTAAATATCAACTGGTGAGTGCATTACCAAGGAGAATTTTAATAAACAGAATGTGTGTACTCACATTTTTCTTTATACTTTTAACCCATGAGACTAATACAGATTATCAATCGAAGTGTCAGGAGACACTATCTGCTGTTACAGCTATCCTTATTTATGATACAAGTATTATAATCATTCTCCTCAAGGACATAGTTTCTTGTTGTAATATTAGGCTACAAAATGAAGGTGAAAAAGTACTACGTAGCACAAGAAATTCTTTATTCAATTTTACAAGTTATCCAATATTTTACACCCTGACCATATATTTTTCAAAAGAAACCAAGCGCTTCCTTGATTTTTAAAACAAAAAATTACTTCATTTCTATTTGTTATTGTAAGAAGTAATCAGCAGACATATGCTCATTCTAATCTTTCAAATAATATTCTCTGTGTTCTGCAGAAAGTCAGGAGGGAGGGCAGCAGGGATAGAACAGAAGACATGGCAGACTAACCCACCCCCCAAAACTGGAAAACTTAACTGTGTGTCTAGTATACTTAACACCAAGTGTTTGCAACATTTTATAAATACTGCACATCAAGTAGGTATCTGAGTACCATTTATGTAAAATAATGTTTTAAGTGATGCCAATCAGATTACAACATTCACTGAGGTAAGGAACATCTGTCAGAAATTAGGACTGTGGAACAGGAACATTCATTCTTGTTGTGCAAGATGCATATGCTGACATACACTGATAGTATCTGCATAGTACTCACTGTGTAAGCCATGACACTAAGATATCAAAGAAAATTCTAATTTTAAAAAATTAATACATCAGTTTATAGTAAAAACACATAGAAGCACTGTCCATTTTCTTAAAAAACACATTCTAACCAGAAAAAACTCAGACTACCCCAATAACAACAGATAGGCCAAGGTCCTCAGCTAAGAAATGGCATTTTGCCTTCAAGGAAATTCAAGTCAAGACTTTTCTACTGACTATGACTTTGGTTGCTCAATTTCAGCTTGGTTTTAAAGACTACTGAATGTCAGCATCAGCTTTTTGAAAGCAGGGAGGGGGGGGAAGTCAGAAGCTTTTGAACTGTATCAAAGCATTTAGGTTTTGTTTTAATTTTGCCTGCAGGGTTGATGCTGTCTCCTAGCGAAGTCAACTGCAAAAATAACAAAGCCTTGTGGAATAAAGGGTTAAACAACAGTTTTGTACGACTGGGAGGCACATAAAAGGTTGTATAATTTTTTCCACTCAAGCTTATTCATACAAAAATAAAGATCTAAAATGCCTATCGGATGAACTGGCAAAGCTTGGCTTTCTCTAGGGTTATACCTAGAGACTGAGCTCCTGTGGGGTGTCTCAGATACCTAAATCAGCAGAGCGCTAACTACAGTTTCTCCCTCAGTGAATAGCATCATTAGGATCTCTTCACTATTCAACCAATTATTTTCACATCAGTTAATATCTCCAGTCATCAAATTTTGATCAAACTGGCTGGCAAGTTCGAGCACTGCTGGGAAGGGAAACAGGACAGAACCAGACAGAATACTTGCCTGAGTTCCACTGCCCTGAGAAACTAAACTCCGTATTCAGAAACTTTGGGAAGAAAGCAGACAGATCTGAATCAACGCAGCATTTGACAGCAGAATGAAGATTTGTTTTTCCAGTTCCTCTTCTGCAGTATCTCAGCTACCAGATGAACATACCAGCAACAGAGATCTTTTTAAGACAAAAATGAAGAGCCACAGCCTAGAGCATAGCAAACACATCATCATCACCACTACTATTATTTTGGACTTGATCATTCATAGTCTTAGCCACTTCATGGGCTACTGTTTATCCCTCTAGTAGTTACTAGAAGCTGAACAACATGTGCCTTTATTTTAAGAAGGTCTGCATATTAATGTAAGGGATGGAAGAAGAACATACCTTCATTACATTCATTTTGCTAATAAAAAATGAGAGCTCCCAAACCAAGCTCACCCTCAGAAAAAGTGGAAGATTTTTTTTGGTAAAGCACAAATGCTTTTTACTGAAACAACTGCAGAACAGCCTGTAAAGTTAGAGTGCCTGATGACTGTTCTAAAAATTAAAGCATGTTTATTGCTCGTATGACAATCTTCTGCATCCTAGTTCATTTGCTTTTCCATGTTTGTATCCAGAATTTAGCAAACATGCTCTCCAAGCATTGAAACTGCACTGCAATCTTCATTCTCTGAAGCCTGTTCCTTAGGGTTTTTTTTTTAATTCCTATAATTATTTTGTGTGCATGTGTGTAATATTTAAGAGTGGAAAGGATTATCTGCCCTAAAGTTCCCTTTAGTCAGAGCCAAACAAGTATCTTCTCCTTTGTTCACAAGACCTATTGAAAAAATGGTGCACCACCATTATATCGAATGGGGATTTATGGCTCCTGAAGTCTACCTTACACTAAACTCAAGTTTGCTAAGGCTGTCTTGGAAATCTCCTTGGATTACCTGGTCTCTATCATCCTTGTCCACTAGCAAGGCCCATGAGCCCCTGCCCCTCCACTCACATCTTCTCTAACATAGTCTTCTCCTGAACGCTGTTTGCCAAAGGGCACAACAGAGAACAAGGATGACAAGTTTCATCAACTCAAAGGATCTCTGAAGACTGAGAAGCTCAGTTCTCATTGTACTGCCACCACAGACGTTCCTTCTTATTTAACTGTGGGTATTCTGACCGATAAAACTGAAAGACAAATGGCATTTAACTTTGTCAAAATCCAAGCCCAGTCATCTGACAAATAATTCAGCACAACTGAGAAGGCAACATTGTCTCCATAAATTCATTTGACTCTTTGCAACCTGGACAAACTAATTCCATGCTCTAGATTAGATTAAGCCATTTTTTCATTCCTGAAGGAAAAACATAAAGAAGACTTAAGAAATAAACCTTAGAGAACCAATTTAAAAAAATATGCAAACTACTAGTAACATTCATTGCCTGTAAAGCTGAGTGCTCTTTTGTGAGGTTCCTATCAAACAAATTTTTAATTTAGATTTGTGACTTTAGTCTTCATTTTGAACTTCTAGTGGTACCTGCTTTAAGACTGCTTGCTCAGAGAATGCTTGAGATTTGAACAAGTATGACAGAGTGAAGCTCACACTTCCTAGCTTCAACCTGGAGCAGTCAACAGCCAGGAAAAGAAGAAAATACACTGCAAGATTCATACTACAGCACTTCAACTAACCAGAAGACGACGTCAGTATCACAAACTCGTTCTAGAATATAAACTGCTTTGGATCTCTGCTGAAGACATTCCTCTGGCAGAAATTCAATCCAGTACTGAATTTATTGTTACCCTCCTCTGTTAGGTGAGCTTTATAGTAGAATATATCTAGGGTATTCCTGAAAAGTGCAGTTTTAAACCAACACTTTTATCACTTTCTGGGCCACAGTCACCTGATTAGCCTTACTACCCTCTGAACTACATTTTTAAAACAGCAGTTGACAGAATTCACTGCTTTTGTTTTCCAATCTCGACCTATTGGTAGCAGTGAGATGGGGAAGGGAAACACAGCAGGACATTGGGAGAGCACAGGAGCAACATAGTGTTAATGATGTTTGCCATACTTCCCCTTTCCAAAGGATCCTCTGATGTTGAGCAACAGAGCAGACAGCATGCAGCCTCCTAGCCCATGCTGTTAAAACAACAGATGTTAAAAGGACCACTAAGTTTAAATTTATTTTTATTATTTCATAAATAAAGACTAGCCACTTTTTAAACCCATATGGGTAGTATTAATTTTCAGGCATGAAAGTTGTAGCAGATTTTCTTGTGGGTAGACTAACCCACTCATATGCTCCCACTTCCTTCCATGTACTTTTTGAAGGCTTACTGTAGAGAAGTATAAAGTCAGCACCATGAAAGCTGAAAATGGTTTAAAATTACTCCTTCCTTAGGGCACTGATTCCAGTCTTCTGCCTCTTCATGTTCTAGGCTATTTACAAAAACACACACCAAACCCCAAACCAAACAAAAAACCCCAACAAAACTGTTCCTATCCTCAAGACATCTTTGTGAAGTTCCTTCACAGTTCCAGTGCTTAAAGCAAACATGTGCTTCATGAAGACCTGGAAAATTAAGAGAAGAGTGAACCCTACACATCCTGCTCCTTGTTTACTGCAAAATAGAGTCTGATAATTTTGCTCTTTGACAGGATCACTGTGCTTATCAGTTTGTACTGCTTCTCATCAACCTTCTCAGATGCGGAAAAAGATGAGGGGTGAGACAAAGCTATCCAGAAGGGTCAACAGAACCCTTTCTGACCTTATAAAGCATCCTCTGTTTCTGGGGGAAAACTTTCTGTTTACGAGGTAAACACAGTAGAAGGTAACTGAAGGGGGAGGATGCCACCCCTTTGATGCTGTTTCAAGGAAACTCATTCTGCAAGGATTACTTTTGTTCTGTGGAAGGGATCCATGAGTGGATCAGTTGACCTTACAGATGCTTCTTAAAACCCCTCTTCATTCATTCAAGGGTAACCTAGAAATAATTAGTCACATCTTTTCTTAGAAGGATATAGGAAAGTTGCTTATGGGTCAGCAAGTCTCTTCAGTGCCTGTTCATATCTGGGCTGCTTTCTCTCTCATCTATCTAATAACCCGTTAAACAGAAAAAAGTAAGAAAGCTGTGCAGCCACAGAGAGTCCAATTAATTTACCAGAAATTATGTAGTCTGGACATGTCTCCCTTGTACTGTTCCTCCTCCGTATGCTAAATATGAAGTTAGAACAACAGCTTACCAAAAGACTTTGTGCTAAAAAGATGTTTACAACTAAGAGTTGTACCTGAATTATGTAATACTGCACCTCAGAAGAAAGTATGTATGCAATTTTCAGACTCCCAGTGTTACATAAAACACAAAAAATATAACTTTAGCAATTCCTCAGACTTCCAAACCATTAAATGCGATTACAAACTGAAAAAAATTAATCCATGAGCTCACAATAATGCAGTACTATTCCATTTATATTTAAAAACACACTGATGGAACAGTTAACATTGTATTTCTTAGTGAATGATATGCATAGCATAAAACCCCTATGTATAAACAAACACAGGCTAAGACAAATAGTTATCTAACTTTAAAGTGCCAGTATTAAGGAACAATCAACAAGCCAGTGCTGATGTCCTTCAAGTCTAGAAAAAAAAAAAATCAGTTTTTTTTATTTTTAAATAACATCTTTTAGAGTTTTATAATACAAACGTTAAGGCTGCTCTAGTAATCAAACAGATTCTGTGTCTAACCTACCAAGCAAGACATTTATTTAATGTGTTTATGTATTTAATGTCTTTAATGTATTTAAACAAGAAAATATTGTTAACTAGAGAAATTCCCCTTTCTGTCTCCAATCAGCATAATTTGAATTCAAAACTGTTACATGAGAAATTCCAACAAATTCCAGCTTGATGTTTTGTTTAGGAGAACCTCTAGTAGAGCCCAGGTGTAGGTGAGCCTCTAAACCACAGAAAGTTCAATTCCTCTTCCCTTCAAATCAATCCCTCTCCCAATTTTATACCAAGAAGAGACATTCACTATACAAGAGCTTTCACCTATATCGCTGCTTCATGAGAACAGCAATAAACTCTCAAGCAGCAGTTCCTCAGGCATTTTATGCTGTTACAGAGAATCAAAGGTCATCTTCAGCTAACACAAAACTTTTTATTCGATGCAAAATCTACCACCTTAAAATAGCCTCATTTGTTCCTCTAATTACACAAGACAGCTTGTCGTCAGCACAGTTCTGTCAAACAAGTTATGTTTACCTACAAAAAATGCCTGCAGAGTGATATCAAAGTGCTCAGAAAACACAAGAACACGCTGCTTAGTTAAAACGGCTTCCAGGAGCTCACCAGCAAATAAAGTTCAAGTTAGTTTAGCTAAGCAGCTGTGACACTAGATGAAACAGTCCTCAGTATTTCAAAGACAGAAAACATGCCCAGTCTGCATCCTTTTATAATACATAAATTTATAAGCAGACCAATACAGTCTCTTCTTTGTAGCTCCAAATTCATCTGAACTTTAAGTGTAAAAAACTTTTATCCATTGACTCAAGGACAACTTCAGCATGAAAGGCAGGATTTTGGTGAAGCTGAAAACACATTCAAGAATGCTGTTATAAAAATTAAGGTAGACAAGACCAAGATCTACAAGACCAACTGATACAGCTGGAAAAGAGCTAACTTTCTGGGCACAGTCCTTCTTCAGATCAAGGGGAAGGGATGTTAAGCAAGTATCCTATGTCTTCAAACAGTAAACAAAAAAACCCCCAAACAACTATTTCTGATGGCAGCCTGAATGACCTACATTACCAGATATCACAGGAACAACACTGTGGGCACAGAACAGCATCTGACAGGGCCAAGAGTTCGTCTCTTGTGTAGTTCTGAGCTATCAAACACCACTTCCAAAGAACTTGTGGTATTGCTCTCCACAATCCCATTTGATGCATTTCAACCAAGACACAGTACTAAAGCTTTTAAGAGAACAAGAGACTGGAACAAAAATCAGTGAATGCATAAACAGAGGAAGACTATAAGCCTTGTTCTGCCACCAATATGTGGAGAACAAAGTGTAGTCAACTTAAACCGGTAGTTGAAAGGTTCAAGTACCCTGCAGTGAAAGTACAGTAAAGATTTTTAAACTACACAAGGAGCTATGAAACTGCCATCTTAATAGGTTAAATATCTTCAAGGAACAACTTTAGTAAATTCTGTCTTGGAGTCAAAGGACGCAGGTCATTAAACAAAACCTGACCACTGTCCTTCAACTTTTACTTAAAATCCTTCTTTAAGAAGTTCTATATAAAACTACATACTGATGTTTCCAGAACCTCAACGATCATGACTACCTCTAACATCTCACTATCATTTGGCTCCCCTACCTTTCTCTATAAAGTCCTCAGGTTTCAGTAACACCTTTCACTCCTCCTCTTGCAGGATGCATAGTTCACCAGGGAACAGTCAGCAGCAATTTCAGTGCTAACCAATAATGTCTTACAGGGACTAAACGCCTTAGTTGCATTCCAAGTTTTCATTAGCAGTTCAGCTCCTCTTCGAGTCCATGGAAGTTTGCTCCACTAAGAGACCGAGCCATTTTGCTGGAGCTGTTTGTAAAGTATCTGCAGGATAAGCAGAAAAAACACCACAACCATATGTGCTTACACCCTGGCCCACCAGCCTTTATAGATTCAGTTAAAAAACAGGTAATTTTGAATCACAACAGAGTCTATTAATCCTGGAAATACAGTTCAAATATTTCTCTACATTAAGCCTTTCTCAGAGTTATCACACATTGCTGTGAAAAAAACAGAACTAAAGATAGCAAACCATGTGACACCATTCCAGCAAGTAATCTGAATGGAAACTAAGCAGAAACTTGAGTTTTAAAGATCTTTTTAAAGGAATAATTAGTGAATGAAGATATAATCTGGAAAACATCTTTGTGCCAGAGTTAAACAATTTCTTAAGAAATTTCACATCCATCTCAAGTGTAATTCCAGCCCACCAATGGAAGCACAAGCATTTAACACCCCACTTCTGTTATTCTGACCCCTTGTCAAAATAAAGTTATGAAGAAAAAAAAAAAAAGTGCTTGCTGCAAGAACAGACATTTTGTTGTTGTTGTTTTTTTAAAGTTTGACCCTTCCATATGAAAACCTGAGGAACATCAGCTTTATGCCTGACTAACTTCTGCAGTTTTTCATATTCAAATTATTGTTCCCCAGAAAAAAGGCATGCAGGAAACATCACACCTATCATAAGCTATCCGGCTATTTTCTTAAATACATTCTATTATCTACCTTCTGAAAATAAAAAAGGGAAGGGGGAGGGGGGAGAAGTCATAGGTACAGTATCTACAATTTTTCTTACTACTTCCTTTTTCCAGTCTTCTGCTGAGCAAAAAAAAACCCCTCACACAAATGAAAAAAGTTGTTCGCCAACTGCACAAGCAGAGCAGTGGAGCTATACATTAAGGATGTAAAAATAAACTAAAGGAAAGCTCATATAATCCTTTATTTATGCTCACTTTAGGCATAACTTATAACAAAGTAGTTGACAAAAGTTCAGCCATGCAATGTTTTCCCTCTTGGTTCACTGTAGCCCATGATGTTCTACTTCAAACAAGCTTATGTGTATTTTGGGAGCAGATCCCAATCCACTCCCAACCCAGGTCTCGCAGAACAAAAAACATACTCTAACAACTAACATTTTATATAAACCAACTACACAAGTTCCAGCTTGATTTTCAGACTCTTTCTTTCAAACAAGAAAACAACACTGTCAAACCTGCCCTTCCTTTACTTAATAGTTGCTGCTATGAAAACATTAAGTACTAACATACTGTGACACTACAGCAAGCATCTCCAATGCACTCATCCAAGAAAGCTTCAGGTCTCATCAAAACCTACTGCTAATCATGCCCAATTCCTAGTATTAACTTCTTGACAAGATGGAGGGATGGGGAAAACCTTCCTTTCCAATGACTTTTGTTTCTCCCTGCTGACAAAACACAACAAAACCAAAAAAACCCACAAACCCCAAAACTCTCAGAAAGAGGTAGCATCTTGAAAAACTTATCACGGCTCAGTTATTGCTCAGTCATTTCTGTTGCTTCCACAGTCGGATGCTACAATATGGAATGCAAATACAGCTGGACAGGAGACTAATATGGTGTGTGGGTTTAACAAACCCCTGCAGATGGCTAAGGCAATAAACAAGTTTCTAAGTTGAAAGAACTGCAGGAGTTGAAGGAGTTACAAAAATTCACAGAAACTGGACTTTCTGTGCAGTAGTCTTATAAAAACTGTGAATGCATCACAGGCATAATCAGGATACCACTCACAGGACAGACTAATGAACACCTATTTATGTACCATAATTACTAATTTCTTCTGTTTTCAAAATTTCTTCTTTTCCTTAAGTAATTCTGCACCAGAACAAGATACTTTCAGTAACTGTCATGGAAGGTTGTGTGTTGCGAAGAAGCAACAGAACTTCCCATTCACAATATCTTGATGCCCTGATTACAGCTCACTGTCCTCCATTTGTGAGGCTGACTCCGCTCATGGATTTCCCTCCACCCCCCAACAGAAGATAGATGAATTTTCCAGTCCTCTTAGCAGATACCCACCCCCTACCGTGACTATACAAAAACTTTCATAAACTAAACCCACACACACTACAAAAAAAAAAAAAAATCCTGTTAAGTTCCTAACCCCTTACCAAATACCCTTTAAAAGTTCTAAAATTTGCAACCATACAACATTCCATGCTAACTACGTAGGTAACTACTCAGAGCTAGTACAGCCAGTCTTGCAATGTAAAAGCAACTCTCTCCTGCTGATGTTTGACTACAGCACTGGAAATTAGTTCACTGTTTGCACAAACCTAGTACAAAACAGAAAGCAGTTTATACATATTCTGCTACTATCAGGATGGCTTGTTCCAGCAAGGTTTGCTACATTGAGTTAGAACAGGGACACTCCGTCAGGTCTTTACAAAGGTACCCACAGAAAGCAGTGCACCAGTTCCACCTCTACTGCAAGTCAGCAGCAACCTCCACTTGTACACCCACTCCCTGAGACCAAGAATAACAGTTCCTCCTGCAGAAACATGAGAAATGTCCCATTTCTGTAAACTTGGTGGAATCCAGACAAAATTCTACTTTAGATCTAGATCAAGTACATAATAACCCTTATCAATGTCCCTTCAGCTTTTTCCACACTATCATTGCCAGCCAGTTTGCCAGCAAGAACATGCAGGTGGGTGTAAAGTATTGGAATAAACTTTCTTCACTTATAGATTGCCTTAGCTGAATTTGAACTGCCAGTTCCTAGACACCCATTTTGTTTCAACAGAATGAAAGAGAATATTTAGTGGCACAGAACCCACAAATAACCATTCTCAGTCTGTATTCCTTCAACTCCAAAACAGGGAAATGTCTACTCATAGCAAATAAGCATCCTGTTCTAAGCAAAATACTACCACAAGCTATTTAATTTTCTGACAGCACGTAATAGAGTTCTAAGTCCTGCTGCAAATCCTCTGGTATCACTACTGACAAAAATCCATAAAATTCAATAGCTTCTGTCCTAGGTAGGTTTTTTCCCCCAAAGAATTGGAAAAGAATTAAAGAATTTTCATTGTTTACTTCTGTTATTTTGTCCCAAAGCTCTGTCAAAATCTTGCCTTTTTTTAAAGAATGCCAATTCTTATTATGTTTAAAATAAAGTATTGGATGATCCTCCTTCCCTACACCCCTAACTATCAAGATATAAATCACCCACCTCTCAAACGGAAGACTAACAAACCTCTCCCTGCAAAACCTTGCTAAGGAGTGTCAACAGATGCCTGTATGACACCAAAGCTCAGGCTTCTTCTCCATCATCCTCAGTGAGATAATATATACAGTCCTAATATTTCTAAAATAAACTTCCCAAGCTAGGAATAAAATTAAGTATGCTATCTAGAAGAATGGAGAAAAATGTGCAGATGACTTAATTCAGAGCTGGACTACATAACTGGAATCAGGGTATTTCGAGTTAGCCAGTGCTACTCCACTCTGGATCTCACCCACACCTTCTTCTGTCACTTGCAAAAGGAAGTTGAACAATTTTCCCTAGGAAGAGTATCCTTATCCCTCTGAACTGCAAAATTCCTGTTCTGAAGACAGCATTTGTAATATTAATTTCTAAGGAAGCACATAAATGTCCAATTTGTCCTAAAATAGCAATGAATTAGAATAAAGAAGAAAAAAATCTCACATGACTATATAGTCAAGTGATACAATTTGTGTATGATGCACCATCGACTACTGGAATTCTTCCACTTGAAGAGATGATCACACAGGAGTAAGCATGAACAATCCTCACAGCGGTACGTATGTCCCCAAAACCTTGGGAGCCAGAACTACAGACAGAAAACAAATGAAGTGTGCTGAACTGCTGCTTTTTTATTTGTTTTAAACTCTTAGACTATTAACCCAGCTTGTTAACATTGATAGGAACATCGGGCATTTCACAGACTCTCCTGGCAAATGGAGGAGGTTCCTGACAGCTGGAAGAAATCAAATGGAATTCCTGTCCTCAAGAAGCACAAGGAGGGAGGGTCTAGTTGTCTAGACAACTAGACCCTTCATTCCTGACAAAGTGATGAAGAACATAACCCTGGTAGATATTTCCAAACACACAAGGAGAAGGTGATCAGAAGTAGTCAGTTTGGATATATGAAGAGGAAATCATGCCTGACCAACCTAATGAACTTCTACGATGAAAGTACTAGCTTGGTGGTCAAGGGAATGTTGTTTCTCTTCACTTAAGCAAGGCTTCCAACGACAACATTCTTATAGACAAACTGATTAAGTATGGACTAAATAAATGGAGAGTGAGATGAACTGGAAACTGTCTGGACTGTCAGGCTCAAAGGGTTGTGATCAGCAGCTTAAAGTCCAGGTGAAGAACAGCCACTACAAATAAAAAAATAGTAAGTACACCAATTTCTAAAGGAAAAAGAAGAAATTCTTGGTTATCTGAATTTTAGTGAGGTGTTTAATATGTCTCATCATCTCAACACGACTACATAAGTCAGGCTCACTGATAAAAATTTTTTAAATTTTTAAAAATTTAAAAATAAACCTTTTTCTTAGCAAACCATCCTGTTGCTATTGACCTGGGTGGACACTAGCTATAAAATAGGGATGGGAGCACAGGGAAGAGGGCAGTATCCCTCTTTGGGATAGTTTTGGCACAGCCAAAGTAAGCATAAAAGTTTCAGTAGAAAGGCTTGTAAATAGACAGATTTCATGTCAAGATCTCAGTTGTCATCTCCCCACCTCTCCAAAGTGCTCAATGCAAAACCCCAGATACTAACAGTGATAGCTTGCAAAGGATAAATTTATTGCTTTTCCAAGTATCAGAGGTATATAACAATGGGGAAATGGATTTAGGAGGTATAGGTGATTAGATCATTAAAACTACTCAAAATTTTAAAACAGGAAGATTTAACACACACATAGCTAGGGAAACTTCCTCAAAGTGACATTTAACTTTTGTCAGCAATAGTGTCATTTTGTGACACAGTATTTGGAAATCTACAGATAGCATTCACCTCACTGGTAGTGAAAAGAATTAAAACTATGAGGCATATTTGCATCAAAAGAAAAGCCTTCTCACATCTTGTCAACCGTAAGGGGCTAACATGATAGCACTAACATTTCATGAACTGAGAAGTTCTCAGTTCCATACTCTTTTCATTGGTAGAAGTACCTCATAATTTAAGTGCAAATTAAAAAAATTACAACCGAAATAATTACAAATATATGAAAATCAAGTTTACTGTTGGATAAAATCAGAATTCTTAATAAAATCTGCAAAGATTCCTAGAAGAATAAAAAATCCTGATTTTCAAAGGGATTACTGCAAATACTACTTTTAGTGAAAAAGAAAGTGCAGGTTTCCTCATATAATTCCTTAAGCACCGTGTCAGGCATTCTGATGTGAGAAGAACTGTTTACAGTCTTACTGCAGCATGTATTTAGTTCTTATTTAAAATTGAAATGACAAATCAAAAAGCCACTATTTTGTACTTTTTTACTTTTGACTACACAGGGACATTAACAACAGTTCTCTGCTCATTTTACTGAATTTGTTCTCAGCTGTATAAAGAGTTGCTGCATAATTTATTATCCCCTGTAACACATGTGAACATTTATTTTAAGAATTCTGCATACCCTCTATTCTGTCAATTGTTGCTACTGCAACTTCATCTGGCAATTCCTCAACTAAGTTTTAATTTTTCATCTTTTAACATCAGTGAAAGTATCCATGCCATTGTTGGGGTTTTTTTAATTTTAGTCTGTGTTACATTTTAAGTTGCTATATTCAAGTTCATCACACAGGCAGGTGTAGATTTAGGATAAGGAAGATCTAATTACACAGCACAGCATTAAAATACCCCACCTCATAACCGGTGGGTAAGAGAAAAAAGCAGCAGCAGGTTGTTTTGAGGCAGTGTGCTTCTGTGGAAGGTGCCAGGAGATTAATCTGGTTTAATTAAATGGATCACTAGCAGGCCTTATGTTAGAAGTATGGCCATACACACTAACGAAAGACTGAATAAGAACATGTTTCTAATTCAGAAAGAACTCAACTTTACAGTTGAGCTGAAACTGTTTAAACTTTTTTTTTTTTAGTCCCTAATGAGCAGTTAGAACTAGAACTAGGTCAAAAACCATTTAATATTTCAAGATAATGACTGTGTATGGATGGTGCTTACCTAAATGGTACGCTATACATGAAAAAATGCACACAAACCCAGACTTCAAATATGCTGCATATCTGGAATCAAACTACACAAAGGATGCTCATTTCCTATTAATTTTTCAATACCTTATGCTAGGACACTGCAAGATTTTCCTTGACTCAGATGTCTTCTGGAGGAGAGTCATAAAGAACCAATATCTGTACCTAAGATTCCATTCTGGGAGAATGTTTTGCTCCATTTTTAACTGAAAGCCCAAAATATGCTTATTTCTTATATTTGTCTTTATTCTTGTCCTCCACCTATCTTGTATAGTTCTTTGGTATAGCTTTTCTCTTCATTACTATTATTTCTTGATTCTGGTAATGAATGCTTACTTGCACTACAGGATGAAGAACAAAGGAACAAATCTAAAGAAGAGTCACCTACATCACACAGATGTTATACTTACGTTATATTCAGAGGGCAACAAAATCCAGAAGGGATTGTTTTTAATCCTAACAGTGCCAACAGACAAAGTTTAACTGCATTTACCATAGGAAACTAGTCTTTCATTCCTCCACACATAATGTGAACACACTCATGTTCAAAGATAACTTCACATATAGACAGGAATACTGCATTCTCTATCTGGGTTTGAAATTATAATATATTAGCAAGTTGCCCTCCAAGCCTCTACTGGTTTGCATTCCTAAAATTCTCTATGCTTATATCCATGGCCTCAAGTACAAGGTTGTGAAAAAAACCACCAAGTTAGCCACAGACTTCAAAGCACTGATACAAATTCATGCAGGATAACTCTCCTGAGTAACAATTTATCTAACAACCTAATCAAGTAAAGCATTCAATAGCACACAAACAATCCTTCTTTACAAGAAGATTTTGCTAGGAAATCAAAGCAAAAAGGAAGGGTTCTGAATGACCTTGGTGTACCACTGACTAGAAAGAATTTACACGTAATACAACCTCAAACACGACACTACAATAAAGACCTCCCTAATGCAAAGCTTTCAAACATTGCAAAAGCCCCCCCCCTCCATGTTACAATGCAAATTTACAGTACTAAAACCAAGTGGCAAAAGTGAGAGCATTTCTAGTGACATCTATTGTTCATTGCTAAAAGTGGCACCCAGAAAAAAAGATAAAGTTCTTCAAAATTTGAAATAAGAAAATACTGTTATTTAAATAGGAGTTCTGATGATTAAAACTTCCCATCTCAATGTCAAACCTCATCTTTATTCAAATGCATTACACATTTTATCCTGGTTATTTCTCTAATGTGCCAAATTCTTTGAATTTTAACCCCATTATCCAATGCGCTCCTAACTTTTTGTATCTGTGTTACTGGCAGACTAAATAGGCACATAAAGTCCATCATCATGGTCATTAATGAAAACACCACAGGACAAGTCAGACCTCTGTGGGACTCCATTTGACACATCCTTCTCTTTAGACAATATTTTAAGTGTGTTAAAACCAAGTTTCCTTCATTTGCTTCTCCATTGCATTCTGTCAAATCTCTGCTACTGGCAAGCTGTGGTGTATAGCTTTTATACCCTCTATAGAGGCCTCCCACCATACCACAGAAAAAGGTTACCATTTCAAAAACTTGGGCAAATTTTTGCCCTCTATCAATACTTCAATGACAAAGCTACAGAGTACAATTAGGACACTCCCACACCCATACCCAAATTGAAAAGAATCATCTTGTTGTGACTCAGGTTCACAGCACAAACTCTTCAAGTCCCAAATGGAAACTCAGAAAAAGATTCGCCATACATCCTTGTTTTAGAAGCTGCAGAAAAACCCCACAACTACCCTTATCTTCCCATCTGCCTGACCTAAACACCAGGCATTTATTTTTCCAGTATTCTCCACAAGTACTTGCCTGCCTGACGACTGCTTTCAGCACTCAAAATCATTCAAAATGTGGGAAAACTTCTCCCACATCTAGACTTCTCTTCACTGCTTCAAGCAAACATGGGTTGTTCTTTTTTCCAGAACAACCACTCTAAAGTTCTTGTGGAAAGACGACAACTATCAGCTCTCAGGCTTTTAACTGAAATTGCCATTTGATTCAAATGGCGAAGAGCAACTACATCCAGAGCAGATTCATATTGACTAAGTACCATTACACTTTAGATACTCACTTGCAAAAAGACAGGATATGAAGCACATTTCAGTAAGAAGAAATAAAAGAACACATACATAAGCAAAATCACCAATGCAGAGTAAGGACAAAAGGCAGCAGACCTGATAACAAACATCCAATCCCTTGCTCAACCACAAGTAAAAGCGCACTACAGTTATGATTCTAGAATTCACATTACAAATGGTGAACCAATGGACAAAACGCTAGGGAACACAAGACATGTTCATCCTGATCTCTACATCACAACTTGAGCCTACAGCTCAAGTGAATTTATACAACAATACTTGGTTGAAGACCGAAAGTATCAAATAGTAAACAAAAAAAAATATTAAAGACCAGGTTGGTAGGGGTGGGTTTTTTGGTGGTTTTTGTTGTCCTTGTTTTGCAGGTGTTTTTTTTCCTGGTTTCAAACACCACTGATAGAAGAGACAGGGTCCAACAGAGATGAGGGATATTTCTAGCTCCAGCACAAGTCACCTGCAACCCCAGCCAAGTGAACGTGTCTGTCACCTTCCCTACTATCTCCTGGGGAGATCCCTTCCACCCATAAACTACCCATCCACATTTTCTTGCACACTGTCCCTCTGATTCACCACTAACATTATTTATGGCTGTTCCTAATCTGTTCTTGACAGATGTATCACACTGTGCTGAGTCGTTTTAAGCATTAATTATATCACACGCATATTTAACAACTGCACATAAATATATCTCAGTTACCTCCTCCCCTTGTCAAAATACACTATTTAAATGTAAAAAATCTGTACCTCAACAGGTTTTGTTCTGACCTCAGATCCCCACATGACTAAGTACCATGACAGTGCCAATAAGAACCAGTATTCTGATTATATAAAAGCATGACTATATTGCAAAGCAAGCCCTTAAAAGCTGCCTGCTGTCACATCAAGACATAAACGCAAGAAGAGAACTTACCTGCTGGCAAGGAAAGTCTTGAAATATCTGTAACAATAAAGAAATACATTTAGAAACAGAAGAAAAAACAGTTCAGACTGCATTGGCCTAATCATTTTCCTGCAAGGCTGTACTTGTTTAATAAAGCACATTATCTGAAGCAATTTGCTAGCTGCTAGGCATGCCACATGCAAATCAAGACCATTTTCCTTGTCTCACCCTGTTCATTAACAAGATTACATTTTGCCCACCTAACTGCAGGACAAAGATTATACTGCTAGGCAATGAGTGTAATTACTACAGCAGAATACAGGTCACTACTCACAAATTAAGTGTTACATACGGATTTCACCATGATCACCTACATAATTTCAGAACTGAAAGTGTCAGGGTTAGTCTTTGCATACGAAGAGGACGCCACTGTACATTTTCTTTATTCTTAAACCTTTAGAGAAATGGTAGCCAAGCTTACAAATGGTTAAGTATGGAACACAAGAAACAATATTAAAATAAAGGAGACTGATTTTTGTCACTGAGGCATACAAGATATGGTTGCTGAACATTTTCATAGTAAATGCCAAGACTGTCTTAAGCAGAACCACTGCCTCTGAGTTGAAATAGATCATAGTAAGAATTACACCCCTGAAGCAAGATGGGTATAAATGCATATACATTAAGTTTTTCTAAATAGGTAATTATATAAACAATAACATTATATTCCTTCCTTCTGCCTTTCATACATCTACTCGCCAGCTCAGCACACGATTGTAACTGGGACTTGAGATGCCAGAGTTCAGAACAGAAACTAGAACCCACAAAGAACTAGAAAGCAAGAATTACTCAGAGTCTGTAAGGATGAGGACTGGGGACACACATCAAGGGGTTAACAAAAGCTGAAATAAATACAAGTATGGGGGGACAAGAAAGGGGAACCAGTAAAACAAATGAGTAAGAAACTGAACTGAACCCAAGAAAAAGGTCCGCACAGTTATTTGGTTAAAAGGAGACAGCAATGTTGAGTAACAAAATTGTCGTATTGGGTACAAAATCCATGTGGAAACTGAACTTTAACCATAGGTGTAGCAACTGGAACAGATTCAGAGATTACCTAGGCAGATGGTCATTGCTTTGCTACCTATTAGAAGAAATAACAACGCTCAATAAATTTATTAGCCCTGTTCTCACCAACAGATTCTTAACATCATGCTTGCTTTCATTTACAATCCACGTTTGTGGCTGCAGAACATGACACACTTGAATACCGAAGAAATACACCTGAAATTTAAAGACAGTCTACTAAAAATTCAAAAATGAACTGCAGTACTCTAAGGAGACAATGAGATGGCAAGACAAAGTTGAAACACAACACAAAATGAAAATAGCAACAGGACACCACAAAACAGAAAATATTGCAGCCTTTATTCTGGTAGAACAGAATAAAATTTAAGAAGATAAGAAGGTACATTTAAGAGATGCTCATGATGCTGCCTACTTATGAACAAAACTACCTTACGTAATAAGAAATGCCTTGAGACAGAAGAAGCCCAGACAAGAAGCAACAGCATAAACTGCCAGGAGGAAAAACCTGAAGTCACCTCCTGCAACAGCTGCTGCACAGAGTCCAGATCAGCGTATATGGAATGGAGCTTTCTTCTGGCAGAAAAATGTTGTAGTGTCAATCAATTTGGAAAGTCAACAAATAGAAATGTTGCACCTTTTTGGCTGTTTATGTATGTTTAATGGTTTCTGTGTGCTCTTTCCATAAAGTCACCAAAAAATTCCTGTTTGTCACTAAGACACACAATATGAACAATATGAACTGTAGCCACCCAAGTAAAACAACTAAAATTGCAGAGTAGAACATACAATATTTTATTTTAATTTTTCTACAGTGATAGAAAACGATCTCTAACCTTAGTTATAAACTGAATTTAAGAATATTGAAAAATTTAAGTTACTACAAAAAAAATTACAAGCTGCATTAAAATTTTCTTCTAATTCTTGACGTATTAGAAATGTTTTATTACAGCACTTATTACTCTTGAAGCAGACTATTTGGTTAGGTATGCCTACACAACAGATTTCAAGAAAATAATGGTAAACATAACCACTACAAAAATACCTTATCATATACACACATACAGGCTGAAAACATTAATTTACATTCCAGGAACTTAGCCATGCAATTTCTAACACCGCCGGGGAAAATTCTGCAGCTAAGACATGCACATATCTTTAAGACAGACTTGATCATATTCTAGTGTTTGTCCCTAACACCCAAGCCACGGGTTCCGCTGTGATCTCCTCCTGTACAGACACCAGCACTCACACAGATCCCATTACTGCACTGGGACCTACCTAAACAGGGGACATACAAGATCAGCACCATGACTATATTTAAGTCAAACAGTGTAATGATTTCTTACTTCCATATTCCACTGCAAATTAGCTCCATAAGCACATTAACTGAAGAGATGCTACACCTCTGGGACAACTAGACTGACTGAACAGCTTCCTGCAAGTACACGTTCTTCTAATACAATTTAGTGTAAGAGAGAATGTTTCCAACAATTAATTGACACACACTAGTTTTAAAAACAAGGAGGACAAAAGAAATTGAAGCCTGAAGGTCGTAACAGTCTACTCAAAATTGCACAAATGCACTTTAGTAAGTTAGCTGTATCATATTTTTCAAAGATCTCCATTAAGCACAAGGTCCTCTATAGGCTAATGCATCTTCATTCTGGCAAACACCAGCCATTACAGAAATATAACTCATAACAGCATAAATAAATCCAACACTATCACAATTCCAAAGATAAAAGTAATGATTCCAATTTTGTGTGCTTGTGTAAGTTAAATGTTCATTACCTTCATGTGTTTCTATCAGAGTCACATTAGGAACTTTGATATTTCTTACCCTTAGGTTTACCCTGTCTCCCCAGCTCATTCATCTTTTCTGGCTTAAAACTTCAGAGTTTTATTCTCCAAATATGGTTTTCATTTAGCATCTAGTACCGAAAAGATTAGTGGATTCCTGCAACATTTTAGTAAGTTAATTCACTGAGAAGTAAACTGAGACTATGCATTTACTCACTCCAGATCACATTTATGGACTTGCCTTCTTTGCTGTGCAAAACCTTTCCCTTTCTGAAGCACATTATAGCATTTATATCTCTATAAAGGAGGAAGTCATTCAACACTGAGATTTGAAGAGAAAAAAAAACCCCAAATTAGGCTCCTAATGTGATTTGTGACTATTGAGGGGAAACTTGAGAGCATCTGGGGGAGCTTTCCTGTTAGTAAGGATTCCCTCACGCGATGAAGGTCTGGACTCATTTTTTTCCTACAGCACACAAACCTCATTTCCAGGTGTATAACATGAACCAACCTTAATTTCTTACCTGCCCCAAAGTAGGTCTTCAAAGTGAAATTAAAAATTAATCAGATTTCACACGCTTCTACTCCTAGTGATACTTTCAAGGGATCAGTCATGTTCTGCATTTATATTCTTACATGTCTTACTGTGCTACTAGGCAAGGAGCAAACTGTCAGTTTGACTAGACAGAAAGAAAAATAATTTTCAGACCATGTTCTTTACAAACTTTTACATACCTGATAAAGGTTAACCAGTTCAAGGAAAACTGTTTTAATCCCAAAGAGATATTGGGAGAATGAAGCAGATGGCATCAAGAGATCCTTTCAATCAAGGTTTCTGTAATACCCCACACAGGTGACAATAACACAAAAGAAGCTGTAATGACATCAGAGGTGCTACAAAATAAGAAAGTTCCTCAGCCAAACAAAACTTGCCAAGTAAACCAGTTATCTATATGAATTCACTGAGGAACAAAAAAAAGGACTGTATTTTAAAGAAAGAACACCACTATTACTTCTAAATGCATTGAGATGGTTTTGGGCACTATAGTCCTCAAATAGGCTTTATGGATCCCATCACAAATAGGTTTTTTTCTGCTATCTATGGATGCCTTGAGTACCAGATGTCTCTAACACTGTCTTTGTTTTTATGAAACTGCATTTTGCCTTGCAGAGTTTCCTCAAACATCTTCCTGGAAATGGAGCCACAACTTTAAACCTTCTTTCCAAGAGTAACATCTAATCATCGAACACAGGAACATTTTGAGCCTCATGTTCCTACCTCAAGGTAAAATGAGAATATGGCTCCATGGACAACTACAGAGGCTGAGACTCTGACACCATCTCCAGCACTGATCTCCTTCCAGAGCTGTGGTAAGCAGCCGACCACAAGAAATTTAATCCTGTTCTCCTGCAGCAGGAACTGACTGACTCTAACCTAACACGACTCCCTTGAAATGAACTCAGATATTCAGTTCATGAGCCAATCTCATTCCACTGAAGAGTAAAGGCTTGCAGCACACATGGAACCACACACCACATACTCCAGGAAGCAGAGTAGCGCATGTCATTTGACAACAATCCTTCCAGCTGAACGACGAATAATGCAGACTCAACATAAGATGCAGTTTTACTATTTATCTACCAACATCAAAATCATTTGGAAATACACACGTGTATTCAGCTTTTAGCCTTTGCACAACTGATGCTGAAGGATGTTGTCTTAAAGCCTGGATTCAACAGCCTGGAAGTCTCCCTTCCTATTATTCTCTGGCAGGCTAAAAAGGCAGCTGGATGTTCCTCTAATCTTTAATGAAGTTGAGATCTCATTATTTATGTCAAAATATTTTTTTTTAAAAGAGCAAATATGTAGGCAGAAAACAAAGGTCACCTTTCAAAAAACTGCTTTGTAAAATTACATTTCTTGAGAAACTCAAGGATTTATCCATGATCATCTCATCTACTGAGCAAAGACCTTGGAGATATGATGAATTCATTCTGACAGAACACCCACTAAGGAAAAGCTGTTAAAACATTTTACAATATGGTTAAAAGATTGAATAAACCACCAATTAGATTGTTCTATATATGCATTTTTTTTCCTTCATCATTAAAAGTGCATCCCTTATTTCTAACCTACTTCTAATTTAACAACCTGCAGAGCTGAATGTTAACAGCCCTTTATTATATCATTTCCCATTAAGGCAATTTTAGGGCAATTTTAAAGAGTGACTCAAAATCTTTTCTTATATTAGCTATGTAGAATGAGAGGCAGAGTGGCACGCTATAAAGGCTCATTTTTCTAAACCTTTGATCATCCTTGTAAGTCTTTAAAAGCTCAAACGGTTTTTGCTTTCAGTAGTTTCCCCAATTTGCAAACACCAATACCTGACACAGAATTCCTATGTCACTCATAACAGCACTAAAAAATATCATTTGCTTACTTAGAGGGTTGGGGTGGGTTTTTTTGCCCCCCTATTGCTATATTTATTGCATTTGCCTTAGGCACAGCAGCTGCTGAATATCCAGCATTAACTGCAAATTTTTATCAGTTACCATGGGGAGAGATGGAGTGGGACAATTACAGGACAGGCACCTCCATCCACAGAACTTGCCAGCATTTTTTTGTGCTTTGGCCAGATCAGAAGAAATTCAGCATACAGATCTTCTGTTCACAACCCTATTTGATAGGGGATCCATGTTCCACTGTATTCCTTTACTATCTTTGTTTAAATCTTTGCTTCAACTGCAAATATCAGCAATAATGATTTAATGCTTTCATTTATGTCTGTTGAAAAGGTTAACTAGCAAGCAGTCAAGAACGAACAGCTATGACATCTCCTCACGAAACGTGCACAGCCTATGTTATATTTTTGAGGAGGTCTATTTAACCAGTTATTAGTTTTAATGCAAGCTGCTGCCTCTGAAACACAAAAAAAAAATCAGAGGACCAACTGCAGTACTGCACAGAACACGAAGGGGTTTTTTTTCAGATTGTATGTTTGGTTGACAAAGTAAGTACCAGGCTTGCTTGACAAAATAGGTTACAATGTGATCACCACCTTATCTGACATACATCAAATAGCTTCAAACATGCATAAGTATAATGCTATTACAGCAGTACAAGTGTCAGCTAACTTGTCCTCTACTTCCTGAACATGTTCAGTTTATATTTGCTTCCTTAACCGACAAACTGACAATCCAGTAGCTCATTAACTGTCTGTCTTTTCACTGCCCCAGTCTTCTGTTTATACCTGCCTTCTGCTTCCCACCCACCATGATTTAAAAACAAAAGCAGTATTTAGACTCCTTAAGCCTATAACATCTGCAAAAAAAAAAATAAAAAAAAATCAAGTTTCCAATCACAATTTCCCCTCTCCCACTGACAGAAACTCCTCCTAAATGACTCTGCTTGTGGTTCTCACATACTGGTTTTTGAAATTGAAAAAATCCAAACTCTGATTAAGAGGCTGATAGTAAGCCACATGCATTTTCCTTCATCTCAGCTGAATCCTGCCCTGAATTAAAAGGGCATGCACCTGGAAACTTCAAATTCATTTATACCACATCATTGAGCATGTCCACAAAGTTATCTATCCAGCCAACAGTAGCCAAATTTTAGACCAGGCATACTGAACAGTAAGATATTAAATGAAAAAGTTCTGGTGGAAGCTACATACAAGGAGATTGAGAAGAGCAAGAGAAATTACTCAATCATTACACAGGGCAGGTGGGATCAATCTCATTACACACTCAGTTACAGTACATGCAGTATCTAAGCAACTCAGATAAAGGATTTATTCTCATTATCTGAACAAGTACTATATATACACCATTTGCTTATGGAAAAGAGAGGTATGGATAGAGAAGAAACTGAGTAGGTTCTCCAAGGATTGGTTTTATTCAGCATCACAAAATGGGTAAGCGAAATCTTCAAGTCTATAGGTGACATTAAGCTCTTATGGATATGCAAAAGCCATGTCAATGGCGGGGGCCGGGGGGGGGGGAACCCAGAAGGATCTTACAGAATGAAGCAAGTTGCTAAAAGACAGCAGATATACTTCAACACATAGATGCGATGTAACGCCTCTAGGGGAAAAACACTCCAAGCAATAGCTCTTTAACCACTTAACACTTCCATTTTCCCCAGTTCCAACTGCAGGAGGAAGGCTGAGTCACTGTTTTCTCTGAAGTCATCAGCTCAAAGTGCAGTAGCAGACCAAAACAAGGAACAAAACATTGTGTATCATTAGGAAGGGTACTAAAAACATGGTACTTACACATATTACTGTAAGAAACAAAGTATGCATATCTTGCTTGCAGTTCTGGTTTCTGCACCAGAAGGAATACAAACTGGAGTTAAGAGAATGTCTAAAACAGGGCAGCTGAAGCAATCGAGGGATGGAGCAGCTGCCACATAAGGCCAGACTGCAAGATCTGGGACTACTCATAGCTGGGAGGACATGAGGCTCACAGCGAATGTGACAACAGCTTACAAGCAGAAGCAGGAGGGAAAGAGAAAAAGGGAAAAGAAAATCAATGCAGCACTGCTGATCATCAAACCCTACCAGTATGAGTAGTAGGAGGCATTTGAGGAAACTACTGGAGATTAGCTTTAAATCAGTCACAGTGCCTCTCTACACAGCCAGCAGCAAGCTTCTTGCAGTTCCTGCTAGAGAAGGGTGTGGCAGCAGGTACCATCAGCAAGTTCAAAGGCAGTTGTCATATTCACAGCAGGTTTACAAGGGAAGATGACAAGGACTAGTCAGGAAGGTACCACCTGGCATCCCTGATACAACGGGAATGCCAAGGAAATACAGGGCCAGGCCTGCAAACTATGTAAACACCACCTTCTGCTGCCACTGATGCACACCACTAGGCTGGGGATCACTGGTCTCATCCAGCACCCTGGCTTGTATCTGAAATAGCATGGCCAGCAGGTCTAGGACAGTGATCGTCCCCCTGTACTTGTGAGTACACTGGTGAGGCTGCATCCTGAATCCTGTATTCAGTTTTGGGCCCCTCACTACAGGAAAAGACATTGAGGTGCTGCAGCATGTCCAGAGAAGGGCAATGCTGGTGAAGGGTCTAGAGCACAGGTCTTACGAGGAGCAGCTGCGAGAACTGGGGGTGTTTAGCCTGGAGAAAAGGAGGCTCAGGGGAGACCTTATCGCTCCCTACAACTACCTGAAAGGAGGCTGTAGGCAGGTAGGGGTAGGTCTCTTTGTCCAGATAACAAGTGATAACAACAAGAGGAAACAGCCTCAAGTTGTGCCAGGGGAGGTTTAGATTGGATATTAGGAAAAAATTCTTCCCTGAAAGGGTTGTCAAGCATTGGAACAGGCTGCCCAGGGAGGTGGTGGAATCACCATCCCTGAAGGTATTGAAAAGATGTGTAGATGTGGCACTTAGGGATATGGTTTAGTGGTGGACTTGGCAGTGCTAGGTTAACAGTTGGACTCAATCTTAAAGGTCTTTTCCAACCTAAATGATACTCTTATTCTTGTATTCTTAAACTTCCCATCTTGCAAAGCACAAATTCCCTCTGTGAAGATGTAGGAGAGTCACAAGCTTTAGACATAACTTATAAGAATACCTACTCAACAAGAAGTGCTGTTTCAAGAATGTCAGCTACATTATAGTAATGTTCCTGTCCTTTAATAGCTTATAACAAAAGGAGACACATTTAATTCTGAACAAGTCCAGGAAACCTTAAAACCACTTAAGATGTTTAAGGGGGGGACATATGTGTGCTTGCAATGGTTCAGATCTATCAGGAATATCTCCAGCACTGTGACCTTGGAAATTTCCTGATGAAAACACTGTGACATTTTATGAACCTAACAATTCAGGCCTCAGGCAAGCATAGGGAAAGCTTTAGACATGGACTCTGTACACGTCTAGCTACGCACCACCACCACCCTTTGTACTAGCGTGTGCTTGTTCTTAAAAGTGATAGGTTTAGTGAAATATTTTTTTCAAAAAGCATTGTCTTGACATTGCTTGCTATCACTGAATCTCCCTTTCCATGATGGACTCATGACATGACACCACAAGTTACCCATGTTTTCAAAAAGTGACAGGATTTCACAGTTTCTGTACTCACATACAAATTAGCACTGCATGCCAGTGAAGCTAGTTTGCACTCTGACAGGAACTCAGCAACAACATCGAGATGTTTCAGAAAGTAAAAGAAACGTTTTCCCAGGTACAGAAACAAACACCAAGGACACAGCCATGAACAGGAGAGAATTAGGAGGAAGTACTTCACCCAAAATACTAAAAAATAACTCAAATGGAGCTAAACAACCTGGACCACAAAAATTTATTGGGTGTTTTTTAACTGGAGTGGGGGGTGGCATTGTTTTTAAAAGGATAACTAGTTAAAAAGATTTAGAGTAACAATGTAACAAAACAAAAAAACCCACCCCAAGTTTGTTTGAATACTAGACCAGTATTTTGCAAGATTTTCAGTGGTTTTAAGACCAATTCTTAGAAAGTTGGGAGAGTCATTTCCCTACATGTTCCACCACTGTAAAATTATGCTGTTTCCATGGTTATGGACCACACATGGATTCCATTGTTACAGCAGTTTCAGAAACTAGAATTAAAGTTTTTAGTTTTTTTCATGTGAAGTTACAAAACATTCAAGACGAGTGAAAGAAGGTTGAAGATAATTAATGCAGCCAGGAGGAAGAAAAAGTTTGAAGGACAGCTTTCCAGTAAACACACACAAAGTAGTTTGTCAAAAGTTTAACAGAAGATTGTCACCTTTGTACTTACCTAAGGAAAAAGAAAAACCAAAAAGAGCAATTACTAGTTAACATTTGCATGCATGAGAAGACTAACTTAGTGCCTAAAAAATAAAACGCCTTATTGATCTCAATAGGATTACTGCAAGGTATTCAAAATGAGCTTGACAGCAGCTGCAGAATTTTTGTTCTATACAGAAGTCTGCCCCAATAAGCAAGTTGAAATCTATTTTTAGCAAGAACACTGGTGTTTTCTTAGACTAACAGTGATACTATGGATGGAGAAAAATTTAGCTGCAGTCAGAGCATGTTCTCAAAGAGAAGCATAACATCCCTTTACAACAAATGGGCATTTGCACAAGCATATGGCTTAGGGCATTTGTAGCCAGAGCTACACAGAGTCTGAAATCAGTTCTCCAGTGAGATGTGACAGTTTTGGATCTTAACGATGTAAGAAATAACAGAGAACTAAGTACAACATGTTCAGTGTGCTAGACAAACTTCCAGTATATTCATCACCACAGGCACAGGGATAACTCCTTTAATGTAATCTTGTTTCAGCCTTACAGATCTTACCAGGGACGCAGATTACAACACTTCCAACTACTGTTCGGAGGCACAACGTGCTGCGAAGTATAATTCTGGTGGGGTTTTTTTGGAAGTCAAAAAAGCTTTCCAAAACCTAGGTCACAAAGGAATATTGTTTCAAAAACCATCTAGACTGAATAAATGATTTGTCAAAGAACAGAATACACATAGGACAATGAGAATTAGCAAGGAGATAAAAGCAAACATTATTTTTACCATTACACAAGCATACATAATCATTTTTAAGCCAAAAAGACATAAAGCCTACCTCAGGGTCTTAAATAGGAATTCAGAGGCAACAGAAATAAAGACAAGAAACCAAGAAAAGGCAAAAGTCTCGTTATAGAGCTATATATTATGTGTTCATCTAAACTCACATAATTAATTTTTCTTGCTGTTTCATGATAGCAGTATTTAAGTCGCTTCCCCTCCCCCCCTGCAGGGAGATGGACCAACAGAAATAGAGACAAATCCTTTCCCTAGCTTCTCCTCTGTCTCCTTTTATACAGTTTTCCAGATGGAAAAGAGAGGACAAATTAAGACAGCAAAAAAGGATGACAAGCAAGGTAGGACGGAACCACAAGCAGAAAAAAAACAGCAAAAGAAAAAACACACACGTACAGCAGGACAAAGAAACCAAAAGAGATGACTGACGAAAACTAGATTACAAAAGAAAAAAAAAGGGGATAATGGGGGAACAAGACTGCAGACAGAGAATTTCAGCACACAACATGAGACAGGCTTTCTTCTCCTAATTGGTTCTGTCATGTAGCCGTCGGAGAGCAACCCTCAAAAGACAGTGTCATTCGTGTAAAAGGAAAACCCCCAACACGTTTGTTCTCTGTAAGAACATGATCAAACAAGAGACCCAGTTGGCTCGACAGAACACAACACACAGGCAACTTCCATATTCTGTTTGCTGCGACTTCCAAACACAGCCATTACTCATATCAGCAAAGCGAGCGAGTCATAGTTTGTTTTTAATACAGCAACACACAAAGTCTAGCATACATGATTAACAGATTCTCATATCCACAAACCCACTGAAAAATTTCAGCTTGGCATCATTAAGATTTTATCATTCCTGAATTGCAATTTAAGATAGTATTTTTTGCCTTAATCTGCTGCTCTATTTAATCAACTTAATGCACAGTAAAAACTTAATTTGACAAAATTGAAAGCATTATTCCTCCCTGCCTCTGGCATGAAACAGATTAAGACCACCAGAAATACTTGCAGAAAGATTTAAGATTCATTACATGTTAGGTGGCAGATAAACATTAGATATGCTATAAACTCTATCGTCTGTAGACTCAATAATGCGTCCAAGAGCTGTGGGTTTTAGTTAACACTACAATTACCTCCCCAGCAGCTAACCAAAGCTGTGCCTCCTACACAAGCCACAACTGTGATTTTTAAAGTTAAATCTCAAAAAATATTATTTCATACAATACTGACAAACTCCACAGACACTAGAGAGAAAGAACAAGGACAGCAAAGACAACTCTCAATTCACATATACTTTACATCTCCTGTGTAGGTTCCTGGTCAAAACCAGGCTGGATAAATGCATGGGTCAGAACAGAATGCATTCTAGGCCCAGGTCCCTGCTGTCTCAGATGAGACAGCAAGCAACTTACAGCTCTACCCAAAATTTATCAAGGTTCAATTTAAACTAATTAGATTATCCACAGAATATCGAAAGACAATGACAGAAAGCTGCCATATGTGAATGTCTGCAGGTCCATACAGAATGGCTTGAAGCTAGAAGTTAACACATGTCCACTAGTCAGCCCTGCTAGCAGCCCCTGAGCTGGAGGTACCCCAATGGTCCTGGGGCAAGACTGGAGCTGGTTCTGCAAGAAGCATCTCCTGTCATCCCAGGGCCAAGGCTACAGCATGACAGCACCATTTGTACTGTGAACAAACACTTCTGCCTTCAGGGCTGTCAAACCAATTTTCCTCACAAATAACTAACAAGCCAATTTTAAGGGCAACAACAGTGAAAGGAACCCTGATGGACTACTGTTCACAAAACACACACATGACTTTCTTAGCTAAAAATTACTAAGCCCCATAGCAACTCTGACTTACCTCATACTGGTAACTACTTAAATACTACAGAGTATTACCATCTATTCTATCATGATTTTGCATCTAGACATGACTTCTTAGAGAAAAAAATATTTTTCCAATGTAAAATACATCTACTATTAAAAAAGAAGTCTGAAATTTACTATTTCTGCTGCTAATAAGAGGCAGTGCTCTTTCACCTGAAGAGTATGTAGTCAAGTATTTCAGTAACAGTTTTTTCTATTTATGCAAAGGGATCATATAGCATATATACTTGTACAATTACATCTTACTTGAACTTGCTTTGCTGATACATAAACTACAATACTAACGGTGAAAACATATGCTGCCTATGTATGATTCCTTATCAGCAAACCAAGTTAGCTGTAACATGCATTGGCAGAAATAAAATCATGATGTAGTCATTTAAGACTAAATGAAAAAGGACCACAAAGATCCTATTATGTAAGCATATTTGGTACAACTCCGTGTATGTTGGACTCAGTAGACATAACACAAAGGTTAGAATTCAAGATCAAAGAAGCGTACAGAAGACATGTGCTTTTGCCTCAGCAATGAGTGCTAGAGAGCAATAAAACATGTAAGATTTTTGTATGACAATGTAATCTGTAGGAAATTACAGCAACAATAATAAAACCTAAACCAAGAAAAAAAAAACCTTGTTAAGCTTTTTGACTTTTTCACTGATACTGTAATTTATTCATTACCCCATCATTCTGCACAACTGAAAAACCACCACCAGCCCGCCTCTTCCTATTTCAAAGAAGAGTAAGTTATTTGCGGACTATTCTCTAAAACATTTCTTTTCTAATCATTCATTGGGCATGGAGGAAGAAAAGACCAGCAAAAAAAGCTATCCAGCTTTCTCTCCTTCTGATCCAAGTTGGACAAAGTCAGATACCACCAAATTCCATGAAAGTAAGAACAAAGAATTAAATTCAGTCACAGCAATTATCTAGAACTGAACTGACAGCTGTTTCACACACTTTCAACCTCAGTAACATGAAAGTCAACAATTTTTTATTAGACTATGATCTAATTTTCAAAGGATCATGTATGAGGTGTCAGGTACCACTAGCACACCAAGCTATTTAGAATACATTGTAACAATATTGCTACACCCTATAATGTGCAGAATATAGACACAATGCTTATTAAAAAAATTAATTGAAATATAACATTGAGTTCTCTTTTCCCCAGTATTCCCTCTCTGAATTGCTGGTGAAGGTATCCTAAAACTCACCCTCAAAAAAAAAAAAAAAAAAATCATTTGAGTTCAGGCTTGAAGGATAAATGAGAAATAAAATGGCTTAAGGTCCAAATTAAAAACCTTATTGAAATTTCCAGTAATTACTGCAAAGAGACTCATTTTCAGTGGAAGCTGTTCAAGATCTTATCAGGTTCAGAGTGGATGTGAACTTAAAATTGCTCGAAGACGTTAAAGTAATTTTGGTACAAAATCATCCAGCTACTGCGCAAGGATGGCAGTATTTCAAGAACTTCTGAACACATACATCTTTGCTGATATGCAGAAAGATCAAATTAAAGAACTACAGTGTGTACTTACTCCACTGTCAGCTCTGGTACAGTTAATATTTATTTCATCATTCTGCAAACTAAGCATTTGTGACAGTACAAAGAAATTTCAGGCCGCATATGCTAACAACATGTCATGGTACTGGAGTTGAAATAATTTCTACTTTCTATTCATGCATTTCTTCTTAAGTGGGGCTGCAGCAGACAAGTTCTTAATAACAGGATACTGAAAGCTCAAAGCAAACCAGAGGAAGCTTAAAGAATGAAAGAATTATTTTCAGCCTAAATGACAAGGATGTTAACCCTGTTGCAACATGAACACAATTTAAGTCCATCCCTTTATCTCCCTTTTCTTAATTCCTGAATCACAGAGGAAAAAATCACAAAGCCAGAAGGAAACCACAGAAATCCTCTAGAAGAATTTGGGGTAAACTGGTCAACTCTGGCCTCCAGAGAAGCAGAGCAGTGACTTTTCCTATCACCGTAGCAGATTCAGCTGGATTAAGTCTGTCAGTGGCCTAAAGCCTTCCCCAGTAACCCAAGGCTGGAATCAGTGAATCAGAAAATGGATTGGATTATGAGGGACCTTAAAGATCATCTAAATCCAACCCCACCTGCTGTGGGCAAGGACATCTTTCACTATATCAAATTGCTTAAAGACCTGGACCACTCTGACCTTGAACACTTCCAGCAATGGGGCATCCCCAACTTCTCAGGGCAGTCTCTTCCAGTGTCTCATCTTCCTCACAGTAAAAAATTTCTTCTTTATATCCAACCTAAATTTACCCTCTTTCAAACTTAAAACCATTACCCCTTGTCTCGTCATTACAGGCCCTCTGTCCTTCTTATCAGCACTCTTGGCTGCATAACCAGGAGCAGAATGAAGACCACATAACCCAAGGGGAAATGGTCAGCGACCTGCTACACCACTCAGCCACATACAAGTCTATCGGGCTGGATGGGATGCACCCTAGGGTATTGCAGGAGCTGGCAGAAGTGCTCACCAAGCTACTTTCAATCACTGATCAGCAGTACTGGCTAACTGGGGAGGTCCCAGTTGACTGGAAGTTAGCAAATGTGATGTCCATCTACAAGAAGAGCAGGAAGGAGGACTACAGGCCTGTCAGTCTGACCTTGGTGCCAGAGAAGGTCATGGAGCAGATCATCTAGAGTACATGGCACAAACAAGACAACCAGATGATCACACCCCGTCAGCATGCATTTATGAAAGGCAGGTCCTGCTTACCTAACCTCCTTCTATGACAAGGCAACTTGATTACTGGATGAAGGAAAGGCTGTGCATGTTGTTTACCTAGACTTTAGTAAAGCCTTTGACACAGTTTCCCACAGCATTCTACTGGAGAAACTGGCTTCTCATGGCTTGGATGGGTGTACTCTATGATGGGCAAAAATACTGGCTGGATGCCCAAGCCCAAAGAGTGGTGGTGAACGGAGTTACATCCAGCTGGCAGCTGGTCACAAGTGCTCCCCAAGGTCCCCAGAGCTCAGTATTGGGGCCAGTTCTTTTTAGTATCTTTATCAATGATCTGGACAAGGGAATGGAGTGCACCCCCAAGAAGTTTGCAGACACCAAGCTGGGAAAGTGTTTTATCTGCTTGAGATTAGGAAGCTCTGAAGAGGGATCTGGACAAGCTGGATCGATGGGCCGAGGCCACTTGTATGAGGTTCAAGAAGAAGTGCCAGGTCTTGCACTTGGCTCACAACAACCCCATACCATGCTACAGGCTTGGGGAAGAGTAGCTGGAAAGATGCCCAGCGGGAAAGGACCTGGGTGTACTGGCTGACAGCCAGCTGAACATGAGCCAGCAGTGTGCCCAAGTGGCCAATAGCATCCTGGCTTGTATCTGAAATAGCATGGCGAGCAGGACTAGGGCAGTGATTGTTCCCCTGTACTCGGCACTGGTGAGGCCGCACCTCGAATACTGTGTTCAGTTTTGGGCCCCTCGCTACAAGAAAGACATTGAGGTGCTGGAGCATGTCTAGAGAAGGGCAAGGAAGCTGGTGAAGGGTCTGGAGCAGGAGTTTGAGGAGGAGCAGCTGAGGGACCTGGGGTTGTTTAGCCTGGAGAAAAGGAGGCTCAGGGGAGAGAGACCTTACTGCTCTCTGCATTTACCTGAAAGGAAGTTGTAGCGAGGTGGGTGTCAGTCTTCTCCCAGGTAACAAGTGATGAGAACAAGAGGAGGTGGCCTCAAGTTGCACCAGGGGAGGTTTAGATTGGATATTAAGAAAAACTTCTTCCCTGAAAGGGTTACGAAGCTTTGGAACAGGCTGCCCAAGGAAGTGGTTGAGGCACCATCCCTGAAAGCATTGAAAAGACATGTAGATGTGGTGCTTAGGAACATGGTTTAGTGGTGGACTTGGCAGTGCTGGGTTAATGGTTGGACTCTATCTTAAATTTCTTTTCCAAACTAAACAGTTCTATGATTCTCACAAGCCCCCTTTCTATACTGAAATGCCACAATAAGGTCTCCCCAGGGTCCTCTCTTCTCCAGGCTCAACACCACCAACTCTCTCAGACTGTCTTCATAGAAGGTGCACCAGCTCTTGGATCACTTCCGTGGCCCTCCTCTGGACCAGCTCCAACAAGTCCATGTCTGTCTTGCACTTGGGGCCCCAGAGCTGGATGCGTACTCCAGGTGGGGTCTCACCACAGTATAGGGGGAGAATCACCTCTGCCGACCTGCTGGCCATGCTTCTTTGCATGCAGCCCAGGATATGATTTGCTTTCTGGGCTGCAAGCACACATTGTACAAATGCATAATCTTTTGGGGCAGACTCATTTTTTTCCATAGTGCAATTACACGTCTCCCTGATCAATCTATCTGTTAAAAACACAAAAACAACACTACAACAAATTCCCCATAGTTGGAGAATTAGCTGGAAACTTGTACTGGTCTTCAAGTACACAGTCCTAAGTCTTTCCCCTCCAGAGAGTTTCTCTAAAACTGGAACTTTAGAAAAAGATTAATTCCTCCTGCTATCCCATTTAGCCATGCGTATCCCATCCCCTTATTGGATGTTTTTGTAAGTTTTCAGACTTATTCTTACCTCAGCAGCTGTAAAGATCACTTCACTTTTTACAGTGCAAATGAAAACTGAAACAATGCCAGAAAGCTTCTGAATTTAAAAAGCAAGACTACAATGCAGATGAATGGCACAGCACAGTGCTTAATAGGACATCCAAAATCACAAGACCACCTTATAAACTTCCAACACAATTTTACCTTCTTAAAATATTAAAATAATTACATCGCTTTGAAATACCAAGTTTAAACATGTAAAAATCAAGAAACTTTTCTGAATAGTTTATTAAAGCATTATTTACAACACACCCATATTTTGAACACCATCACAGTGTTCAGAACACTCTTGAACAAGAAAGCAAAACAATGATCAGTGTGGCCAGTTTATCTAACACACCTGTACAGTAGCAAATCTTCCATTAAACTAATCTGACCTGCCACAACCTGCCTCCTGACAGCCATTTTGGCTAACCCCTGAGCCCCAACCCCACCTCCTTACAATCAGCTGGCAAGAAGTATCATAGTACTCTGCATGGTTCAAAGTTCCAGGCTTACCAGTTTGGGGGATACCATGTGTCACTCATGTCAGTAGCCTGAAATCAGCAGCTCCATTCAGCTGTGTTTTGAAGCTTCTGCCTCTGTGCGGTTTGCAAGGAATCAGTTTGTGGCCAAAAAAGCATGAGGGAGAGGATAACAGAGAGGTGGCATGCAGCTCAAGTTTAATTTAGGAAAGCAAGGTAACGACAGACAATACTGTCACTGAGAACATGACCATAGAGAGGAAAGTGTAATGTCAGACGCAGTGACTTGTAATGGTTTCATCCTGTCCAAGGGAGTTTCTGTGCAGGGAAGAAGGGTATCATCTGGTCCAGACTACCTCTTACAGAGAACATACCCAAAAATCATACATCATTAGGATAAGCCTTAAAATATACTAGCTGAAACTCATTTAGGTCAACTCAGAAAAAAACCACACTGAAAAAGAAAGATTTCAATTTTTTTCCCCACACAGCCTTTTTTTAATTAAGACATCTTCACATCTGTCTGCAGACACTAGACAATATCAACAGGTTTGGCAACTACATTAGCTCTAAAATTTAAAGTCTCCAAATTATACACTGTTCCAAAAATCATGAAGTGCAGTTTTGAGGGTGGGCAGACAGCAGTGACTTGTTGTGAGTCATCCTGACACCGCTTTCCAAAGCACTCACATGAATGCAAGAACATCAAAGTTTTACTTTTCTGACCTGTCCCACATCCAGAACATCTCTTTCTGAAAATTTTGAGGAAAAATACTACCTGGTTTGGCTTCTAAGAAGTTAATACCAAAAGAATATAAAGCTCCAGCTCCTCCATCTCTTCTCCAAAGTACAAAAATAACAAGCTAGACTGAGAAACTACAGACTTCATCTTTATGCAGGCTTCCAAGACTTAGTCTTTGCACGACTTAACTCCCCACTATCTCCTCAGCCTCCATCCCAAACCCTAAAACTAAAACCATTCAAAATGCAAAATGTGTTACTTTTGCAGTTGTGGTAAGCAAATACAGTAGTTTTGCCACAAAATGACTTGCGGTCCCTCCCATGCAGATCATCAGTGGACACCTTGCCTTCTTATAAACTGCTGGTTGATGGAGCCAACCTATTACATCTCATGTCCTAAGGCCAAGACCACTCTCCTTCCTGACATCAGCTTTTCAATTACATCTCAAAGACAAAAGAACAAACAAGGGACCCCGACGTTACCTGCTGAAGAGTTAAGGCTATCCCACTGCGTTACACCCATGATGATGAGCTGCTAGAAGTTAAAGACAAGACTTCCAGGTATTAAGTAGCTCTTTTCAATGGCTGAACTCAACAGCTGCCCTCTATGAAACAGTTGCTGGTGGGCTTTTCAGTTTCGCATTATGACCAAGACTAGAGACCTGATGGACCTCTACCGCAACACCCTTTAAAGATAGGTATGTTATTCAAATGAAAGGCAATCAATTGTAACATTAAGAACCAAATGAATGTGCATGCAAATGCTTTTAAGTATCATAAAATACTAAAAATAACTCTTATGGCCTCATACAACAGCCACAAAAATATGCTTTAGGGACAAAATCCTCTCATTCAAGAAAACCATGACAGATGATGCGATTTAATTCACATGTATAAATTGTGAGAATAAGCTAGCAGAAGCCTATGTTGGGAACACTGACGGACAGAATTACAGCCCTGATTACTGGCTAAATACTAACGTTTGTGACTGAAAGCTCCAGAAAACTGAGGTCTAACTTCTGGGTTTTTTGAAAACTGAATGCCACGAGATGGACAGTGTGAACAGCAAACGTGTGGAATTTCGAAGTATTTTACATGCAGATAATGTTACTTTCACATTAGAAAGTACACAGGCAACAGCTTATTTCTTATTTCCTTCTATCCTTACCTTCCCCTTCATATTTACAAGCATTTCAAAGAGTAACTTGGCACAGCAAAACTAGCTAGTCCGAAGTTCGTGAAATCAGTTAAATGTGAACCACATGTGTAAAACACAGAAATTTGTAACTCAGATGCCTTGTTTTCAGAACCACATGTATTTAAGTATTATGCTGGAGATCAATTAATCACAACTCAGAAGTGCCTTGAAGCTTACGAACCAGCAATACACAAATCAATACTTAATTTGCAGTCAGCATAGGAGTTAAAAGTAACGAAGTTATCTACCTAGTGTATATGTTATAAACCACAAAGTGAAATAAATACCAGTGTGCACTACCAACAGCCTCAAATACATACTACGAATATTTCAATGTAGTTTTTTAAAATACCTCTTGCTTTTAACAAAGATTTGTTAACAACCACCCCATTTAAGCTACAAATGGCATGTATGTGCCACTATTTGCATAATCCAAAAGTCCAAAACCAAATTTTTTCCACATATTTCTTTTTCTACTACAGGGAATAAAGGAGTCTTGGAGAGTTTTCCTTGTCTTTGGACTGCTCACTTCCCTGACTGCTTCCCTCCTTCAAATTTCTGCATTCTTCAGACATTTGAGGTATAGCAGACAAATCAAGACATGTTCTTGCTTCATAATACATTTTAGGCAAATGTAACAATACAAGAGGACAGTAAAAATAAGAGAATGCGAAGTTACCAGGATTTCCTGAACAGACTGATCTGACCTCAATTAAGTCATCAGACCAGCTATACAGAAAAATAATAGTTCTACCATCCCAAAAGCAACAAGTCTTCTGTTCAGTTTCTATAATTAACTATAACTTCTATGAGAGCAGAAATTCTAGATGTGAGAACAAGCTTTGGATCCTTCCTACAAACTGTTTTTCAAATGTTCACAGGTTCCCACTAATTTCTCTTGAAAAATTATTTTGAGGAAAGGGGAAAAAAGTTCATGCTAAAGTAATATATTTTAAACTAAACTCCGCCCAAATCACCCAAACAACAAAAGTATTTTACCATTCAGATGCAAATTCCGGGATTAAATATGTTGTTTAAAAATATAAACCAGGTAAGGAATTTGAATGAAGAAGGGATTATGTTCTCTGGTACTTAAAAACAGATGAGCCTTCTGACTGAACACAATCCTCCCTCCCCACTTTAGTGCTTCCACGCTTTTTCCACTAAGAATTAGGGGATGTAGAACTTGCATTAGAAAGGCATTACAAGCTACAAGAATTATTCACTCTGTATTTGTGCATTTCAGCTACTTCTCAAATCTGTGATGCTCCTCTGAATAGGGCCATCAAGTTTTCTTTGTATAAGCATACTTTCAAGGGGGAGTTTTAGTTAGAAAAGCTAAAACATCATCTTCTGACCTGTATTACTCGTGCTGCTTCTATACAGTTATTGTAGTGATGGTAGCAGCATTCTGTGCAGGTTTTTGTACTGTCATCACTATGGATACACAGACCACCAGTATATTAAGCAATGTAACTTACTGTTTTCCTTATGTCATTCTTTCTCCTTTCCAGGGGAGGAGCTGCATTTATGTTATGGCTCCAGAGCTAAGCGTTTATTATCAAAAGCAACATAAAAAATACTAAGTCCCTGTATTAGTAGCAAGATTCAGTAATTTTTATGTCACTTGAGCTCTGGATTTAGTATAGAGCTCTAACTCTTAACCTTTTCCTTCAAAAAGTGAAAGAGTAACTGGTAAAAGTTTCACACCATATACATATGTTTATGTGCATACACACATCCCCCAAGCAAGTCTTCCAGGTAGCTTTGGCTTGGCTTCTCTTCAAACCTTATGAACAGGAAAGCTCTGAACTGAAGCCCAGGCTTCACCACCAGCACCAGATGTCCTGTCCTTTATTGACTACCTACACCCATACAAGGTCTCCTGGAGAAAGCAGGCCTCAAGATAAAACTGAAAGCATCACCCATAAAAGCCTTCCCCAATAAAGATGTAGAGGCCATAGTTTAACAATCACCTTCATTTAGGGTCCCATCTGTTTAGGATTTAGCATAGAGCTAGAAGCACAAGGCTGTATACAAATATATCTTACGCTCAGGAATTTTAAGGTATCAAAGAAGGGCTAATACCTAGCCCTGAACACCACACAAAAAGGAGATGCAATTTAAGATCCCGTTTGCAGCTTTGTTTTTCAAAACCAAAAAATATTATGCAGAGACTTCTAAGGTAAATTATTCACCATAATAAGAGTTCAACTAAAATTTATATGTAAAGCAATTTATAAAAGTCAGTATACGTTAAAGGCAGAGGAGTACAGCCTGAATAGTTCTGCTTAAAATAACTAGGATACAATATGGCTCAGACTCCCAGGAATATCACTACTAGCAAAACAACACGAAAAGACTTCCAGAAACAGGAGAAAGTTAAAATACATTGAGTATTGTACTATTAGAAAAAGCCTATCATTCCTTTTGGATATTGCCCTTGTAGAGATCATTTAGAATAAAAGAATAGGCTGAAAGGCAGAACTCCAGGATTACAGCTGCCCCAGCTCTTCTGGGCCTTCCTATGATTCTGCCAAGCTTTTATCATCCTATCCTGAAAGTTAAACTGAATAGACTGATCCTGAAAGAGGGAAATGACAACACAACCACCTGCTTACAATACATACAAAAATAACCTGGAATGCCAAGCTTGGAGTCCTGCTGACAGCCATGACTTTAAGTGCCCTTTTCCCTTCCACATTCTAAATACTATTTTACCAAAATAAGATATTACCTTTTTTTTTTTAATGGGAATCTTGGTAAGCAATTTAAAGACTGCACCTTCCACAATACAGCTGTGAGTAGACTGTGTTACAATATACCTTCCAGATGTTGTTAAAGGGCAGTATTTCAGTGGTACCTGGAACAGCTATTAATAACTTCTGCTAGGCAACCAGGGCTCCCATTTGGTACAAAGCATTGTATCTTATTTAATGCATTCGTTTATGGGTGCAGTGATATGACTATTGCCTTCTCATGTCCTCTTCATCCTCCTTAAGAAGGAAACACTTCTCAAGCTGCATTTGTCCAGAATCTCGCTGAGGGAATTCAAGTTGACTGCTTTACTTCTTGCCACAGTTAAAAAAAAAAAAACAAAACAAAACCAAACCAAAACTGATACATAGCCACCAGCAAAAAACAAACAAAAGAGCCACCAGTAAAAAAAAACAAAAGAAATCACATCACTTGATAGTCATCTACTCTATACCCAAGACAGCAGTATGTGTGGACAGTATACAATATAATCAAAAATAAACCACTGTTTCTGCCAGTCCCTGCTACTGTAAATGGATTTAATGACATTCCAGTACATGAAAACACAGCGCTTCCGAAACAGAATAGTTTCACAAGAAACTGGCATCTAAAGAATTATGTTGCACTGGGAAGATTTACACTACTCAAGGTCCCAAAGAAGAAACAGTGTAAGCAAACCAAATTAACTACAGGCATCTAGGCATAAAGGGGAGTCAGGCCAATTTGAACTGATTTATACTGGCCATTCACATAGAACTGGTCACATGTCTTACAAATACATGAGAAGGAAAGACGGCACATCAGAGGCTTCTAACACTGTGTCACATGATTTCCCACCCACCAGCTTTACAACCAGGTAAGAATAGCCAGCCTTGCATACACAAAATGAGTTTACTAGCAAGACAATGTCACCACAGAAAATTGGGAGGTTTTAGTAAATCAAAAGTAAACAGGAACTGTTGAGACTATAGAGATACGGGGAAAAATAAATGAAAAACCAATATTATGTTGGGACTTCCGAACACAGGGTGCCAAACATAACGGACACAAGCAATCTTTTCACTTTATACAATGCTGATAAGGGTTAACCTGGAATATCAGGTCCTGTATGGTGTACAGCACAATATTTATAAGCCGTGAATTTCCTGAGGAACGAAATTCCCTGCATCTCGGGCACTGCTAATTAAAACACATTTCAGGAAGTGCACTTCAGACTGCTTCTCTTCAGAGGAAGTTCTCTTTGAGTGTCTGCCAGGAAATAACCCAGATCATTCCTTTACTACAGCACACACAAACCAACCTTGGCCACCCCATGGGTTGTCACTTGCTGGTCCTGCTGCCTATGAAGTTGGCCACTGTTTTTTCCACAATATTTTACGACTTCTCAGTACATTTGTACCCACTAGTTTTCCTTTTCTTACAAGCACACTCGTTACAACCTGCTCTACAACTACAACTTAAGAGGCTATATACCAATAACAAACACCATCACAAAGGATAACATCACGCCTGGCAAGTCTAACTCAGTTTACAGGTAAAAAATGAACTTTTCAAGCCTCGAAAAGATGGTTTAGTTTGAATTTTGGTCTTTTTGATGCTCCCAAAAATTCAAGTTTTCTTCTTACAAGCAGGAAGGTAACACACTTTTCAAGGTGCAAGGCTGATAGAGTTGATTCACTAAGTGTCTGAAATCTGGATGTACTGGAAAGTTAAAAAGTCAACGATCTAGCAGCAGGGAGCACATTATCATTGACTGTTTTGTATAAGAATGAATCTTCGTGAACGATTCAGAGATCCTGCTACTTTTAGAAACTTTCCTAGGCCAGTCTTAAAACAGTCTCGTGCATTTCCTGCAGCAAATCACAGGTAGTACAGATCCTAATCCATTAACCAAAATACAGTATCAAAGGATGATTATACATTACAAGCGAGCAAGTGAAGTGTTCTCACAGAAACAGAGCTACAGTGAACTTTACTGCAAATACAGCCCCTGCATTCCCTTGCTCTAAGTCTATTCTTAGAAAAGTGAAAATACTTTAGTGGGATGAACAGAATAGCCATACTGAAACAGAGTTAGTTTTGCTTTTTAGACCAATAAAATGGGTTGCATTCACCTTCATTACAACTACAAATAAGAGCCTACCACCATAATAGTTAAAAAACCACGTACAGGCACGTTTGATTCCAGATACAAGAACTCCTCTTACTGATTTGGAACATGTCAACAAGGATGCACAAACTTGAACAGGTATGCGTTTGCAGGGCTGGGATGAAGAAAAAAGTTCGCTGCCCCTAGACAAGAATAATAATATTTTCTTCTATTCAACCTTTCCAAGCTGAAGCAATGCTGCAACGTACAGACTAAGGCCCTGATGTATAGGGAAAAGCTTCATGGATGTTAAACTAAGTCAATCATTCAGAAATCTGCAATTTAAATAGTCTGGAAGGTAGCAGCAGCAGGGCTATTCCTGGCATCATCAGAATGTACTACTACAGATCCATCCAAGTAGTATTACAAAGGAGTACTATTTACAGACTCAAACTTTGTTTTCTGCTTTATATTTTCCTACTGACACTTACCACAAGGGCTAGCAATCAAAACAAATAATTTTGGTATACAGAAGACCTTTGGCACCTCCAGAGGGAAGACTAAAACCCTATTTCATTCTACTTTAGTAACGTATTCCAAGATATGTCCACACAGGCAGAGATTTTATTAAACTCCACTGAGGGATGAGACAATTAAGGAGAATATCACAAGCACTGAAATTTATTACCCTCAGCCTATTTCTATGTAAAAGACAACAGTTGCTCTGGGCAAGAGGCTAAGGAACAACAGCTATGCTGAGCAAAGGCCAGGACAGAGTTCAGAAAGGCACTAGGCACCACGTGGCATGGTTTGTGTTTATTACATTCAAGTTCACTGCTTTTAAAACTCTGGTGACGCCTGCCAACTCAGATAGAGCACAGAGCCCTTCACAGTAAGAATGCAGCCGGAGAGAAGAGCATGTTCTGCACTGAACCACTGGTGAACTCACACACGCTTGTGAATCCAGCCTGCTCGGAAGAAGTTGAAGTTTACCATAACCTTGGTGGAAAAGTTCAGCTTTCTCCAATGCCTCAAAAGTCCACAGTAATAGATCAGATAGCAAGCCAAGCAAAATCCCACTTTCAGAAGCCAGGAGGAGCCATAAGCACATAGGTGTTATTGGCAAGAAACAACGTACATTAATTATCTTGATACTTGAGAACAGAGTGGTTTTTCTTTCATTTCAAGTTCAAACTGAAAGCTTCTGAAACAGATTTTGTAACAAGAAGGGAAAAGCCCTGCATGTATTAAAACAAGATTACATGCATAACATCCAAAATATACAGAAAACATGGATCTTTAAGATTTCATTAGGGAAGCATTTCTTACTGTAAGAGATAAAAAGGAACATTAATTTATGAATCTGCCATACTGTCTTTAAACAAGTGCTATGCTGGATACAACAAGCTTGCTCATCAAATACTATGTTAATTTCAATTGAAATAAAACCATCAAGTCAGAAAGTATCTGATGTCACTTGTAATAGGGATGCAATCAGGAGAACATCTTTTGGAAGCTGCTTTTTTGGTGGAAGTGCTAGCATGACCTACTGTCAATGGCTGTCTAATATCTTTGAAAACACAAGCACAGTAAATACCCATACCATTACATGCACTCTTACTTACAGAATCCCTGTACCAATTCAGTGCATAAAGGCTGGACTGAGGAGTAAGTCAGAATTATAAAGCTAAACAAAACTGTTGCTCATAATACCTTCCTATTGATAGCTGTCTTCTGCATTCGCTAATAAAAAAATCATATAATCATTGGGTTGGAAAGGAACTTTACAATCATCAAGTTCAACCATTAACCAGCACTGCCAAGTCCACCACTAAACCATGTTCCTAAGCACCACATCTACATGTCTTTTCAATACTTTCAGGGATGGTGCCTCAACCACTTCCTTGAGCAGCCTGTTCCAAAGCTTGGTAACCCTTTCAGGGAAGAAATTTTTCCTAATATCCAATCCAAACCTCCCCTGGTGCAACTTGAGGCCACCTCCTCTTGTTCTCATCACTTGTTACCTGGGAGAAGAGACTGACACCCACCTCGCTACAACTTCCTTTCAGGTAAATGCAGAGAGCAGTAAGGTCTCTCTCCCCTGAGCCTCCTTTTCTCCAGGCTGAAGAACTCCAGATCCCTCAGCCACTTCTCAGAAGACTTGTGCTCCGGACCCTTCGTCAGCTTCCTTGCCCTTCTCTGGACATGCTGCAGCACCTCAACGTCTTTCTTGTAGTGAGGGACCCAAAACTGAACACAGTATTCAAGGTGTAGCCTCACCAGTGTCAAGTACAGGGGGACAATCTCTTCCCTAGTCCTGCTGGCCACACTGTTTCTAATACAGGCCGGGATGCCATTGGCCTTCTTGGCCACCTGGGCACACTGCTGGCTCATGTTCAGCTGGCTGTCAGCAAACAGCCCCAGGTCCTTTCCCACTGGGTAGCTTTCCAATCCCTTTGCCCCAAGCCTGTAGCATGGTATGGGGTTGTTGTGAGCCAAGTGCAAGACCTGGCACTTCTTCTTGAACCTCATACAAGTGGCCTTGGCCCATCAACCTAGCTTGTCCAAATCCCTCTGCAAGAGCTTTCCAACCCTCAAGCAGATCAACGCATCTGTCCAGCCTGGTGTCATCTGCAAACTTCCTGGCAGGTACACTTGACCCCTTGTCCAGATCATTGATAAAGATATTAAACAGAACTGGCCCCAATACTGAGTCCTGCAAAGCACCACTTTTGACCAGGTATTCAAGAATAAATAACTAGCATCAGGAAGACAACAAGAATACTTTATGAGCTGAAGCAATTAAGTATCATTTACACATTCAGGGTTTCTGGATGATGTTAGCAGAGTCATTTAGTCAATTTTTCTGCAATCACCATGCTTTTCTGTCATGGACACATGCCTTGGATACCTGGGGGGTTAAATACAGAACTGCCAAGTACTTTCAGGTGCTATTCAAAACAGTGAGAGTTCTGGTTTGAGTGCACATTTTAAGTGTCACAACAAAAAAAATGGCACATCTGAGCAGGGACCCAAAATTTAAACCTTTGATCCTAAGTTCTGTGACTCTGTCCAATACAGATACCAATAATACCATAAGGTGAATGGGTAAGGCCAGTACTACCATGGCAAACTTCACAGGAAAAATCCATCCTGGAAGAAAAGGACTTGAAGATTGCAGTGAATAGACAAGTATATTTTTGGTACCAAACAAGTTACTGGTTCTGTGGAACAAAGTATGTGATAGCATAACAAAAACACTAACGTGATACACATAAGAGCTTAAGTTTTTGCAATATGAATACAAGACTTAAAATAACAGTTTATAAAGCAGCTGGGTAAGCAAGAGATTCTGTACATTTTTCTGTCATTTCCACTACTGGCATATGTAATACCGATTCCAAAGAGTAAGCAGCACTAACGTCTTCCCCCTACCAAATCCCCAGTCAGAAAAAATACACATACCTCAATGTAAACCTGAAAATCAGAAGTACTTCCAATTTACATTTAAGATCTTTTGCTGTTTCCTCCTACTTGCCATTATATTTCACTGCCTTGTTATTCACTGGGCTGGTTTTCTACAGAGTCTTATCTAGGAAGGTATTGTAAGATATTTACCTAACAAACTAATAAATACTTAGTTGTCATGGTTTTACCAGACTATAACTCACTTCAGCCTTCTACAAACCACATATCCCGAAGAACAAATGGCTTCAGTGCTTTTTTGACTATGACATCACAACAGTCATAGCTGTTCCTTTTAAAAGGTTAAACAAAATGAAAGGAAGCATAAGAAAAAACCCGCGGAACCACAGGTCTGACGTATAGGCCTTTATACACGACAAACTGAATTTTGCCACCCCCCCGACACCTTGTTTTCTTGATTTCCCACACTATTAGTTTTTCATGTTCAGAAAATATTTCTAAAATGTCTGCGCTTCCATCTGAATCTTAATTCAGAAATAACATAACACTTAAGGCAGCAAGTTTTAGTCTTAATAAAAATAACAGTACTGGTGCTTTTTGTTCAAACTGAAGTACTTTGGGTTTTTTCCAGTTTAGGTGACAGAACTGAAGACTACTATTCTTTTAAACCACTCAACTTATGCCTTGCAGTGGTGAAAGCAGACAGAATTCCTTGGAAAAAGCTAATCACATAATACAAACAAACATCATCCCATACCAGAAAAGGGAAGGGAGAAAGTAGAAAGGAGAAGCAATTAATCACCATAAACTTGAAAACTGGAGTTTAAGAAGGGCTGACTAATACCCAGACCACTCAGTAAGAAGTTCAGCAAAAAAGTTACTGAAGAATAAAAAATATCCACCCCTGCAAATTTAGATAGTCAGGAGAATGCTAAGTGACCCTCTGCTGTTTCCTGAAGGTGAAAATATGGAGAGATCCTGGACAGGATCTATTCTGAAGCTGAACTGCAGGGTAACAGCATGAAGCCCCAGCAGAGGCCTAGTCCACGTGAAATGCTAGTGGACACACCTCGTTTGCTCTCAAGTGTATTACAGCCCAGACAAGGAAAACAATGTAATCTAAAAGAGGTTATATATAAGTCTTAAACAAGGCTCCCTGCATCAGCAAGTTAGATGTAGAAGTGCTCCTGAAGTAGCAAGAGATGAGTTTTATCTGCCAAAGCCTAAGCAATAGAAAAAAAAAGTAACATAATACAGGCTCCCAAACCACCAACCACAGGGAAAGCTGTAGAAAATATAATAAATAAAAAACAACAACAAAAACCACAAACCAGAAAAGAAAAACAAAGGAAGAAAAAGGATCCAACAAATTATTCTGGCCACCCTCACATGTAAGAATATTCCAAATATCCACGTATGTCAACAGCAATAAAAGCAGAAGTCAGAAATACCAAGTATACTGAGGAGTAAAACTGAAGTTTGCAAATATAACCATTCACCCTGGAAGAGGAATCAAGGAACCAAACAAGGAACCAAAAAATAGGAGACCAGAAATAGATTCCTGTAATACAAAGAATACTGTGGTTATCCAACTTCCCTACTCCTGCTTATAGCTAAACTACTTAAGATTAGGCCAAGTGCCCCTACAGTGAAGATTTTGCTTAACACAAATTTTTATGTATTGTAATAAAGCAAAATATGAAAACAGAAATTCATTAACGTTTCACTCCAACATGTCTGTCTGGTCAGACAACTTCCAGCTAAGTAGGTTTGGTAGGTGAAAAAACACCTTACAAATTCCTTCCACGCACAATAAATTACTTGCTGCGCAGGTCTACCCATCTCTGTATCCCTCAGGCTGAATGAAAGGGCCATAAATGGGATGTCAGAGAAAGGCCTGTTCTAGGAGGCACAGGGAAAAAGAGAAATCAAGAAATTCTGTTTTAACACCCACTGTTTAAATAAAAAATCTCAACTGGAACAGTTTTACCCAGACTAAAACCCTGTGTGAAAGTGAAATCATTAGCTGTTCTACATACCTTAAGCAGACTTTCCAGCTCTCAGCAGCTGGTGCTCAATACAGGATGAAACATGAAATCTGAAACAAACATTTAGAATTGATTAGGATATTTTCATGACCTAACATCAAAGTAGTCAAATATCCAACAAACACAGAAGCAAGTAGCTGATATTCTTATTATGAAGACTAGATAATCTTCCAAAGGAGCCCTACTTTACAAATGCAGATTTTTTAGCTAGGAGTCCACAGGGCAAAAACAAAACAAAACAAAAGAAAAACCCAAAACCAGACAAACAAACAAAAAGAAAACACACAAAAGTTTTTAGAAGTAGAAGTCAGGGGCTTATATTTGAACTCAAAATAGATACTCAGAAAACAAGTTGCCAGAAATCCTGTAGGTCTCATCAAAGTAAGCTACAAATCTCACAAGTTGTATGGTTTTGGTATCTTGAAGAAGGAAGGTTAAAGGATGAAGTGAACCTTTAAGACAGCTAGCATACATTTAATGGCAATAATTCAAAGAGTACTGAAAACCCTGTTGCGTGATTCAAAATGTTAGCAACATCCAGATCTAGAATTAGAAAGAGTGCTTCCCTGGAGGAAAAAAAAAAATGTGTGGGAGGAACTAGTGAAAAGCATTTATTTCCTCAGGGTATGTGCATCACAGGACAGCCACGCAAGTTTTTAGCTAAAGTAACAAATACATACAGATATAGCTCAACACACACATGTAATACGCTGTATAGATACAGTTGTGGTTTTTTTCCTTTAAGGAAATGATCAATCTGAAAGAACTCCAGAATCCAGTAATCTACAGAGTTGGTGTTGCTACTTGGCTAGTTGGTTTTGCTCTTTTGCCTCTCAAACAAATATATACTATAGGGACAAGGGCAGTACCAGTAGAAAGCCTAAGCTTGCATATGAAGCTTTTAAAATTCGATTTTCAAGAACTGTTTCTGAAACTTTTTTCATCTTAGCTACTTAAGTGTTTCCCACACACAAAGGCCAAAAGATTTCCACAACAGAAAATAACCTGATGAGATTAAGTAACAAAAAAAGTTACAAGAAACTTTGGATAAATTTTTTTAAACTGTTCATCCAAGCTATAATAAACTTAAAAAAAATAAGAAAACCAAAATACTTGAATTTCTACATGAAAGCCACAGTAATTAGCCACAGACACTCACCCAAAACACACATTCATACCATCAGAAAAAATATCACCGAGACCTTGAACTGCTTTTATGGTGGCACATAAGAGGAATGGCACTGCCTCAAAATACTAATTTTAAAGTTAACACAGAATCTGTTACATCAGCCTGCTGTCCCATTATTTCTAGCAGTCTGAGTAGCAACAACAGCTTTCTCAATAGTCATGTCTGCTCTGAATATTTTTATGAAATTAGTCATGATTTGGGACAATTTGTGAAAACACCAAGGATTAACACAATGGGAATGACATCATGACAAATCCTTTATGAAGAGGGAAATTGCTCATGAGGCACCCAGATTAAGAAACCATGCAGTTATTGATTCAATTAAAGATGTTTTCTGATACGGCAAAAGCTACTTGTAATTTCCAAGGCCGACAGTAATGACCTTTTCCCACTCCAGGAAGTTGCGTCAACAGCACTCTTATTAAAGCATTTGTTGAAATAATTGTGTGTGTAATATCATGGGACTTGCTCACATGCAACACCAAAAATGCACCAAACAAATACTAAAAAAAATATTATTTTAATTGCTTAGGCATCAATAATGCAAACAGAAGCATGTTAAATTTTCCACACAAGTTATCCCACTGATTTTCAATAGAACTACCCATGTGTGTAAAATTCAGGGTACAAATGCACGCTACTGTGATTTGATGTTGGATGGCAACCATAGAGCACAGATAAAGGGCCTCTCTTTTGGTCGTTAGCTACTAGGACAGTAATGAAGTCAGAGACAATCCAAACACAGGATCATCTCCGTTACACTGACAGCTGTTTTCAGGCATACCTTCCCAAGATTTGCTTTTGCAGGTTACTTCAACAATTACTTAGGAAGCAGGTGGTAACAAGAACTCTCCTATGCTCAACTCAAGTTTGGCCAGTTGTAACACTTTTTAAAATATCAATTAGTCTCATTCTAATAGGGATAAACACTGAAAGCTTCTAAAGTGGTGAAAAGGAGATTAAACATAAGTAGTGGTTTGGGTTAAGCAAAGCATTGTGCTTTTATTTCCACCTTTCATAAAAAAAGACATCAGAAAAATCTATGTCTCTTATAAAATGGTTTCTTTAAAGTAAAAAAAAACAACCAAATACATCCGCTCGGGGGGGGGGGAATGAAAAGGAATTTTTCATAGCTTTTGAAATTTTTCTATCTTTCTCCACAAGGGAAAGGTTTTCAATAAACTGACAATATTTAAGTGTTAAGTTTAACACATTTTTTGTTGTGAAAAACTACTCTTTTAGACTTTTTCCAGCTGGCTGAAAGTCATCCATTGGTCCAGTTTTATTTACTTCCCTATCATTTTTACTCAGTTTTATCTACCACTGTCTTACCTTATTTTCCTCTTAAAAATCACACATAAATCTTCCTGTTTTTCAAGTAAAAGATAGAGCACCTTACTTGTAGATCTAAACCTCCATATAAACTCTCTGAAATTTTAAGTTTTGTCTTCCAGTATCATTCCATTCCCTCTCCAGTTTGACTTCTTCACCAAGCATACCACTGAAGGCATGAGCCAATTACTAGTATTCAAGAATAAAAATCTTTAAATATCTTCTAGGCATGGAGTTCATCCCTCAGCTTCCACATGTTTTCAACTACTTCTAAAGCTCTTTGAACATGTTCAAAAAAATTTGTCCTCTTCGCTCTTTTCTCATCGCTCCATTAATTCACTCTTCACAAATTCCTCTCCTAATCCTCCATTCCATTTCAATACAGCAATTCCTCATCTCAAGCCTCACGAAGCTGAAGGTGGACCACTAAAGATCAACATTACTCGTTTCACTTCCCTCTCCTTCTACCTCTGATCCACACCAGCAAAGCAAATAAAACAATTTTGTGTGATGCAAATTTTTATCCTTGTAAAACATTTAACGTGATCAAATCTGGTCTCTAGTGATGCCCCTTTGGCACTACAGTAAGTAACAGGAAAACTCCACAAAAGATCAAGCTAGACAGGGACGACTCCAAGGGCTCTGCCAATGCAGGGGAAGAACAGCAACAGCAATTTCTGGGCACAAGCAGTATTTTCTTTAGCAGAGATATGACATAATAAGCAAGTTTTCTGCAGTGTTATTGTTCCTGTACATATAGGTTTTTAGGTACCCTCCTATATCTTGCCTTAACAACTGTATACACACAGCTCCTCTACTTTTCAAGCAATGAAGGTAATGGACCTGCCTGGAGCATTTTGAGCAGCAGGACCAAGAAGAAACCTATGCAGAACAGTACAACACAGCCCTGAGTACAGGCTACTAACAAATGACCTATAAATGGCTTTCAGGAAAGTTCCAGAACAGTCAAGGCAGTTACTGAATTCTAGACCAACTCAGACTCAAAGGCACTATTTGCATGGACACAATGCTGTGAAGATTTAGTAGTCTTAAAATCCTTAGTGTTTCATCATAATTGGTGTACAAGCACTAACTTGACCTTAACATTGCTTAGTGGCTTGGACACCAGAAGAACGTAGTCCATAAAGCAGAATTTGGAACACATTCATTGGACCCAAACAGTTCTACAGAAACTTTTAACCAGATCATTGTAACAATTGGAGGAAGAAGGGCAAGCTTCAGCAAGATCTCAATTCCGTATCGTATTAAAAACACACAAACAAAAAATACAGGAGTCTGTACTTACTATCACCTCCTATTCATAAGAGCCATCACACAAAATCAGCTACAAAGACAAAGATTTAACAACGTAGAACGCAAGTCCAACATAACACTTAAAACTGCTGTAACAGTCAGTCGAAAAAACGATCATATTTCAAGTGACAGCTGTGCATTAAGTACTCACATCATATGCGCATGAGCACCACAGTTCCCCCCTCCCCATTACATTTTTATTATGCTTCAAATCCTTTCTCAACACTCACTACTTTTATCTTCCCTTTCCAAAACTGACCTCAACTCAGCAACCCACAAAATCTTGCCTTATTTTACTACTTCTATCCAGAGTAAAGTATTAAAGCAAGTGTACTTTGTGTACATTTATTTTCACAACTTACTGCAGTCCTCACTGTTCCTGTACTTCCATTCTGTGATCTCTTGCTTGGTATAATATGACCAATGTTCCTACTCCCACTTGAGAATTCAGTATCTATTTCAACAGAAATAACGATGACTTTTGAAAGAAAGAACTTCAATGCAAATGTCATTTATCTCCAAAGAGCCACACAGATAAATACATTATAGAACTCCAAAATTTGTTTCCTAGGAAGGGAAGCTCCTGTCTTCAATACTATTCTCGGATTATGAAACAGTTTAAAGGTTTTGTTTGCCTTTAAGAGAAGAAAAAGCTGATTCAGTTGTAAAATGAAGCCAATGATACACACTCCTGTCTTTAAGAATTCCCTCTTCCCTTCTGATGAAAAGAGAGCAAGGCATAAAACTAGCTGTTGAAAGCACTGAAACAGCATGAGACAAGCAGTACTGCCACCACACAAAGAAACTCTCCCGCTTCTACTAAGGTTGAGTAAGCAGGGGCTTGTAGCCTATGACACAACTAGACTTTCACTTCATTTAAATCCCCAGCTGAGAATTAATCATCTATGCTTCACACCATCTTCTTCTAAAGGTGCCTAATCTCCTAAAGAAATCCACTTGCTTATTAGTTTCACGCAAGTAACAAATTTCCATCAACAAGGGAATGAAATCCAGAGTAATAAAGCTCAATTTCTTATAAATATGAAACACTGATGCAAACTCCAGGCAGAAGATAGGGTAAATGTGTATTTGGTGTTATGTCCCGCTCCTTCGACTCCATTTTTTTTTCCTAAGTTTTACAGGGGCACTGAATATGCTATTTTTGTTTCTGTCCGCAACCCGAGAAATACAAGTAATAAACTCAATCTAACATTCACAAAGCATTCAAGAAGAGACAGTCAGAATATTCCTACAGGAGAAGCACACGCCATATAGGTTTTTTCCCCTATTTCTCTTACAAACTTCAATCCTTTAACTGTGCCATCAAAATACATGGACAAAATAAAAGGAGTATCATTCAACTCTGGAAACTGATTGATTTTTCCCGATAACCATTGATTAATATGTCCAAAACCATTTACATACATAAGCATTGCTATTATATACCTTAGTGCAATCCTCCTCCTTGGAGGAGATCCACCCTGCTGCTGGCCAAAAATCAAACAATTTACAAAGGCAATGCTAAACAAGAAATTCACATAAATCTGAAATTATTAGATTATCCTGATAACGAGGATTTAGTATCTAGTCTGACTACATGCTTTTAGAACTGATTAAACAGAATTTAATACAAATGACAAGGAATAGATTTCCCCTTGCCTCCACGCCACACAGGTGTTTTTTTTTTTTAAAAATGACCTTAGTTCCCCAGACCACAGCAAACTGCTTAAAAAAAAAAAATCTATATACATTGCACAGATGTACACTCTAAGCTTCACCTTACAGCTTAAAGGCTCCCTGAAAATTCAGAGGTAGCACTAAAGTGTTAATTTCAGCAGCTTCTGCCTCTGAATTTTAACATAGTGATTAAAAAGCTCTCAGATCAATGAGTTTATTCTTTACTTTCATAAGGAACATCCCAAATGCTGGGTGCGTCATTAATACCAGTTTCCAGCAGAGGCTGTACAAGTACAGACAGCCATGCATACCACATTGTCTCCATACACATTTTCACTAAAGATTACTTAATTGTTTCCCAGTCTCAGTACTGATTTACTCCTTCCATGACAAAATGCTCAGAAACATTTTGACTTACTGCAAAACAGATTAATTCAAGCTACAATTAAGAGGAAGCCTACTGGTGCAACATCAAAATACAAGCTATCACATTGAAGAGCGAAAGACAGACATAAGAAGTATAGATTCACCAGAAGTTCCTATTAATTCTGAAAGCAAAGCTCAGTTTATTAATATTAATAAAATAAAGTCATTAATTAAAGAGCAATACCCAAAGGAACAAGAACAGTCATCATCTAAGGCCACTTTATTAACTTGTTTGCACAGTTTAGAAGTCTTGCATGTTTTCTTCCATGAAATTTGTAAGTGCACAAAAAATTGCAAGTAAGCTAATTGTTCTAATATCAGCAACCATTTTATAATTCTGTTTTTCAAGTCATATCTAGGTAATATCTGCATCTATAGAAGAGCATGACAGTTTAATTTATGGAAAAGGTCTTCTCCCCATGACCTTTACAGCCACAAGTGAGAACAGCATTCCACAAAGAAAATACACGATGCTTTGCCTGCAACAGATTTACATCAAAGGTGCACAGTCTCAGGCAATAGCTAACAAGTTCACAGAGAGAACCTGCTTACAAGAGCTTGGAGAAAAACATCAGTTGCTGGGGTTACTGTCAATTACCTTTTGACTATCGGCATAAACCTGAAAATAATAACCTCACATTCTTCATCTGTTAGCATCACTAAAATCAGTGCCAGACAGGACTCAAGAGGTCATCTTGTCAATCTGCCACTCCTGAGGTGGGGATAAACAGCATCTCTTTTCTGACAGATGTCTAATGTGTTAAAGACTGTCATTGACAACAGTCCCCTCCCTAATCTATTCCAATGGTTTGTTATTCTTAGCATTAGAAGTCTTCCTCCTCCCCAAGCAACCCAAGTCTTCAATCCTATTATTTGTCAACTATTTCTTGGTTTGGCCCCCATAAGCCTTTATCTTCTTCATCCTTGTTGAAGCCTAATGCACGTGAATAACTTAAGACTACACTGTAGGAGATAAAAAGTTAACATTTCAATTTATTCAATTCTTGCGTGTCATTCTTGAATATCTTCTTCTCCTGAAAGCACTCAGAAGAAAGGAAAACCCTTTCTCCGCCCAAAATTGAACACAGTATTCTAACTAAACAGCACTGAATTCAGTTGAATGGTTACTCCAGGTATTTACTTCCTTGCTACACCACAGTAGAGCATTTCTTTTTCTGCACCAGCAGAAAAAGGTTAATCACAAACTGAACACCAATCAATCAATAACCTGCACATCTCAGCTTACTCAGCTCTTTCAGAACTTAAAAAGTATGCTTCAAGCAGACATTTGAACAACAGAATTCAAAATGCACTAAACACAGAGTAGGAAGAGCAGCTGTAGAGTTGAGAGGCACCAGAAAAAGTACAGAAAACAGCCAGCTTTGTGATTTATACAAGCTAAAGTGAAAACGACAAGATAATTAATAAACCAACTGGAATCTAGAAGCCTCTAGGATATAGTGCTTAAGCCTGAAATAGAAAATGAGAGCTGATAACAATTCCAAATTACTACTTTAGCCATTAATTAACAGCATTCCAATAATTGTGCTGTTAACACAAGAGTGAGAACAGAAACTCTAATTTGTAACATTTGCAAAGAGCTTCACTGCAAGCAGGAGACCCTTACGCGTCAGTAGTGTGTAAAGGTTTCCTAAGTGAAGGCTGGCAATGGAAAACTAGATAAAAACAAAAAAAAAAAATTTAAGTCTTCAATGCAATTAAAAACGGAACCCAGAGATTAAACCCCTCCAACTTGTGGCTCATCACTTGGGATGTACATTTTTATATACATATGATCAATCAGCTTCCCCCTCCTCCCCTAAAATAAAATGCAAGTGCATTGTACTTAGTGAATGCAAATGCAGTTCTGAGTCACATCTCACGAAAGGTTAACAAGTACACTGACAAATGTGAATTAATTGCAATGACCTTGCCAAGGTCCATTCCAAGCATTAAGATGACACCTTAAATGAACAACTTTGATCTAACATCATGGTTTCTGCTTTTCCTCATGAAGGGTATTTCAAACCCCTCTACAAAAAGCACTTCAGAATTGTCATGTGTTCCTGTGTCAGTGGACAACACCTGAGTAAAGCACCATCCTTATTTGAAGAGGGAATAAACAACAGCACAGCAGTTAAAGTGGTTCAGCCATCAAAAGGAAAAAAAAAAGCCACAGAAGAGGTAGAAAGAAAACTCTTGCCTCTTGACTTCCAATACTGTGGCTGTACCAGTGTTTCCTGCCTCTTTCCACCACTGGTTAACAAAAACAGTGGTATCAGGCACAAGAGGTCCCAGGCACTGGCAAAAATACAAGAATAGCTCAAGTTCTGAAACTTGCTGGGGGAAAGGGTAAAGAAAGGGAGGTGAGGACTAATACAAAATTAAGTAAGTATGAAGTTCAACTTCTCTTTGTAAAGAGTTCAAACAACTGAACTACAAAGGTACCTGTTACACTTCTGTGTGCTACTACCTAGGCAGTAAAACCGCTTATGAAGAAGTATCTCTGCCTTTAAACAGCATCTACTACAGAAAAGCATCAGTAAAGAAGCAAAGGGGATGAAGGAGTAGTCTGCTAAAACCTGAGGCATAAGCAGGCATAAAAGAATGACAAGAGCAGCCAGCAGCAAAAGGAATTTCTGCTTGAAGAAAGGTATTGGAAATAGCTGGGGGGGCGGGACATGGGACACACAGACAATGACCAACAACTGGTAAACATTTTGTTAATTAACCAAACATAAAAAGGAACTGTACTCTTAAACACTAAATTTATTTTTCTCCATTCTGTAGTAATCTTTACTTGAAAAGAGTAGACAATTAAAATTCCAGTATTCTAAACCAGAACATAAGACAATTTTCCCCTCAGAGGACAAAGATTACAACTGCCTAGTCCAAAAAAGGAAATCAAGAACTGATACCTGCATGAAAATAAGAAAATGGCAGTAGTTTTTATGCTTTCACACTACCTTTCATAGAAGAGGAATTTAAAGATTACCTAAAATCAGTAAGAGGAATTCTCTTTTAAAGATCACAGAATTCCCGAACCTCAACGCTACAGAGTGTTACTGAGGACAAATTTGCCTCAGCATTCACGCTGAACGTAAAACCTACAGCAGACAGGATGAAACAGGTATTGATTGATATAAATCTCCACCACTGGGTATAACTCAGACATTGGAGTTTATAAGTCTCTTACTAGCACTTTCAGCAGCAGTAATCTTGAAGGCAATGTTAGGAAATTAAGTATCGAATGCTGATGGACCAGAGACCTTACTGGCTACCAGACATCCCATGGACCGTACCAGCAAACACTCCTTGCAGCATTAAGACGACCTGGGGAAAAAAACTAGGTACCTGGTTAAAGAGGTGCACTCAGATCTGCAAAATACAGCATTTAGCTTATTTTGAACTTCTGCTAAATAAGACTTCTGCTACCCCCTTGCAACCAAATTATTTGCTATCCTAGCAGCGAGCAAACAGGAAAGAGTAGCAGCTCCTCCTTCCCATATTAAAAAAAAAGCCACAAAAAACACAAAACAAACCAACAAAAAAAAAAACCCCAGCTGCTGCTTTGAATCCTTCCCATGAACTTCAACAGGACTAAAGGAAAAATTATATCTGTCTTCCAAAAGATACTTTATAGCCTGAGATGGTCTGCTCCCTCTCCCCTCCCCCAAAGCAAAACAAAAGCAGGAATTGCACATTTTCATGTGCGGGTAAACAATGAAAACCCCCAAGCATGGCAGCAGGAAGCAGGAGTAGTCAGCAGTCGGTAGAGCCCTCTGACCTCTTTCTTACTGTCCCAAACAGTGAGAACAGCTTCGGCTCTATCACTACAATCCTCTGCAAAGACAATGAAAAGTGCCTCATTTAAGGACTCTTGACATATACACCGTCTAAACGCATTTAAATTTATTGTTTATCAACATACCGAGAATGATAGCAGTGACAAGGAACATGTAATCTCCCATTACTGTGTCCAGGACAACTGATGCACATGTTTTGCTTATACACTTATGGTCAAAAGGAAGGAAATTACTCCACGGTCTTAAAATGAATCAAATTACAGTTCCATGGGCAGGGAAAGGGCCAAGATTAATCTTTAAGGATTAAGCTCTAAATTGACCTATATTACACTCCATGAAGTTGGAACCCTGCAGCAAAATGAAACCAAGTTGAACACTGGTCAGTTCCCCTTCCCAGAAGAAAAAAAAAAGAAAAAAGTAATACTTCAATGCAATAGGAAGCTAACAAAAACTACTTAAACTTTTTCTATATGCCCTTTCTGCAATGAACACAATAAAAAAGGCCAGAGGACCAGTGCAGAGAATTAGAGGGTGGAAGAAACAGTCTTGAAGTCATAGGGGACAAAGTAAATCTGATACAGGAGAGTTTTACCAGTTCAGCTGTGAACTGCTGCAGATCTAAAGAAAATATACACACACTCACAATCAACACTGATGCAAGCAAATCATCAGATGCTCTCTAACAAAGCCTGTTGCCTTCAGCTTTTGTTATTTACCTCTTCCATTCTGATTTTTACTTGACAGAAATTGCATTCAAAGCTTATAAACCAGGTTTCAGAAACTATTCTCCAATTTCTTCTTAATCTACGAACCACTGACACCACCAGTAATCTGCATCTCCAGATTTCAAGTACTGTCAGAGCCAGAAAGCATTCAGTTTCTGTGGTTCTTCTGCCATCTCTGAAACTATTTCTTCCATAGACATGATTCCCTGTGTCAGCTACCTCCAATGACACATCCCTTTGACACAGCTTTCAAAACATGCCCTTGCAAATTTCAGCATTTCATACACCTTTCAGCATAACACACCTGGGTAATAACAGTCTAGAGAGACTGTATCTGCTTTAATACAAATAGAGAAAATCAGATCAAGCCATCTGAAGTTTTTTGTGCTTTTAGTTGTTTGATTGTGGGGGCTTTTTTTTTGCATGTGATTGGGTTTTTTTTTTTATTTAATCACTTTCTATTCATGAAGACCTAATACTCAAAAGTCCCCCCAGTTGCAAGACTTGCATATCCCAGTGTCAGGATCACTAAACGCTGAGCAAGCAACAAACTCCTACCTTAGGAAGCTTACATGGTAGAAAGAACAAAGTTACAAAAAGAATAGGGAAAATAAAAATTTAAACCTACAACACAAAGCCTGCGGGTTTTATAAGCTGTTCAGTCCCTAAATAGCCACTTTATCAACACTTCATCTGATTAGCCATCAACCACTACCTGAACATGGAGAGCAGGACATGAAAAACAAGAGCTATTAGAAAGACCTACTTCATGATCTCCACAGAAGTCCTTCCTCTCCTACACCAGAAAGACTATTTAAAAACAGATATCTACCTGGATATCACACTTTCCATTTAATTTCCCGTTCTTTCAACCTCATGTCTTTCTAATAGACACAATAAACCACATTCATTGAACACTGTGGTAGAACACATTGGACTTCCGACATTCCTAAGTAGCAGTCATACACAAATCAAGAGACTCACTTGAAATTCATAACAATTTATAAACTCTAACCTTGCACTAATCTGCATTAAGTTCTATAGGTTTTCCTAAACACTTCAAAAAAATAAAAAAGACAGCTTTCAGTACAAAAAACACTATCTTGTAGAAGTTACCATTCAGGGAGACAAGAATCACTGTGGTTCAGGTGCTAAATAAGTAGATGCAGAATTAGAGTTTTAGCGTTCCTAAATAATTTCTGCTATCATTCCATACAAGAGTTCAAAGTGATAAAGTAAGGAGTTGTTTGCTGCAGTTTTTAAAACCCTAACATCTCATTAAAACCTTTTCAAGAAATTAAGTCAGTATGTCCATGTTTTCATGTTACTCAGCAATGGTACTTGAAACTTTAGAATTACACTAGTACAAGATGAGAGGAAGAACAGATTTAGTTGGGAAACCGCATCTGATGGAGCTAAATACCAGTCACACACTTGAGTTTTCATTGACAAAACTGTACCTTGAGAACACAGAAAGTTCTCTGTCATAGCAGGAAAGACTTCTCCACAAATTCTAAGAGATATAAAAGGAATGGAAATAGCCTGTATTGTTACTATAACTGTTTTATCATATAAAAGACCGTACTGCTACACAAGGCAATGCCTACCAGGGGAAGAAAAACCCCAATCATTTTGTTACACAAATGACAAGAAATAACTTATTTCTTGAGTTACCTTCTTACTAGAAAAACTCCACCACATTTATACATGCATTAAAAAAATAGAAGACATCTCCTAAACCATCCAAGCCACCTGGTTTACTACTTAATCTCCAAAAAGCACTCCTGCACTTCTCTGCTCCTATCATCCCCCCCAAATATCTATTAGCTTGGTGGAATTTACAAAACCAAGATTCCCCCATTCAACTATTAGTCATCATGCGGTAAACCATTATATTTATAAAAAAATAGAATCAAAAGCCCTTTCAACAGCATGTAACATACTTTGAAACAAAGTTACATCACTAGATATGTAGAAGTTGTAACCATTTTTAAAGCTATTTCAGCAAATTACACATCCAAGACACCAGTGCTATTCTAAGAATATTCATTTCTTCAGTACTCCAACACACTACTATGTCAACTACACATGCTTGGTACTTTTATTAATACCCAAGGCTGAGGCTGAATAAAGCTTGGAGCTTTTGACAGATAAGTACTATGCCATCTTCCTCTTATGTGTAATTTTAACCTTCCTGCAAAATAAAAAGTCAACCAACATAAACATCAATCCAAGCCATGTTGTACAAAAACTGGATTTAAGACATAATAGCACCAAAGACAAATTAATTTCAGAACTCTTTTTCTCTTGTTGAATATCCTGCAGAGTTTACAGTCCTGCGAGTGAAAATGCGTGCCAGCAACTAGTGTCTCCTCCCTCTTTCGGGTTTGTTTGGGGTTTTTTTGTTTATTTTGTTAACAGCCCCCAAATTTTAGGTCCATTACATTTATTGCACAGGTTCCGATCTCAAACATACACATATATATTCTTTACGGAACCTCAGCCATAAACCTTGCTTTGAGAAATTGAAAGGCTGTGGCCCCCATCCACAAATCACACCATACGGGCAAAGGTGTTCCAATAAAGATACGAGATAGGATAACAGCCTGATTTCAGAGGTAACAAAAAAGGAGCCAGGTAGAAAAAGGAAGTGGTGGAATTTGGAATTTTGGACATCAGTAAGATAACAAGCTGTTCCAAATAACCTTGTAACATTTAATATTGTCTGGCCTCAATCCAGTTATGCTCTTGACCTTACCCAGGTTTAATAGAATCAGAGATGATAAAGGCAGATTAGCTTTGAGGAATGTGGGACTTTCCCCATTAACACAGAGGAAAAAGAAAAGATTAAACTGGCAAAGGCCAAAGGCATCTGAATTTTTAAGGGACATTGCAATATCACTTCATTTCCAAGCTAACACTCACATTAAATACTTCAATATGAATCCCCAAGTGTTTCTCCTTTCAAGTGAACTTTTTGTTCAACACATTTACTACAGCACTGCTATTATCCTAGTCAAACTGCCAAAAACTGAGCTGCAGGCTGACGCTGCTACAGTGCTAAGGCCTACAGGACACACTCCGCTTTCAGAGCACTTAAATAACACTGAGTACAAGTCAGCTAACACAGAAACACCGTAATGAACAGTCTATCAGCCATAGAAAAAAAAAAAAAGGGAAAATCAAAGACTACAACTTGTTCAAAAAAGAAAAAGAAAGAAAAAAAGCATCATCCGAGTAAAGGCTATTTGGAAAGAGAATGGATGTGAAAATTGGCAATATACAGCACAGGCTTCAAAATCAGTCCCAGGGATTTGAGGAGAAAGATACTCTGTTACAGCTGCAGAAGTACAATCCACACCATACTCCAAAATCAGGTTTACAACCGGTAAGAAAAAAAAAAAAAAAAAAAAAATTCCTTCAAGAAATGCAAAGGCTCCTCCATTTAATCCAAGTTCTGTGGCACCAGCCGGGTCGATCCGAAGCCACGCTGAGGAACACTTGCTCCCCTTCTCCGCTACAGATTTCGGAGGCTCTCGCCGCGCTAAAACGTGTCTGTGACCACAGAGCTGCCCCTGCTTCTCTTCGCATCACACAACCTCACTCTCCGGCGAGCGCAGTAACAGAATAAACCAGTAACAACAACAAAAAACCCACCACACCAAAACCCAAAACCAAACCCCCCAAAACCCTAACGCGCACAAAGAGAAGAAACCTTAACCACTTCCCCCGCGCTCCCACCCAGGCTCCAAGAGGCAACCACAGAGCTGCCGGCAAGCCTGGAGGGAGGAAGGGGCAAAGCCCGGCTCCGGCGGCGAGGGGACACCTCCTCCTCCCCCTCCTCCCTTCTCTTTCCCTTTGTTTACTTTACGGACCGTCCCGCTCCGCCGCGCCAAGCCGCGGCCCCGCCGCCGCCTCCCACCAGCACCTCGCT